>JALIZF010001931.1:1465000-1993154 GCA_029948255.1 Telmatactis stephensoni | reverse complement strand
AAATATAACACACAGCTTTAACTCGAAAATTGTACACCATAAATAGATATTTAACACTTTAGACCTTCATGATCCAAATTGTAAAAGTTTTTCTTCAGAATTCTGATATCCAATTTTAGAAAAAAATAAGTTTAATTTTGAGTGTAGCTTCAGTTTTTGACGACGTAGGTTACGGTGAATACATTAACATGAATTTTCGTCAATGCATCAAAAGCCTTAGTTTAAACGTTAATTTCTGCTACTGATTTGCTTTAGACGAGGACATCTATTTTCACTTAGAACAAGTGAGCACGGCAGAATGATTTTTCTGTCTATATTTACGGAGTGTTTTGAGTCGCGATCGATTTACCAGTCGCCATTTTGAAATTTAGAGTGATTATCCGCTGACCCCAAATAACGCTGGGTCGTAAAAACACGATCGAGCCTCGAAGGGGCGAGAGCTCAAGATTTGAACTCTCGCTCCTTCGGAGCTCCCTCGTATCTTGAGCTCTCGCCCCTTCGGGCTCGATCGTGTTTTTACGATCCAGCGTTATTTGGGGTCAGCGGATAATCACTCTAAATTTCAAAATGGCGCATGATAAATTGATCGCGATTCAAAACACTCTGTAAGTACAGACAGAAAAGTCATTCTGCCGTGCTCACTTGCTTAGACTGAACATAGCTCTTGCTAAATATTACGGTGGCCCACAGGGGCAAAACACAATGCAAAATTGCCGTTTGAAAACACAACAAAGTTTCGTGCAACACAACAATCTTTCACTTTATACTTTCGCGCTATATATGATGGTTATTTCATAATGAAATTTTGACCAACAAGGTCTAAAGTTGATATAAAATAATATTTATTTTTAGTATTACAGTTCTCTTTTAACTAAAATAATGATGCGTTAGGGGAAGTAAAATTTATAGAATAAATTCTAGTTGTAGAGGATAATAATGATCAAATGTAGGTGGACTACCTTTGTAAAAGTTTGAATTTTTCGGCGCAGAACGTGACGAAATACACCGCATATAATGATTATAGCTAGTGACTTCTATTCTTCTTCTTCTTCTTGATTCTCCCACGATAAAGTCTCACACAGGGTCCCCAGTTATCGGGCAACACTCGGTTGAATCAGAACCCTATGTGAATTTAAATCTCTGTGAATGTCTGCAGAACTCATGCACTGATCTGCGGTCATGTTGGTGTCAATTTTGCTGATGTTTTGCACATCTTTGTTTATAAGGATATAACTGAAATCCTGTTTTTGATCGGGATCGTCGTTTTCTTCCTTTGTTTTTGTTTTCCTCTTGAAACCTTTTATCATCTTTGATTTCTAAGCATGTGACCCGTCCATTTTGGTTTTGAGGGACTCATTACTCGGGCTACCTGTGGTAGAGTTTAGATCTATATTGTGGTCGTCAAACGAGCAAGTGTTCAACATCCCAGATGGCCTTTGCAAGCAAGCGTTGTTACTTGGACTACCTGTGGTACACCGAGTCTAGATCTGTGTTGTGGTCGTCAAACGAGCAAGTATGCAAAATTACCCAGATGTCCTTTTCAAGCAAGCTATGTTACTTGGGCTTCCTCCTAGCCCAAGTGAACGTTGTTATAGCGTCTTGTCTAAAGGAGCACTTATACATGCAAGATCTCTCTGGAATTTAAGTCAAAGTTTTTTTATTCCTTCTCAAAAGCAGAGAAAATGACCCCCTTTTTGCGGGCAATTGCCACTGAAAAATTTTGATCAACCTTACCCTCGAGATTCTCTAGTTAAATTTGCCGAATACCCCCAACCCCTCCCCCATCGATACCTTTTTCTACTCTGTAATTAACTTGTACAAAAATTGAGGAGTATTAATCATCTTTTTCGTAATTAATTTTTCCATTAATGAGGAAGCTCAAATTCACGTTTTGTATTGGTTGGGAAAATTTGTTTACTCATTAGCGCTATCCAATCATAACTCGACATTAGTTTATGACGTAAAGCTGACGTCATGTAATAAGACAAAATTACACATTAACGAGTTAAGTTAGGACTAAATTTCGTTTGGTACTAGAAGGTATTGCTTGATTTCAAAATGAAATTCCCACATCAACGTTTCCATACAAATTTCTGGCCAGATTTTGCAATATGTGGTGAGTAAGTTGATTCGATTAATATTTAGACTACATAAGGAATATTTAAACATCTTTTTACATACAAGTTACTGTGAAAATCATACTACAATAGAATAGTAATAGGCATGAGTAAATTGAGTTAAATTCATTATTAACTGAATTTTGTATTCTATAATTTGAACTGTTTGATTAGCTATATTTTTTTCTAAGGTTTAGTTTTATTGTTATTGCTTTAAGTATTTTAAGTTTGATTATATTATATAGAGAAATGTGCATTATAAATACTAAATATGAAATATTATTATTATTATTATCATCATCATTATTATGCTTTCGATGAATAAATCTCTTCATTTTTTTTTGTTGACATTTTTTCCTACTAGAGTAGATTTCGTATGACTGTGAAAGCGGCTCGACACGGCACGGTAACGTAAAAAAATTCGAATCCTTTTGTAAAGAACACGCCACTGACACGGTCACGGCACCACGCGGTCCGTATCACACTCATGCGAAATCCACTCTATATAGCATTTATACACTGTAAAAACTGTTTGGTTGAAACTACCAATTTAATTGGTTGCAACCAAAACAATTTGGTTGTTTTAACCAAAACAGTTTTGGTAGCGACAATATTACCAATTTGTTTTTGGTTGAAACAACCATTATATTTGGTAAAACTAAAAACAAATCCAGCACTTATAACTGACCAATATATTTTTGGTTAAAATGACCATTTCATTTGGTAAAATTTCAAATAAAATCCAGTAAATAAAAGGAGTTTCAGGTCGAATAAAACAATACTGATTGTACTACAGTACAGTAACTATACAAGTACAAAAATGTAGTATGTGTGATACAGTACAATTGGCGCCAAAAGCCCTCTAAGTACTCCTCACAATCGATTACAGACATCTACATCGAGAAAAACCTGTGAAAAAACCCTTTGTCGTACGTAACTTTCTTTTATCTTGTTTCGTTGTGTTCTTTTAGCAGTTTTTAGATCCAATGACAAAAGAAAAACATCCAACAACAACATCTTTTCTCTTCGAATGAATTATTAGCCAGCGTTAAGTCAAGTCAGCGGTCAACACACAGGAATCCCGTACATTTTTCACAATAAACCAATGAAAACACGGTATTTCATCACGTGGGTAATTTGAATTTCGCTGCGCGATCATTTTGTAACGTTGAAAGTACAAGGAGGTTAGAGAGCGAATATTTCTACAAAAACCTTTATTTTGAGCCTAAAATATAGCCTACATTAATCTCAAATTGTCGGAGAAAGATTGAGAAAGTTTTAATACATGGTTCGAAAGAAGAACAAGCTTCATCAGACTAGAAATAGTCAGTTATTCTACTCTGAAGGAAAGGACGCCGAATTTGCTGGTAAGTTGAAATGATAAGTAATATTTACTCTACAAAAAGTCAACTTTTAAACCTTCTTATAGGCAGGAAGGTCATAAAGGAGAATCCTTTTAGGATAGCCATGTTTTGATTTCACTATGACAGGAATATGATTGTTCTTTCGAGTAAATCAGCTCGGGTATAGCGTAGCCTGCACATTGAGTTGTGATTATAAATGTTAACTTATTTTAAAATTAACTTCTGAAAAAAATACCAAAACGGTTAAAAGGAGAAATTATATACATTTAAAATCACAAAAATATGTGTGGAGTTATTGTTTATTAGTCATTTTCAAATGATTACACGTGTTCAGTATGTTTTGTTATTAAAACACTACCGACAATAGAAAATATACACCAAATTGGTTTGAAGTTTTAGACCAAGTTTGATTAACCAAATAAGTTTACCATCATTTACTTTACTGCAGTCACAATAAATATATATGTGCTAATATGCCCATGGGTAAATGTTTGAATGTTACTGTCAGGCCAAACAGTTTGGACATGCAAGTGGACACATTATCAATGAATTGTCATACAAATCTTACCACAGTTTATTCAGGCTTGAATTGTTTTCAAATTTATTTTAAAAATGAATGGTGTAAAGACTTTTTTAAAATAAGAATTAACACCAACTTAAATAAAAACATAAAAGCTGCAAATTTTCTTTTTCAAGTCAATAAACTATGGTAAAATTTTATACCTTTGACAATATTTATTCATTCATAATGTCCAGACTTTTTGGTGATGGGAACAACACAAAGTACTTACTCATGCACAGTGATGCCAAAATAGATTGATGAATTAATTAGAATGCCTTATAAATATCAAAGTTGATATGATAAGACTTGGAGTGAAGGAACTATACACCCAATTGAAATATGGCCGCAAATTTAAATAACAGTTTTATACTGACTAGCCTCTCATTCATGGAAAAACCTTTTGTGTTTCCACATGAACACGAGGCTAGTCAGTCCAGAACAATAGTTTTTCAAATTTGCCGCAATATTTTGATTTAGTCAATGTTCATGGTGAAATGGACATAGTCATTTCAGATCCCTAGTTGTCCTAATAGGCATTTATGTTGCTTAGGCTTTGCAAAGGTACTTAACAATGTAAATTAAATATTTTTTGAAGCTTTGCCAGAGTTTATCAATTTTACAGAGGTGCAGCTAATGAAGAGTCTATAAAGTCTTTTGGCATTACATTTGATGATCATATTAAATTCATTTTGTCTCTAAATCAATTATTGTCAATAAAAATAATGTAGAGTGCAAAGACAGTTTTCTGAAGACAGTGTGCAAAGTCTAGTAATTGCACATCCTTGGGAACCCAGAAGTAATATTCTGTCATTCATTTCTCAGTCCCAGAAAAATTTCCTGAGAGTGAGAAATGTGTGACAGAATTACTCCTGGGTTCCCAAGGATGATAATTACACACTGTCTTCACAAAACTGTCTGCACTCCACAATTTGCACTGCACATTTCATTGTTAATTAACCTATATAGACTTCTAAAAGCACTTGTTTGTCACAAATAATTCAGGGATTTATACTTATTCTATGTGCAATCAAACTATTTGAATTTATGCAATAGAATCCCATATCAGTTCTTATTTCCTTATGATAATGAAAAATAAGGTCATTTATGGCTATATTTTTTAATTGTAGGCTGATGAGAGTTTTGACGAAGTTGTTACAAGTAGTACTACACCAAGACTTCTTTCCACAGGAAGCCTGAAGTATGTTGCTTAATATATACCCTAGGAGGTTCTGGAAATTTTTTGATAAAGTAGGTGAAAACAAAGAATTATAATATTGTTTCTTTTGTTTTTTATAATTAAGTGCTAGCTATCACTTTGTCAACATTTTTAACCTGCTTCATTAAGTGCAATTTTTAGAATGTCAAGTTAAAGTCAAAGTTGAATTTAAATGAAGCATTTTATTGTGATTCAAATTTGGTAAAAATTTGTGAAATAGGCGATATGCTCTAACAGGTCACATGACCCTATCTTCCATAAATCAAGCAGTACCGTAAAAATGAACTCCAGAAATCGAAAAAGCATCTCAATATTAGGAAAATAGCAAAGTTTCAGCTCAGAAGATGTGATACAGGACAAATGACAATGAGTTTAAGATTGGGGATTTTCTTAATTAAGATTCATTTTGAAAAATGCGCTGGATGGCAAGCTTGTGCCATCCAACGCATTTTCCCGAAGGAATCTTAAGAAAATATCTCACCTTAAATTTGCTGTCATTTTTTCTCTCATTCATCTTATATAAACTGAAACTTTACATTTAAACTAATATCGAGGTTCTCTTTCTATTTTTGGAGTTCATTTTGACAGTGCTGCTTGAGTTAGGGTGATAGGGTCACGTGACCTGTTAGTGCATAATGCCTATTATATTTAAGTTTTAGATGTTCATGATCATATTGTTGATTTTTGCATTTATATTTTATTTATTTTTATACATTCTTGCATCATGATGCACCGACTATTGTAAGAAGGGAAAAATATATAAATTTGTGCAATAAAAAATGTTTTGCTTTGATACTGATTGAAGGAGTTATTGAAGTGATATTTTGTACCAATGGAAATTTGGTTAAATTTACCAATATCATTTTAACTAAAATTTAATTGGTTAAATTATTGGTTGCTAACCAATAGTTTTTGGTTACCTGGGATGCATAACGAGTTTACACAACGGAGTTTAACGACTCCATTGTAAAAGGATCGGGTATACTCTTCGGAAATTAAAAAAAAAATACCCCTAAAAGATACCGGAAGTCTTTTCAGAAACCAGCGATTGAAGCTATTAATGAACATTATTATGATGAACATAAAATTGAACAGTCGACACGCTTTTGCTGGGCAAATTTCTTCCATTTGAGAACAAGATAATATGCAATGGGTTCTTTTGATACCTTAAGAGAGACAAGGAAATGCTAAAACTCTATAAACTTCAATTTTAACACCCTAAAAGATACCAAATCCCTGATTTTTACCCGTAAGAGATACGACGAGCATACCCGATCCTTTTACAATGGAGTCCCCCCTCCGGTTAATGAACAAATCTTAAAACTGTTCAAAATATCGCTAATCAAAATCAAAATATCTCACGATTAGTATTCAAAGATTTTGAATAGTTTGAAGATTTGTAATATTCAGTGAGAACTTCAGAACGAAGAGCAAGAAGAAGAATACGAAGAAAAAATATTTTAAACGCAAGACCACGTCTTGAACATCAAGACAAGGCATGGAAGGCTTGGGGAGGAGCCGGGAAAAATCCGAAGCTGCTACCCTATACGCAGTCGATCACGACCAAAGTGCACGTGAATAGCTGCTCACGTGTTGTGCTGCCCTAACGGGGAGGGTACTGAAGTTCTTACATAACAGATTACCGTGACTCTCAACAACGGTAAATTTGCCAACAGTTTTAAATAAAAACAACAATATAAATGACGTCTTGATGTAGCTGACATCATTTTCCAGTCTGTTATGATGGATTTATATCATTGGTCTTTGTACGTGTCCCAAGGAATGAAGTGTCGACTATACTATAGCTTACATAACGACTATCAACATATTACTTCTGTGTAACTGTGAAAAAAAAACAAAAGACTCAAACAAACCATGTCTTGAACTGACATCAATTGAAAGCAAGGAAAGCTTGGGAGGAGGCGAGAAAAATCCGAAGCTGCCATCCTATGCGAAGTCAAACATGGTCAGAGGGAACGACCAGTGGCTGCTCACGTGTTGTACAGCCCTAAAGGGGAGAGGAGGGGAGGGGAGGGGTAGTCAATTGCTTTTAATGAGCTCACGTGTACTGAAACTCTTACATAACAGATTACCGTATGCTCAACAGCTATGTGGGTAGATGTGCGCTGATAGTTTTAAATAGAAACAATAATTTAAGCGATAATCGACGTTTTAATGTAGCTGACATCATTTTCCAGACTATTATGATGGATTTATATTAATGGTCTATTTACGCGTCCCAAGGGATGAAGTGTCGACTACTTGCTTACATAACAACTAATAATTATATGCTTCTGTGTAACTTTGAGAAAACAAAAGACTCAAAGAAAACATTTCATTTTTGTTGTCATTTGATCGAGTTCAATTCCAATACTTATACAATCATAAAATTCCGGTACAGATGTCACATTTTTCAATAATTTTAGCGTACGATTTCTTTGGAACTTCGTGCTGTCTGTTAGACCCATAGCAAAGTTTTGACAAAAATAATACCGAATTAAGATAATTACAAAATTGAAAAAACGTTTATTTCTTCAAATGTGGAAACTTGATTAACTGTTTTAACAAATCAGAGTCCCGCCTGGGTTTTGTGAAAACTCACTTACCTAACTTTAATTCGTTGTTTCTCTCGTCATAGAGCTCTGTCGTACTAGCCACCCCCCTGAGCCAACTCTTTTTTCCTATGAATGCTCGCTAGAAGAAGATTGAAGCGTTGATCAGATGTGGCTTCGCCCCAATACGCTTACTAGAATTTTCACGATATATAGACTTGACCCAACAAAACACAAACAACCATAGCTTGGACGTGCAGCTGAAGCCATGCCAGGCAACGTTAAAGAAAATTTATGAGAGCGCATTCGAGAAAAAAGCAGCTAAATACTTCCGATTGGTTTGAAATTAACGCGATTATTGTTTGTTTGTTTTAGAACTTGTGAAAGTTCATGACACTTTATGTGGTAAGGATATAACTCTTTTGTTTTCTTTTCCCTTGGAGACTTCAAACTACCCTATCTTTATTCTCGTGAGTAAAGCGAACCCGAATAACGTCGTAGTTCTCCAAGGGCCCAAAAGAAAACAAAAGAGTTATATCCTTACCACATAAAGTGTCACGAGCTTTCAAAAGTCGAAAGCGTAAGGATAACTCAAAAATTCATTGATTTTAACTTTTCCAAATGCATGCTTTTGGTGGTTAAAACAAACAAACAAACAACAATCGCGATATTTTCACACCAGCTAGAAATATTCAGCTGCTATTTTCTCGAAAACGCTCTCATAAATTTTCTTTAACGTTGCCTGGCTTCAGCTGCACGTCCACTGCTGTGGTTGTTTGTTTTGTTGGGTCAAGTTGAAAATTCTAGTAAGCGTAACGTCATTGGGGCGAAGCCACATCAATGCCTCAATCTTCTTCTAGTGAGCATTCATAGGAAAAAGGAGTTGGCCCAGGGGGATGGCTAGTCCGACAGAGCTCTATGCCGACGAGAGAAACGACGAATTAAAGTTAGGTAAGTATTCACAAAACCCAGGCGTGACTCATATCATTAATTTGTTAAAACAGTTACTCAAAGTTCCAAATTTGAAGGAGTAAACGGCTTTAATTTTCAATTTTGTAATTATCTTAATTCAGTATTATTTTCGTCAAAACTTTGCTATGGGTCTGAAAAGAAATTCCAACTAGAAATCGTATGCTAAAATTAATGAAAAATTTCAAATCTGGCTAAGTATTGGAATTGAACTCGATTAAATGCATGGCAAAAATGAAGTATTTTTTTGGAATGTTTTGTAACGCGTAATTAGAGCATTGATATAAATCCATCATAATAGTCTGGAAAATGATGTCAGCTACATTAAAACGTTGATTATCGCTTAAACTATTGTTTCTATTTAAAACTATCAGCGCACATCTACCCACATAGCTGTTGAGCTTAAGGTAATCTGTTATGTAAGAGTTTCAGTACACGTGAGGCCGGTAATAATAATAATAATAATAATAATAATAATAATAATAATAATAATAATAATAATAATAATAATAATAATAATAATAATAATAATAATAATAATAAATAATGTATTTATAAAGCGCAAATACAAATCTTTTCTAAGCGCTAATAAGAAGTACTAATAATATTAGTAACATTCTGTTTTCTATTTATTTTGTCAAAACTTTTCTATGGGTCCAAAAGACAACACGAAGTTCCATCATAATCATCATGTCTATCCGACATCTGTACCGGAATTTTATGATTGTATAAATATTGGAATTTAACTCGATCAAATGACAACAAAAATGAAATGAAAATGAGTCTTTTGTTTTCTCATAATTACACGGAAGCATATGTAATAGTTGTTATGTAATCAAATAGTCGACACTTCATGCCTTGGGACATGTAAATAGACCATTAATATAAATCCATCATAACAGTCCGGAAAATGATGTCAGCTACATTAAAACGTCGACTATCATTTATATTATTATTTCTATTTAAAACTATTAACAAATCTACCATTTTTGAGTTCACGGTAATCTGTTATGTAAGAACTCCAGTACCCTCCCCGTTAGGGCAGTACAACACGTGAGCAGCTATTCACGTGCACTTTAATTGGTCGTGATCGACTGCGCATAGGGTTGCAGCTTCGGATTCTTCCCGCCTCCTCCCCAAGCCTTCCATGCCTTGTCTTGATGTTTAAGACGTGGTCTTGCGTTTAAATTACCTTTCCTTCGTATTCTTCTTCTTGCTCTTTGTCCCTGACAAAATGCAGTTAGGTCTCTACAACGCATGCTCACACTCGTTACTCGGCGGGCGTCGTAGTAAGCACAGCGCATGCTCGTTAACTATCAAGAACCATCGCAAGGTCGTCCGTCGGCAAGCCGATCGATCGCCATCCTGGTAATGTCTTGGTCAAGAACATGATCCCTCGTGGAGCTCTTGGTGGTGCAGGTCAAATTACAAGTCAGCGATTATGCTTCTTGTCTGTCGTGAGTTTTGATTCCGTTCTTATCATGTGGACGACGAACTGAAGGCCTCGCCTTCCAAAGCAACTGAGTCAAGACAACGAGTCTTTTCCTTGTGCCTGCTTTTACAGCCTTGTATGGAGATGTTTGCTATACTTTCCAAGAGACTATTCGCACAGTTTTCTGATACTGGGGCATAGATTTCCTCTCAAACAAAGCAAACGAAGGGAAAATTCAATTTATCCGGAACGCCGCATGTAACAGATGTAAGGGAATCCAGAAACCGCGGGAAACCACGAATAATTTGATTTTTTAGAATCCGGAATCTAGCTCTATCTTGAATTCGGAATTCAGCCCTTGGAATCCGGAGTCTGGACATTTGAATCTATAAAACAGCTCCAGGAATCCGGAATCTTTCATCATTCCGGATTCCCTCACATCAGTGGCGATAAATCAACTGAGGAGCTGAAGAAGACGACGATACTTGGTCTCATGGTTTATATTCCTACGGAATTAGATAGTTGGAAAACCGAAAGAAGTTCCAGTGCTTGTACGTCTTCAGTACAAATCAATTTAAAACTCAACAATTACTTTTCTTGAGACACTGTTGGCAAAAGACTGGCTCGCAAGGAAAATCTCGAAAACTCTACAGAATTTCGAAATCAAAGAATGTATGTGGTTCATTCCTTCTGTGACTAAGCGTGCTCGGAAATCTTTAGTTCCACGTCAAACAAAAACTCTGCAATTAGTTAATTACTGTCAACCAAGTCTTGAAACCATACTAATGAACTCTTTTGAATTATTTTGTTTAAAGAGCTCATTAGTATGCTCTATATAGAGAAATTGATTAGTTATAGAAAACTCACTGACAGTACAGTTTCTTTATACAACAATTTTCCTGCGCTTCAAAACCCCCACTATTTGACATCTTTAGTTACTTTACGGAACACAGAGCATCAAAATACCAGTGCTTCAACACCAACTTAAATATATTGTGACATTGATATACGTGCGTGTATCAAATTTGTCGGAGCAAATTCACCTTATGAATTTAACCAGAGTTAACTCTGATTTAACTAGCAAATATCAAGCACACATTTTCTTCTAACGTACATCAGTCATATAAATTTGAAGTGAGAAGTATAGTATTCGATGTATTCTCTAACTTACTGTGATACTTGAAACTTGTGCTTTCAAGCTTGATAGCAAGTGAATAGCGACGTCATCTAGCTCTTCGCTCTTTTTTTAGATTTAGTATTCATCTCATATATTCTGACATTTTCCATCGCTAAAATGTCTTGTTCGATTCTGTAGTCAAAGCGGCCTCCAGCCTGCCGGTCCGATGTGCATGACATAATGAACCTCGTCAATTTACACTGGAACATGCAAAAATCGGTTACGGCCAAAAGAAATCAGTGCAAAACAAATAAACCTCTAGACAATTTAACAATAAAAGCGAGTAAAGTGTGAGTCGCTAGCTAGCTCGTGAGTGTGATCATATTCTAAGACGGTTAGAGAATGAACACTCGTGTCCCATGGGATATAGAGTCCCTCGCATTAGATAAAACCTTTTATATAATGCTCGGGACTCTATATCCCATGGGACATGAGAGTGTTCTTTCTTGAACCCTTACTTAAATGGTTTAGGAACTGACATAGATTTAAGGTAGTAAAAGAATGATTTAGGTTATTTCGCATCAGATCAGTTCTTGAGATAAAACTCAGCAAAACATGACACTGGAGAATTATGCATTTCAAATAATAATATAAAAATAAAATAAAACAAAAAATTAACAGGGGCTCCTGATATTAAATAATTACTATAGTTGACACCTGTTGTGAGCGATCGCAACCATTTCTAGAGCGGATAGTTTGTCATTTTCTCCTCCCGTAAGCGATCACACGACACAATTCCTCTCTCTTATATATCGGAAAAATTGGATTAGATGTCACTTTAAAATGTGCAGAGCTCTAATATGGAAAATTCATGAGACTAAGAGTAGATTTCGTGTGATTGTGAAACGTGTTTTCGTGTGATTGTGAAACGTGTAGATTTCGTGTGATTGTGAAACGGACGGTGCCGTGTCGTGGCCATGTCAGTGCCGTGATGTCTATAACCATTCGAAATTCCTGCCGTAACCGTGCCGTGACCGTGTGGTGCCGTTTTCACAGTCATGTGAAATCTACTCTAATGCAATAAATGACTCAAAACTGATTTAAATCACCTATGGTGTTTACTCTCGTCGGCGACCGCCTCCCTTAAGCGACCATTTTAACTAGACATTTTGGGAAGGTTTCACTATTTTGATTCTTTAAATTTTAGAGAAATTTTTCCTTCATCGATCACGTAGTCATGAGTGCGCTTGGACACGCATATCTCACTCATAACTACAAATGATCGCTCTTTTCATCTCACTCAATCAATTCGCTGTCTAATCCAAATTATTGACTTTTGTTTCAGGTGCAACAAAGGATGGCACGATGACTATCGGCGCACAGAACGATATTCAAAGAGAAACAGAGAAGGTAAAATGAAAATTTAACCGTATATTTTTGTCGGTGTTTTAGAGATGACTGTTATATGGACCTTTAATTTCATATTTACGGAATGTTCTTCCAAAAATCTTTGATATGGACACGTACCAGATCTAGAGGGATCAAAAAAAGCGTCTTGTAATGATGTTCATATCATAGAGATGAGGGTATATATATTATAGAGGTGTCTACATCATATAGAAGTCAATATTATATAGGTTTATATAATAATTGGCATATTACGCGCGCTCTGATTGGTCGAACAATCACGTGTGATTAGAGTACACACACATAGATGGCGTCATCGAATCTTACGCGCGCTCTGATTGCTTGGAATGTTTCGATAAATATTATATAAAACAGATAGATTCCATTTTTCCGTGCGTCTGTACTCTAATCGATGCACAGAAGACGTCAAAATGTGGTGAGAATAACAGTCACGCCACTCGACTTCGTCTCGTGGCGTACTCTTTTGTTCTCACCACATTTTGACGTCATCTGTGCATCGATTAGAGTACAGACGCACGGAAAATGGAATCTATCTGTTAAATCTATATAGCTGTTCAGGTTATAGGGGAGCATTAGGGTTGTACTGACATAAAATTTGCCCGTTGCTAGGGAAATTTGAAATTGCTCTAAAATGCCTACAAACTCCGCTTTTACATTTTATAGTTTGTCTTGCTTGAGAGAACTTTAAAATTTAGTGACGTCATTGCGTGACGTCATCACATGTCGTCATAGCTACCGAAAAAAAAGCTACAATGCATATTTGAGAATTTGAAATAGATTAAGGTGCATAAAACCAAGCATGCGTTTTAAGAATGGCCTCCAAATAAACTTGCTGTGACTTTTTTTTTTTTTTCTGTCACAAATTTGCGAATAATGCAAATGACTTCCGTATTTCTTAATTTTATGCCAATCCTATGCTTAGCTTTGGAAAAAGGCTGTGAAGAATACAAATATTGAAGAAACATTTAGTTCTGACGAAAACCGCCGAAGATTATAGCTTTCAAAAAAAACCTGGAAGTAATGTGTCCTGCGCATGCGCAATAAAAACGGAAATGAATCCTTTTTGTCAGGTGTGAGTCGCTCTACCGGAAGTCAAATAGTTCCCGCCAAAAACGCGCGCGCGTGCGCCTATTCAATGTTGTCGGTTAAAATAAGACCCTACTTTACATAGCACACCCTTATAAGGGAACACTGACATATTTCGTTGCTGCGCAATGTCGCACTGTTCCGCGGATAAACCTAGTTTTAAAATGCATGCTGTTTATGAATACCAATTAAATCTCATGTTTTTTATACTCTCGTTCTTAGGAGCTTTCCTGCATTCAAGTGAATATCGAGTCGGTGGACAAAGAAGAGCATACCAGTTTCTTCTTCGATGACGACGACGAGGACGACGTCTTTTACAATAACGATGTTTGCTTTTCGTCTCCGAGCTCATCACCAACCAACAATCGTCGACCACGATCCCCAGAGCTCCTCTACCCCACCCGTTCCTACACTTACAGCCGTCAAAGAGAGACTGCCGGTCTTTTTTAACTATAAATACAGTAGCATCTTTGTATCTGGCTACGAGGCTGAGAGACAAAGGCTTGAGAAGAAGGCCTTTGGAAAGAACACTGCAGCATTGTTGGCGGAGAGAAGGTCATCGTACAGTAAAAAGAGAAGTGAAGAGGAACGAGAAGAATGCTTAATTATTGAGGTTAGTCTGCTTAACTGAACTGCTAAGTTCTACGGAAATGCAAAACAAGCAAACGACTGACTGACTGACTGACTGACCGACCGAAAGAATGAATGAATATCTGGATGTTTTTAACGTCAACTCAGCCCTGATCTTCCTCCTCGAAATCTCTTTAATTTTAGAATACAATTGATGTTGCTGTGGAGTCCAAATATCTTCAATTGAGAATGGCCGACGAGCTGGAAAAAGAGGGAACCAAGCGAACAATACGACGAGCCAAACTATGGCGTCGCTGTGCTGCTATGACGGAAGTACTGGCAAAAGAACACGCAGAAGCGTTACTATGGAAACAGAAGTTCGAAGAGGCTGCCGGGATCGTTTTTGGCAATATGAGGTTTTACTGATAAAAGTAAATTTCTTAAATATAATCGAAATTGTTACCATGGCAACGATAACTACGGAATCTGAATTTTTAAGCGAATGATGGGATCGTTTTGGGGAATGAGACATGCAAGAAGTTTTTTTTCGATGAAAATGTAAAACAATTAAAATCGTTGCCATGGAAACCTCAAATTTTGAGAATTTTGTAAACAAAAAGAAAAAGTCAAAAATAAATCCTTGGAAGAAGGACACAGCATTTACACCAAAAATCTAGCCCCTTGGTTGCCAAGGTATCAATGATGTCACTTGTTATTGGCATGGCAACGTTGACGTCATGAGAGGTGACTAGAGTAATGTTCTTGAATGTCTGAGTCTTTCCTCAAAGTAACAAAACGAACAACAATTTGAAAAACAAAAAGATTGCAAGCAAGACCTAGCATATTAGTATTTATCGCACACCATAGAAAATACAGAAAGCAGGAAATTAAAGCCGTACGTTGTATGTTCGGCGGTATGCCACTCTAAACCACTGTATAACTACTTAGTTTCCTTTACATGCAATGGACAAAAGAAAATGAGTTCTTCTATAGGTTTGGAGTCATTTCAGTGAAAGAGAAGTCTGCCAACACGGATGGTATGATACTAAATTACACTTGCTGATTCAGACATAGTGAAGCAAATCATTATTGCAAAGGTATTTCTCGCAATCTTGTCATACATAAGCATAAATTAAAAAAAATAACGATAGGCTTGGATGACAGTTGGCCTGCACGTGCTCGGAAGAGGTTTTCCTGTTGGTTTGACAAAACAAAAGAAGACAGTAGAATCTATTGTTAACATTGCCGTTTGTTTATTTTTTATTTAGAGCCTTGGCTTATCAAGCCAACTGGATGATACACCTATTTCAATTAATGTTGTCGGCAAAAGCTTCGCGACTCACCCGAAAGGGAGTATGGGTAGAAATTACTAAAGCATCAGCCATAAGACGACTTAAAATAGCTTACCTTGACCTTAAGCACTAAAGAAGTTCACAAATCAATACCAAACCTGAAAAGAGATCTAGAGTGATTTTTTACCCATAGTCCTTTTCGGTCTTGTCGCGTAGGCTTCGGAGACCTCTCGTACGACAACCTTTTTTGAAATAGGTGTATTTCCGAAGCAGTACAACCTTACCAAGGGATAGAAGGGAAAAAGGGTGTGATAACATTTTCAACATACATATCGGTTCCCACAAAGAATTTTGGGTCTACATAGAGTTTGGTAGGCCATATTATTTTAAGCTTTCATTTGGAACGCATTTCCCTTTTCCTCTCCTCCCTTTCCTTTAATTTTTTAATACACCCAGGCGTTTGCATCACTCCGCAAAGGATCGAGGCAGAGAAAATTCGACGTTGCCTGGACGTCAGAAATTTATTAGTGCGTTGGATGTGTTTAGTTGATTTTTCTGGAATAAGAACATTGTAAAAATAATCTTGAAATCCCTCGTATTCGGTATATTACAAAGTGGTCGTTTAATAGAGGGTGGTCGGTTAATAGGTGAGAACTTAAGGAGGCTCTACAGTGATAGTAAATAGCAAAGTGGTCATTTAATAGAGAGTGGTCGGCTAATAGGGGTTGTTGCCTATATACACAATGTTTCTCTTTATATGTCTCGAATATAGTCAATTAAATACATTTTAAGTTTTTGTATATTTGTAAATAGTATGTATATGTAAATGGCGCCGGCTATCAACATCGGACGAAGGGCCCGTTTACATGAGAGAGGGTACCCCTTTGTGCATGGTAGGGATAATTCTTTTGTTTTGTGTCCCCCAGGGAAAAGAAAAGAAAAGAGTTATCCCTACCACATAGGGGCACCCTCTCTCATGTGAACGGGCCCTAACATCTAAGTTAATTTCGAGTTTCTACCAGCTGTAATGTAGTCTCCTTGGCAACGTGGAGCGTTGCGTGACGAGCGACTGCCAAGGAGACTACAGTCTATAATGGGTCCCGGTTTTGCGTGACGTCACCAAAAACGTTTGCCAAGGAGACTAGCTATAATGGGGCCCAGTTTTCTCAAGTTTGCGCGTGCAGCTCAAATTCGATCTGAGCCTCGCTTTGAACCCAATTTTGAAAATTTAGTACTTCCTTCTACAAATGAAGGAGAAAGCATGCATCATTTTTTCATAGTACGTAAACAACAAAAATCGCTATTTAAATTGTTTTAGTTATACAAACTTTGAGAAAACGGCCTATTCAACTCATTCACTGGTTGCAGTACAATAACTGTACGAATACGATTACTTTTACACCTTCCGCAAATGGGCTGGTGCTCTTGGTACTGAGAAGTTGGTGAAAACATATGGGGCAGGTCATGTTCGAAGGGGTCCGTGAAATCACCGGTTAAGCCTGGTTTTCTTAGGGGTGTTACATGACACTAGGATCATCCAAGTACTATAGGATCATCCTAGCAGGCGAATCACCCTGCCTGCTATAAATTTACTGCAAACAGAATACAGTAAATGTATAGCATGCAGGTAGGATGATTCGCCTGCTGAAGCAACATACACAGACTTAGTAATGTAGTATTCACTGTTTAGTTCACTCACAAAAGCGACACTAAGTCTCGGTATGATGCTCATGCATGCTCCCGTCGTTCGAGAAAACCAAGCCTTATCGTTGACATCGCTTTTATGTTAATGTTAGAAATTCCTTCACAGTCGAATTGAATTCAATAACGTGTGAATTAATTCAATAAAACAGAAATATACCTATTAGAAGTCTGCCGTTGCGCACATCAAAAAATGTTAGATCTTTTTATTTATGTGGAAAATTTGAATATTTTGAAATAAAGTGAGGACTTGTTCGTAATGTGTCGAAGAGTTTCATTTAATACATTGTGTCATCAAATCTAATCACGTGATCAGCTTTCTAATCCAAGTGGGGCAGCGAAGTGACTATACTGTAAATCACGTGGTCAGATCACGGGATTACCTTTCACTTCTCAATACTGACTTAGAGCGCGTTCACATGCAGGCGAGTTGACCCAGCTGGTATAGCAGGGATAACTCTTTTGTTTTCTTTTGGGGGACACAAAACAAAAGAGTTATCTCTGCCACCAGAAACAACTCGGGCCCTTACAACCTGTAATTAGATCACATACAATCTTAGGTCGTGTTTAGACTCGAGTGCTCCCACCTAAGGCCTAGTTCAAACGTCGCGTCTCACATGTGTCGAATTCAATGCAAATTAGTCAAATCTTTTGTTTCTACTCATTATCATCTCATTTGCATTGAATTCAGCACATGTGAGATGCGACGTTTGAACTAGGCCTAAGTTAGACACGCTCAAACAATGCTAAATAATTGGCAGTCATTGTAAGAAAATTAATTACAACGCTCTAGTCTAAACACAGCCTAAGATGTATGTACAAAATTCTTTGTTCCTGAGTAAATAGTGCTGTTTGGAGCTATTTACTCATTACTGCATCATGTTTTTATAGAGGCTTTGCACTGTCATGTACAAGGGACCATGTCGGATGACAGGAACAATACAAACATATTACATTAGAAAGAATCACAATGCTCCTAGGAATCGATTTTGCTGTCACGTGGTGGTGCTTGCCCGAGTCACGTGCTAGTCACGTGATGAGCATTTCCTTTCACCGTTTCAGAGCAATAATTAGTTAGATTCACTTATCGATATCAAAAAAGCTAAAATCTGAGTCACGTGCTCAGTCACGTGCTCTCTCAGGTACCAGCACTGAATATGCTATGACAGTCACGTGCTCTCTCTTGGAATATGCTATGACATGGATCAGGGGCTCCTACTTATATTGAATGCCTATAATTGTTCGGGCCCCCCAAAACGACAAAAGATTTTAAAAGTTGATTTCAAAGATGACAAGACACTTCATATGCATAAATAATTTTATTTAAATTTTATCCATGCTTTCCAAAGGCTACTAGTCCATAAACCAATACAAAGTTTAATGTTAACAAGAAGCTAGTATATCTACAGAATTCCATTCTAAATTCATTGTCTGTTAAAAATAACTTTTAATCCATTAATCTTTAATATTTCTCATCCAATTACACAAATACTTTAAACAAAATCCCGAAATTTATTCAATAATATTATCAAGGAAGAAAGATTCGATATCTGCATGCTATAAAAATAATGATTTCCATTCAATATGGACATTTTTGTTTTAAATATGTTTTCAGATTCAATATTTTCAGGACATTTCTGCAATACCATTGAATTTTTAGCCTGCTTCGTACTTATCATAAAAACACACAGACTCAGTGGAGTAGATTTCGTATGAATGTGAAAAAGGCACCGCACGGTCACGGCAGGAGTTTTCAATGTTTTTATAGATAAAACGGCACTAACACGGACACGGCACGGCGAGGTCCGTTTCACACTCGTACGAAATCTGCTCTACTTCATTCTTAACGACGATGATTTGTTTTCCCAACTTGTTATTATATTACCTAATTTTAACTTACTTAGTGGCAGTCACTCTTAGGGCGCATTTGCATGGGTGATTTCATCCCTGGCTGAGCTAGTACAACACGGGACAAGTTTCAGATCGGGACGCGATGATCTTAGTAAATGAGCTCTTGTCGCGCTCTCGATGTAAATATTTATCCGAAAATCATACAGTACTCGTCTAGTGATGAACTCAGCCCGGGAACGTGACGAAATCTGGCGCCCACGTAAACGGACACATAGTCTCTGCCTTTGTAAAGGCGAGTTGTCTCTGGAAGCTGGTAAAAGCAAACACAAGCTGGTGAGCGAGAATGGGTGTTAAATGTCAAGGAGTGTCTATTAGGATTTCATGCTATGAGCCTTAGGTCATATTGATATTTGCGCAAATTAAAGAAATACGGAACATTATCATTATTATTATTATCAACTCTTTTGATTTCTATTCCTTTTTGCCATTAAAACAAAAGAGTTATCTCAGCTACCGGGACAACTTGTCTTCGTATAAACTCACGGCATTACATACTTGATCAACAAGTACTGAATTTTGGCCACTAACTTTGTCATTCATTTGTTGTGTCAGTGAAATTTACTCGCTAAAGCAAGCATGTTGAACTATACACAGGAAAACTGAATTGTCAACGCCAAACTTGGGGTTTCCCTGGGTCTAAACTGGGAATCTGTTCTATTTTACTTGGGAAATCTGTAATACCTAAACTTGTAAAAATAGAACAGATTCCGAAGGATTCCCATGTTTGACCCAAGCTAGGAATTGACATTTTTTCCTGTGTACACAGCACCAAATTTCTTATTAGATATCTTATCATATGAGAATGATTATTAAATCCCTATCTCCTAATCTTAAAACTTTACTGAAAAAGATGTTTTTCCTTACATTTATCATGCGTTCTGGAACTTATAAGGCATGTATAGCAAAAAGGAACATTTTAGATTAGTTTTTGAACGCAATAAAGCGATACACGTTGGTCGAAAATGATCCTTTTGGATCCCTGCGTCTTGGGTAATAAAAGCCAGCAAATGTCACAATCAAACAGTGGACGTCCGTTAGTGTATGAATTCTAGTTTTTACGCATTTTATATACAGAAACTCCAAATGAAAGAACATGCAACAACGTACAAAGCCAAACAAAAGTGTCACCCAAAGGTATATGCTTTAAATTAAAATAATTTAAAAAACGAATAATGTTTTTGAGAAACAATTGAGTTAACAATTGTGTTATTCTAGCTTATTTTAATTGCAAACAAGTCTTTCTAATGCTCCAATTTCCTGTACACTTCGGTAAAAATGGCTACTAATTGGACGTACAGAAAGAATAAATTATTTTATTCTTCATAGTTTTGTTTCGTCTACGTTAATGTTTACAATACATAATTTCTGTTTTTTCATTCACTGAAGATGGATCTATATATCAATCCGAAAGCTCGGAGATCAGTGCATTGTGAATATTATCGTAGACGAAGCAAAACCATAAAGAAAAACATTACACCTACGTACAAACCAGTTTTAAATAAATAATTTGTCAAGAAAAAAAAAGGATTTGCGGTTGTAATTATAAGTCATTCCTTATCTTATTAGCTTATTCCGCATTCAAGATGGCGCTGACCAACGAGGGTAAATACTTCATGCTGGTTACCATATAGTGTTTCTTGCAGAAAACGTTACAGGAAAAGTTACATGGCGTATCCAGGCCACGTTACAACGTTACGTTACGCAACGTTACGTGTTGCGCGTATCGTTAAACTCAAGGGTCGCAGGGCTGGACACACGGTAAAACGCTGTGTTGCGCGCAATGTTGTAGAAAACGTTACAGGAAAAATTACATCGTGTGTCCAGGCCTTTGGGCGGTGTGAAATGTCATCAAGCTTTTGGCCGCAAAGAAAGACTTGTTTGCTGTATTTATATGAATAGAGACCTTAAACAACCAAGACGGCAACGAGGACGACGACGGCATAAGACGATGACCCTAATTACAAAATACAATAACTGCACGTGCAGCTGAGCAGAGTTGTAAAGAAATCAACTCCGTATTCTGCAAACCTACAACGTGAAAAGTCAAGATTTCACGCTGTGCAGAGGACGTAAACAGTTTATTTTCCGTTGGCCAGAAAGTTTCTCTTTTATTGTCATTCATTTTAAAACTATGAGTGTGAATTGCAATTGAAAATAAATAAGGAAAAAAATAGCATCGAGTATTTCGCTTAAACTCTTTTTTTTACGTCTTGTCTTCCCTGTGGTTGCTTAAGGTCTCTATTGTTAAAATTACTCTCCAGTTCCATACATTACCAAAGACCACGATTCCATCTCTCCATACACATTACTGCGAACATCGAAAATATTTAATGGTTTTGCATCTTCTTGTTCTCGAGTAAAGTCTTCTCTTCCCTCATCCTCGCTTTCATCTTCGCTTTCATCTTCGCTTTCATCTTCGCTTTCATCTTCGCTAAGGTTCTCGTTTTCGTATTCGTTTTCGTCTAGTTGGACTTCATGGCGGAACGGTATTGGGATACGCTTTGCCTCGTCGTTTTCATGGACTTCGAAGAGGTTAGGCTCGCTTCGTTCCTGAATTGGCTCGCTACGTTCTTGGCTCTCGCTCTCGTCAAGTAAATGTCTGTATGCATGGACTCGTTTGGCATCTAAAAGAGAGTTGTCACGAACGGTTAGTGTCCATTTTCCCTCAGGATTTTCACCCCAGAAATGGACAGACATGAAAGGCCAGTTCTTTACTCCTTTGGTTGAATGGTCAAGAGGACGAACGGCAAGTAATTGACTTTTTGTCTTGGACGGTGAACGGATGTTGATACTAAGTACTCCTCGTCGTCGATGTCTAAGAGATATAACTATCTGTACATGTTCAAGTTTCTTGATGTGGTTTTCCTGTCCTTTACAAGCGTCGGTAGAAACATGTAATACTATTTGTGAATCCTTTTTGATTGCACTTCGTGATGGAACATCTGCTTTGGTTACACATTTGAGTTGCTTTGGGACGGTTTTCCATGTCTTAGCTGTTTTAATCAAACTAGGTGCATACAGCAATCCAAAACCAAACTTATGATTCACTTTGAAACCTGCGCCGTTGGTTTTCCAGTCTGGATCCTTCATATCAAGAGTGTCCTTTTTGCCTGTCAAAGCAATAATATGTTGTAGATCACGCCAGGTAAGTTTGTTGTTTGCTTGCAGAACGAGCGCAAATACGCCAACAGCCATCGGAGCAGCTGCGGAAGTCCCTCCAAAGTGATCAATACATCCGTCTTTACCTAAAATTTGAAATGCAAGAAAAGAGCTTAATAAAATTGATGGATTTTTCACCTAATTATAGGGCACTATTGTCCAATATATTTATACATCCAAGGCAAACAGAGGAGCTTTCATCAATCATTACCTCTTGCAGTTGTTATAAGAGGTTTCGTGGAACCAAAACTATCATCTCCACTGTAAACTACAGCCATGGTTGATGCACATTTTTCATCGTAGTAGGTTTGTTTTCCATGCGGACTAGCAGAGCCAACAGCGATGGTATAAATACTTGAAGTATAGCCGTCGCAGCCACAGTCATCACCGTTACTCCCACCATTACCGCTCGCCCAGACATAGATGGATCCTAACCCTACAAACACCATACAACAAACGGGTAATCTTAGAAACTATATAATAATTGGTATATTACGCGCGCTCTGATTGGTCGAGACCCGTTTGTGATAACAGTACACAAGCATAGATGACGTCATTGAATCTTACGCGTGCTCTGCTAGCTGATTGACTGAAATGTTTCGATTAATATGATATAAAGCAAATAGATTCCATTTGAGATTTCTGTGCGTCTGTACTCTGATGTCATCGCTATCAGGCTGTTACGTTCAGACTTTGGGAACACCATGATTGATAATTTGTGTCATGAAATTCTATCACATTTTCAGTTAATCAATGTGAAGAGCATAACTTTTTTCAATGATAAATTAAATTCTGTAGCTATTATTACGGTAACCGTTTTCGTGAGCGTTGCTGGGTTTCCTGTGTATTAATTGATGATTACACTTTGTACCACATTTGTGCTGAGGAGGACAGTTATTATAATAAGTACTAAAAAAAAAGGATATATTTGCAGTTATATCATTTTCGAGCGATTCCTTTCAAGCCACGTTCTAACCATTCATGGGCAGCGCCGTTGAAAGACTTCATTACAGCATATTTTCAACGAAACTTGATTTCTAGCTAAGGGCTTGATTATATGAATCAGGCTGGTCCGGTTAACCGAGTTGGCTGTGCATGCAGGCTGAGATGCCGGCTTGTCTATGAAACACACATAATTCGGTCGCTGCGATCACATGGGAAACGGGTCATGCAGCCGGGCCGAGCCAGCCCACGTACGGGTTAACCGGGCCAGCCCGCTTCATATAACGAGGCCCTAGCTAAAGGCCATTCTCCACTCATTGCAGAAATTACTCGCAGCGAGCTAGCGAGTACTCGCTGGGAAAAAAATCTATTGTTCAAAATTTCGCAGCGAGTAAAAATGACCGCAGTGAGTGCTTTCTGCGATGAGTGGAGAACCTACTTAATAGACCTTTTCCAAATTCGCATGACTGACCACGCAACAATAGATTCAAATCGAGGCTGGGGCTTTCAAATTAATATATTTACTATATTATGTCTATTCTAGCCTCGCTTTGAATCCATCGTTCAATGGTCATTCACCGCGCGAATTCAGGAAAGGTCTAAATGTGATGCAAACATGAAAAGGATGGTCGCGAACAGCCCACGCGTTAATCAACAACGATATTTTGTCTCTTGGAAATAATGAATTTCTCTGAGTAAAATGAGTAAAATACCGCACCCCCGATACACCTGCAGTACTGTAGCAGCTTATTAGCATCACATCCGCTCTTGTTAAATATCATATTTAAGTTGCGTATCCCTTGACTTATTACTAGCGAAGAAAAACCAGCAGATGTATGTATGTATATGCTTCAACGGAGAGAGAGAAAGGGAAAAAAAGATCAAACAAGCAAACAAAATGAAATAAAAACAAAATAAAGCGAAAAATACAATAAATTAAACAACTGAAGACACACTGTAAAACAGACAAAAAGAAACATAAATATTCAAAGGGAAACATCGGGAAAACAAACAAACCTAGAAAAAGGAATGGCCATTCCAGAAAAAAGACAGATGTACTTTTTTGTGTATTCTGCGTCTATGTTTATCCATAATTTGTATCATTTTGAAATTAAAAACAAAAACAAAACAAAAACAAAACAAAAACAAAAAACAGAACAAAACAAAATAAAAAAAAACCGAACTTAACAGTCTGTTTTCTTGAATTCGTGAAACTTTGACGACACATTAATTCATTCAGCAAAATAGTTTTTTAAACCTTTTAAACCCCACTTTTTGTGTTCTTTTGTTTCTCGATTGATACCTCGAGATAAAATGTCAAATGAATGACGCAGTTACGGACGGAAGTTCGTGGGATGAAAGGATTCAAAGTAAATATCTTAAACTACATTTAGAAATTAATAAAAACATTTACGAATCTCCCTAGAGTTAGCTAACAGACAATAATTACTGGTTTTATTTGAAAAGGAACAGAGAGAGGAGAAAAGCTATTAAAGTGTTACTTTGAATTCGTAAAAGAAGTACTGCCATTAGACGACTCTTCCGACTCCCTCAATTGATATCATAAACTATCGAGCTATAAATCAACTTCTTTCTTTCCTGTCATTTCAATTAATTTTCTAATTTATCAACAAAGTTTAAATTTCCAAAAATTTAACGAAAGCGTATTTCTTGTATGTAGAGTTAGACAAATTTTACTTGAAAAAGCAAAGATAAAAAAGAACAATGTCAAATGATGAAGACCGGATAGCGCGGGCTACAAAAGATAAATAAACCATAATGATATTTAATTTGAAGAGTTCAGATGCAAATCGTTGAAATTCCTTTTCTTTTTGAATTACAGAAAAAATAATATTTTTAACACCAAAAATATGATTAAATTAAACACTTCTCAAAAAAATTGTATTCAGAAATGAGTCGTTATAAAATAGTCATTATTATAGACTATTTTATTTAACCCATGAAAAATTGGCAAGCTAATAGCAGTAGACGCTACATCCATTGCCGCTTTTTTGTTTTTTATCGACTATATAGTACTAACTAAATAGTAATCTTTCTTTCACAGATTAAATAGAATCACTCTAACAACTGGAGGAAATTTCTTTCAATGTATTATATCCAATTTATTTTTGTTCGTTCACAATTATTTTTCTTGGAAAGCAATTTCACGGACAAACAATTTCTACCAAAAGGTTTTTGTAGTCAAAACATATTCGCTTTAATCTTCAGTTGCCCTCTGTTACTTTTGGCAAGAGAAAAAGTGAGATTAAATATCTTTAGCTTTTATCTTTGGCTTTTTGTAGCGGATAGCTAGCCTATGGAAAATTGGGAACTAGGGCTTCCGAATTGAAAGTAGAAAGAATTAACTCCTTATATTTTTAAGATATAAAGAAATATGTTGATGACTTAACAGACAGAATTGTCAAAATCTCTCTATAAATTCATATTTTTTCTTTGGATGTTTTTTAAAATGTCATTTTTAGCACAACGTCTTTAGCTCCCAGCAACTATTGAACCTGATTGCTGTTTGATAGTCTCCGATTCCAATAGAAAGCCATATATATTTGAACAGTAAGAAGATATTTGCCATCCTAAATAATGTTTTGATTGCTTGGTATTAATCGCAATTTCTATTCGAAAGGATTCAAAGGAAAAACAGCTGTTTTCAATATTCAGCACTCGTGTTTTTTATGAAATTTGAATATTCTTGAGCTCACATGGAGACATAATGGCCTTAAGGTTTAGATCCGTATCCTAGTTGAATTAAATATGAAGATAGCTAATAACGTTTTATTTTTGGGACTTCCTTTGTGGGATTTAGCTGTAAAGATAATAAAAATGGATTGATCATAATTCTTGCCGATAAAATATGAATAAAATCATTCAAGGAATACACCTTTTTCGTAATCGCTTTCTATGTAACGTTAGGTTAGTTGTATATAGACCCTTCTGGCTCAACAAGAAACCTTTCAAACATTTTATACTCTCAATCATTAGCTCGCCACAAAAACCGCAGAAACAGTCTCTAATCAACAAAAAGAGAGCCTGCGATAATGATAAATATCTATAATTTTCTGATCAACTTACCATTTCGTCCATGCATGACTCCGTGAATTATTGCTTTCATTCCAAGCTTAGAAGGACCTGCCAGAGTTTTGCCATTATCCTTAGGTCCCCACGAAGCACTGTAAATATCTATATAATCTGGCTTCAGACCAAACGCACTCGCTTCTGTTATACCAGTGACTTTACCGTCAAGCATCCTAACACCTCCTATTTTAACATCAGGTGCTATGCCTACACCACAAAAATCGTTATTTGGATCTGCAGCAATTTCTCCAGAACACTTGGTTCCATGGTATTGATCCATCGCATCTCTTGGCTGTGGATCACCGTCATTATCGTTTAAATCTTTGCTTGCTTTTGGGTCATAATTTTTCTGTAAATCCCTATTTGTGTGATCAAGGCCATCATCCATTACAGCTACAACAATCCCTTTTCCTGTGTACCCCATCTTCCAAGCTTTCAAAATCCCCATATCACTACCAACAGGCTCCCCGACTTGACCAAGACTGTTGATATACCACTCTTTTGCAAACTTTGGGTCGTTGTAATACTTTAAGTCTCTCTTCGCTTGTTCGTCGTGGTGGTTCACCATAAAGTCTCCATTCACTCCGTAACCTCTCTTTTCAAGGATGAGCTCTCGTTGTTGTTCGTGCCATTTTACATTTGGATGTTCATGTAGACTTGGGTACGGAATCTCGCCTCGCTTCTCATCACCTTTAGCATGTTCTGACTTTCGTACAAGCTGAAAATGCCCCGGTAAGCTTCCAATTCTACCTCCATATTCAAATCCATGAATTCTGGCTACTTCTCGTGCTAAATTCTCATCATCTTCGTCAAGTTCAACGGCAAAATAATCAGTCAAACTTCCTTCGTGTTCTTGTTTCTCGGCGTCTTCTTCTTCAACAGACTGTACACTCGCAACATAAACAATTACAGCTAAGACGAGCACAAAGCGAAAGAGCTTCATCGTGCTCTCCCAATAAAACCTTCGACTTCTAATATTAACCCAAAAATAGGGTAAACTGGGTAAATTTAGATTTTTCCGTGTTGCAATATAGTTCCTACGCCAACTATACGTACGCGTAGTCCCGTGTCACCGAAGTATGCCCGCTTATAAATTGCAAATTTGTTGATCTCTCCAAGAATAATTTGAATAACGTCATTCGGAACTGTGTGGTTGAATGGCTTTGCTGACTGAATTAGCATTTATTAAAGTTTCAGCGGGCCCTCAATCCACGATAAGAATCGGTAATGTTCAAGCTGTTTTCAAAATGATTCGTCTCTTTTATCATTATGTTGCCTAAAACCTCCAATTTTTTCTCTCTTTCGATTTGTAATTTGTATATATTTATGTTTTGAAATTTTTGAGATAGGACATTAGTCTGTTGTTATTGTTATTATGTATTTTGCTTCGTTTCAATGATTTCTACTGAATTTAGCCCGCGTTCACAGTGCCCTTCTTTTGAAATCTATGAAAACAACGCTTGAAAACTGAACAACATAAGTATAATTATGCTATCCAAAAATATCTCAAATATAATCATGACGGCGATCAACATATTCAGTACCATTTCATTGATAAATCCTTTTTTTTTCTTTTTTAATTTATCGCTCAAATACTATTTACGAATACAATATATCTCGCACACATCAATACATAAAACTATTGATTCAGATGATTCGTTATTAAAAAGGTAATTCTTTTATTTAAAGACTGAATACACGTCTTCGTTTACTCAAGAAATCTAAACGACTGGACCAGTGGCTGAAGTGTGACAAGAGCCTCTCAGTTGTAAACACGTCACTACGATTAAGGGATTTTTATCATGATGTGACTTTGGTCTGAGTTTAAACATTTATTAGCTATTTTCCGCGAGTTAAAAAGACATTCATTCTTTTGAAATTTTGAAGTGATGATCAATACCATGAATAATAAAATCTTAGTTTGGTGATCATATTTAATCTATTTAATTTTGATAGATATTCCGCATATTAATTGCATCATGCATATTTAATTAAAAGACATTAAAAGAAAGATAATAGCAAAGCTTTCCACGTGTTTCTTAAGTCTTGGGTCAGTCGAATAAAGCTTTACTTTTTTCATTTAGTGAAATCAGGTTTCTTCTTCCCTTGTGTTGTGTACGTTTTTCTTTTCTTTTCTTTTTAACTTCTGATCCATCCATCCATCCATCCATCCATTCATCCCTCCCTCCCTCCCTCCCTCCCTCCATTCATTCATTCATTCATTCATCCATCCATCCATCCATCCATCCATTCATTCATTCATTCATTCATTCATTCATTCATTCATTCATCCATCCATCCATCTATTCATTCATTCTTTCTTTCTTTCTTTCACTCGTTCGTTCGTTCCTTCACTGCGTGCAACATTCACATGTTGATTTTTACAGTAACAAAAACACTTCAGATCTAAGTTAGAAACATGTACTTTCTGGTAATATAAATGTGTAAATATGCACACCGCTTTGTGAGGTCTTTCAAGAGATTCGAAACCTCCCAATAGTTAATTACGTCCGAAACTGTTGCTGTGTAGGTTTAACATTTCCTTTATTTAATCTCTAGCCTATCACTGTTTCCAATAAACCCACACTTATAAAGCTTCAGTAGGGGGAAGTGGGATGATGTAGGAGAAAAATGTCGGTCACGTTATCTAGATTTAAGAATAAAGGGTATATATAGTTGCTTCATGTGTGAACAAAAAATGTTCTTTCCTCTCCTTTCCTTTCCTTTCCTTTTTTCCTTTTCCTTTCCTATTTTTTTCTTTTCTTTCCTTCCCTTTCTTCTCTTTTTTTTTCTCTTTTTGTCCCTGATTATCTTTAAACTGATCCTTTTTGTCAACCTTCTCATTTTTTGCCTTTCCGTCGTTTTCTAGCTCTCTCTTCGCCTTTTTCTCCTTCTTCGTGAGTTTAATTTTCAGGAAATCTCCGTTCTTTTATATTTGCTCGTTTGATTTCGAATCAAATTTTCCAGATCTGTAGGATGCTTCTGATAGTTGATCAAGTTTATTCATCCCAGAACATTCCTAATTCTCTCATAAACATGTTTACTTTATAACATATTTTTGCGTCCGTTTTCAATTTATTAACAAAATATTTTCTCTCAGATTTTTGGATCATTTTCTTCCAGAGTTATTCAGCCCTAGAGGAATATTATATTAACTAAAGGAATAGTGATGTCAAATTGACATTATTGATTGCATGCTCGTAAAATCTTCAAACTGATATCAAACTTAAGAACGGAAATAATAAAGTCGTTTAATTGAATCCCCTGAAGAGAACATGGTTATTATACGCAGAACAGTAGATAATCTCCAATTTTATAGACAAACTTCCTGATCACATGCTATTTTACTAGTTCATTTTCGATTCATTAACACGATTCGTTGGATAGACCTTTTTACTCTAATTCAATATCCTGATTCTGGAATTACTTTCTTTTTGAGACGTTAATATTTTTTGTTAGCTTTGCCGCCTGTCAAAATCATTAATCACAGTAAGTTCATCTATTTTCTGAACAATCTCCGTTTTGAAATGAGATTTTGGTTCTAATTGCTTTCAACAAAAGCCACGACTGCTTCTTACGGGAATCTTTTTATTCATCCAAGAGGATTACCCAGCAATGACAAAAACATCGAGGCAAGGTAAAGTGGTCTACATTGATAAGTCACGTGATAAGTCACGTGGTTTCATGTCACGTTCACATTGTTCTAATAGTACGATTTAGTAGTCCAAGGCCTTGTCCAGACGTACGCCTTACCTTACATGTGCCGTTCTCAATTCAAATTCTAGTTAAATTCATATTATTAGGCTGTTTCTCGTGTGCTGAATGCCTTAGCCAATGTAAATCGAACCAGCAGTTCAAGCGTTTTAGACGGAAATATGATTTTGGGAAGCAGTGTATCGAGTTTTGAGTGAAAATTAGCGGTGATAAGAATTATTCATTTCCGTATCAAATGGAGCCAGAAAGAGGAATATTGCAAGGAATCTCCAATAATTCAAAATTAATAATTCATACCTAGGCAGTAGGTTGATCGAGTCTCCGAGTGCGCGGTGCGCCCTTATGAAAATGTGGCGTGTTACCTCGCATATTGGATGTTTTTAGAAATCGATCGGGTCTCCTTTCGAATGAATTCAGCCCATACTACGGTTATCATGCATGGCAATGCATGGCAAATATCAGTCAAAACCAGTTTGATAATGGTAAATGCAGTCAGGAATTTTTCAGAGGTACGCACATCCACTGAAAAGTTCTCATGATCAAGAGGAAATGACTCCAAATCCCAGTTAATCAATAGTTTGCTAGTATTTCCCCAGTTTTCGAAGTACGCACGTGCGATATAGCACAAAGGACACCAAAATCGGTATGGTTACCGGGGCATTTTTGCTCTGACGCACCTTTGTATCTTCAACAATCTTGATCAATAGTCCAGTTCCGAGATATGCTTCACCTGTCACTTACAAAGGACTCAGAACGAGGCTACGTGCTAAAATTTTTGTCTTGTTACGAATGACTGAGCTTTACCTCGTCTTGATACTTTTGTATGTGGTAAGTGAAGTGTATCTCGGAAGTCGGCTATTGCGAGGACATTTTCAGAGGTGGCTTAGTATAAGTGGCGTTTTATTTTGCAATGTTAAAAGCCACCATTGACGTAATAGCGAATTATTACATTTCCCGAGAAAATCCAGATCACTTTAAGAGATTCTCAAAACTACATAGTTTATAAGAGAAATAATGCTATTCTTCTTAAATCTGGCGCAATTTTTATCTCGATGCGACATTTCGTTGCCGAGTTATAAGGCTTTTTTATTTCACGATGAGATCATAAAAGTGACGTCACTATTTTTCATTATCATTATGATTATTATAGCATGTTTCTACACGACCAAGCTAAAACTTTTGGTCTACAAGCTTTATTAGGGATATTTTAAATAATTGGTGACGACGTCATTATGACGTTGTAGGATGTTGCTATATATTTTCATTAAAGCTTCTAATACTTATCTTCAAAAAATCTAAAACATACGATTTTGGGAAGTTCTTTCACTGTGTAAAGTAAAAGGGCAGATGGACTTCAAGCAAAAATGTTTAATGAAGAAGTTATGTTCATAAATATCGTCACAATTTCTCATATGATTATTAGACAGTTATTCATGATCAAAATTCTTCATAGAAATGATGCCTGTATCTTAATTATTTGACAAAAAACTAATCGAAAGAAATACGTATGATTAATCATGGACTGTACTTTGTCTTTTTCCATATTCAGCATGTACGTTCTTTTTGTTTTCCCATTGTTTATCAAATGGTAAAACTGAGTTTACCATTCGACATTAAGTGAGTGTACCCTTCGAAAGATAAGCTAAGCTAAGCTTCATCTTTTGTTTTCACAGCTGTCTTTTTTATATTCTAGCAACTTCTTTTTTCTCTTCAGTTTCCATCACTCAATTTTCCTATCCTTTCTAAATAACGACAATAGAAGTTTTAACTTTCTAGTTGTTTGATATGAATTTCATAGGGCGTGCGAATTTGTTTTTGAGTAAAATAAATAAATAAATAAAGTGAATGAATGAATGAATGAATGAATGAATGAATGAGTGAGTAAAGGAAGGAAGGAAGGAAGGAAGGAAGGAAGGAAGGAAGGAAGGAAGGAAGGAAGGAAGGAAGGAAGGAAGGAAGGAAGGAAGGAAGGAAGGAAGGAAGGAAGGAAGGAAGGGATAAAACAAAAATAAAAACAAGAAAGCAAAACAAAACAAAATCTGAATACAAAAACACTATAACTCTATAACTAACGTTTTACTTATCCCCACTGAAATAATCACTTCTAATCGCGATGCCATCCGCAAAGCTAAAGAAGCTCACTATATAAATCTAGCTAATACTCTAGAACCCAATGGCCTTAATAAACGCGATGAGACGTTTTAGTTTTATTTCCATTCTTTTTATACATATGCTGTTATAAGTATTACCATTTCTTATCTTTACTGTAATTTCCGTCTATTTGCCACATTTGTAAACTTGTATATCTATTTCCTGTTACGTCACTTCCTATATCCACATCTTATATATACATTTACCGATTCCAATTGTAATCCTTTTTTAGCCTGATGAAGACTAGTATTGGCTAGTCGAAAATTCGCACATTAAAGAATTCCAGTTCTACGACGTATTGTTTCTTCAAGTTTCTCAAATTACAAAAACAAAACACGACAAAACAAAACAAACATACAAACAAAAATAAAAACAAAACAAGTAACAAAGCAAAACAAAACTACATGGCACCAACCACCCAAAACAAAAGCCCTGAAAACGAAACAGAAAGAAGTCAAAGAAATGAATAATGTGAAAGAGGAAATTCAAAGCTTGTCATGTCTTGTTGATGTCTGAAAGATCATTTCTATCAAACTATATCAGATTCACTCTTCTCTCTTCATCAGCTTCCCGTCTCTCACAATTCCCACTTTTCTTCCCTTCTAATTTCATCATCCATTTATCCAACTCCCTTCCTGCCAACGCTCTATAATTCTTCTATAACCATTCTATATTCCATTATTTTTTATTTTATTGGAAATAGGCTCCCCTTTCTCTTTCGCTATTTCTTTTGATTTAGTGTAATCTTTTACGTTTTGCACTTTAATTTTTAAAAGTTTGTTGTTGGTGACCCCTCAATTTTCCTTCCAAACTCAAAGACACCAGCTTAGCGATAACGTTTTTATTTTGACTTTCCTGTTAATTGAATTCTAATTCCAAATATTGATGAAGAAACGATTAAGCATGAATAATTCAAATATGTACATATAACAATATAATCTTGTATAGTTTTTCCTTTTAGAATTATTTCATTTTTCCTACAAATTATGTTTACTTCTGTTTTTAAGGGTGAAGTAGTCTAGTTGAAGAATTGTTAGCACTCAGACGTGCAATGCATACAGATATTTTAAAACGTTTTGCTTGACATGCGTATCACATCAATTAAATTGAGTCAACGCTTAACATTGTCTTTTGTGCACATACAATTGTTTTTTTTTACATTTATGCCAAAGAACGAAAACAGCAGTTATTTAAAGCCTACTTTTTGGAATGATATCAAACTGTTTATATTTGTTCAATAACAAAAACTTGTAGCTTAATTGACTTAACTTCTTTTGAAGGAAGCCATTTTGAAGCACTGAAATGGTGTATGACTCATTGACTCTTGTTTACGGTATTTCTACTTCGCTTGTCTCTTACACGATTTCCAAAAATGTTAACCAGATTTTAAAGTCAAGTCTAGCTTCCTTGTTTCTCTCGCACAAGAACTCTTTGTTGCTGGGCCCATTTGACTCGAGGATGTTTTTCAAGGACTCGTTTGTAGTCATGTTTGACAGTTGTCTCATCACTTTCGTCGTCTTGTTCACCGTTGAGAAGCGATTTCTTTACTTCCTCTCGACGAACGAACTTGAAATGTCTTGGTAATGAACCAATTCTGCCTCCATACTCGTAACCATAGAGTTTTGCTATCCTTTTGGCCACCACTTCGTCTTCGGTGTCCAGTTCAACAGCCCAAACGTTTGTCAGTTCGCCTTCGTCGTCTTCACGTGCAACGTGGTTCAAAACAACGTCATTGCCATAACATAACTCCATGCCCTCAAAAAGACATAGAAAGCCAAAAAGGAGCAAGAAAATAACCTTCTGCTGCATCTTTCTAACGTTTTAAATTAAAATAGATGTACTCAGTTGAGAACTAAAGCTCCCAGCTGTCATTTGGAAGGTTTTCTCTGAACGTTATGCAGACTGAACTGAGTAATTATTCAATGTTGTGTATATTTGGATAGTTATGAATAATTTATGACGGATCATGGAATTGATTGGATGATAGAAGACTGTCAAATGCTAGGAAATGTCAACATAATTCTGCTAGAAAAATAACTTTTCGAGATCATCTAGCGAAATTTTCAACATGGCTGAAATTGTAAATCGTGAATTTAGAGGAAAAAATAATAATAATAAAACGAAATAAAGAAAAAAGATAGAAAAAGAAGAAAGGGAAACAACAACAACAACAAAATTAAAACGGAAAACAACAGCAACAACAACAACAACAAAAACAGAAAACAACAACAGCAACAACAACAAAAACAACAACAGAAAACAACAGCAACAACAACAACAACAACAACAATAAACAAAACAAAAACAAAAATACTTGCAAGAAGTGAGATTTTTTTTAAATGGCAACTGTGGCCACATTTGACCTCTATATGTTTTGTCATGCGCATGCGCATCAACGATTTTAAAGAAATGATAAAAGAAGCTTGAGCATGGCCTATATTCATACTACTCTAAAGCAGTCACCACATTTGGCAGGCACATATGCCAAGATGCCAAGAAAAAGAGAACATTTTAATATAAAATTATATCTAACACTAAGCTTATATGCTGTCAATATGGACATTGTTAGTTTAGTATGCGGGTTGCTTGAGGAATGGGCACGAAGAATCGTCAGCTTCGTTTCTAGTCTCTCTCTTTCTCTTACTAGCAACACATGCCCGCATAACCAAGGTAATTCAACACTTCAAATAGTCTGCTCACATGTGTTAGGTAAACATTGCACTTATTTCAAACCTTTCCCAGCATCCTCTTCGTGCGTGCGAGAGAGTGAAACAGACATAAAATGATGCCATTGTTCATCAAACTGTTTACCAGATCTTGCACTTGTGTTTGGGGTTCATTGGCGAACCGATGGGACAACTGAAGGCCGCAGAAAACTCTGGGATGTTCTGTAGTGTTGCATTAACTCTTTGAAATGAAGTATGAATAAATTATTAGTGAATATATTTGTGGTTTAGTTTTATTCCAATTGACAAAGATAATCTATTACAATAACCCTCTTTCTCTCTCTCCCCCTCTTAGCGCCGAATCCGATGAAGCGCATCCACCTAGACTTTCATATCGATGTTTGCAAACTGCGTTTATTTCCTAAAGACTAAAAATCCATTGGAATAAACTATTCTTAACCATATAATTGCTATAAAGAAACTCTATTTCAGCTTTTTGTAACCGATAGCGATCAATTTTTTCGTAAAAAATGTGCATTTTTCGAGAGTCAGTGTTGAAGTCTAGGTGATCGCACTTCATCGAAATCGGAGGAAACTTTATCAGTACGTTGTCCAATACAAGTTAAAGTGTTCGTTCGATGTTCTTACCTGTATGATGATGGGGCATGGTCACCAAGAATTTCATAAAATATTCCCATAGGATGAACGACCTTGCACCAGTTCTGAAATAAGTCGACAGCACTGACAATTGATCAGTAGTTTTCATTTCCATGCAGATTCAAATTTTTTGAGTTTCAGTTTAATAGTGCCTACATCTAGTAAACTACTCCTGCTATGGTCTATAGATCGTGGTCATGAATGAATGGATGGATGGAAGAATGAACAAACGAATGAATGAATGTATAAATGAACTGACGGATGAATGGGCGTATAGATGGAGCAATGGATAGATAAATCAATTGATGTGTTCAAAAATGAGAAACTTCGTTCCCAGGCCTTTTATCTTTGCTTTTGGGTGGGAAGGTAAAGGAAAGGTAAAGGGCCTAGGAAAGAGGTTGAAAATGAACTGTATCCCAGGGAAACAAGAACAAACGATTGAGCAAATAAAGACTGAACATCAAATTACCTGTGCAAAACTAATAAAAAACACTTGTTCGTGCGTCAACATGGTTCCATGAAGTGGAGGTTCAGCACCATATCTTTCTATCCATTTTTTATAAGCCTTTTTATAACAGAAAACAAAAAATAGACCTTTAATGAATTCGCATGTCTGACCACGCAACAATAAATTCAAGTCGAGGGTATTTAAAATTGAACTTGAGGTGCTGTAATATGGGCAACGAAATCAACATTTCGCAACATTTCATGCAACATTGTTGCATTGCAAGTTGCAGAGCAAATGTTGTTCGAATTACTACCCTGTGCTAAACAGATTTTCTTTGTTGAAAAAAGGAGAAAGTGCTTCTACTTTGTGCAACAAAGACAATTTGTTGCGCGCGGGATGGTAATATGGGCAAGATTTGCTCAGCAACTTGCAACGCAACAATGTTACGCAAAATATTGCACAATTTTTTTTGTCCTTGTTACACGGATTTTATAAATGACTGATATAGCGCGCACTCTAATTTGGCAAAAAACGCGTACACTGTAAAAGCTATGAAAGCACACAGCGCGAGCAAAACTTTTCCCGTGGCAGTCTGTTAATTTGTGTTCGGAAGTTTGGAGAAGTAGAAAGTTTGCCTGCTGTGTTTTATACAGATTTAAAGCACTTGGAGATTGATTAGAGCACTCTAGAAGTGAGCTTGTCTCTATGACAATTCTAATATATATTCTGATCAATCTCCGTATGTTCTAAATAAGTACTCAGCACGTGCGCGAATTCTGTATTTTTTTCAGAGGGAATTTGCGGTCAAAACAAGGTGCGAGATTGCCAAGATAACTAAGCCTCATCATACTTTATTGGTTACATTACTTGAGGTTGCTTTCACTTACAGTGTCATGCGCGGATCCAGGGGAGGTGAAATGGGTGAATTTTCATCCCCCTTTTTTCTGAGTCCCAGGACCTCAAACGCCTCAACCAGGCTTTACTTCTATACAATTATTACAAAAATTCACCCCCCATTTCAAAATCCTGGATCCGCCCCTGAGTGTTTGAAATTCTTACCCTAAAGGCATACTGTACTCCTGCGTTGTCAGCAATGTTCTCGCCTAAAGTACTAAGACCATTGACCTAAGAAAAACATCATACTCAGTGATAAACAGTAGATAAAAGATCAATGACATGAGAGATTATTGCTACTATAGTAACAAAGAAAAACAAACAAACAAACAAACAAACAAACAAACAAACATGCACACAAATAAACACACACAAAAACAAACGAACAAACAAATAAATTAAAACCAAGAGACCATAATACTAAGAGAGCGAAGCTCAGTATTGATGTCTGTGCCATGTTCGTGGCGGCTAAGGCTATTTTTAGTAACTTCGCCATCGCGCGCGCAAGGCTCTTAGACAATAGAATTCAAACGGTCCCGTACGCGCGCACGTCAAAAATCAAATTCTATTGGTTGAAGGACTTGCGCGCGCGATGGCGAAGTTACTAAAAATAGCCTTAGCCGCCACGAACATGGCACAGACATCAATACTGAGCTTCGCTCTCTTAGTATTATGGTCTCTTGTTAAAACTGTAAACCGTGAAAAACCTTGGGGGCGGTTCAAAACTGATGAAACAGATCAAACATGAAAAATTACCCTATTTCATCATTTTGTATTGATATAAAAACATTTCCACTTATCAAAACAACTTTCCTTGTTAATAATACTAGCTTACCCTGTATCTATGAAATTTTAAATCATTGTATTGTTTTACAAAGCAGTCAGCCTTTTTTTCAAAAGCCTTTGTAGTATTGTAAGTCCACCATTGTAATAGATTACCATCTTTGTCATATTCCCTTCCTACAAGAAATGATTTTATAACTAGTGTGTACAGCCATCTTGAATTTAAAGATGCCGTATGTCATCAAAGGAAATCTGGAGACTGAGACACGATTGCCACGCGAGGTGACATGTTGTCCTGTTTTTGGGCTAATTTTAGGCTCCGATCAAGCGAGACGCAAATCAACACAAGTTTTGACTTGCGACTTGCTCGTCTCGTTTGAACACCGTTCCACGCAAGTCCAAGTACTCTCAACAAAAATCCAGCTAGTTGAAGGACAAGGAGAAAATCCGTTTTGCTTTTGTTTGAATGATTGGTAGGATGAGAAATCTGCAAGAATTCGGACTAAAGAACAAAAACAAACAAACAACTTGCGAAGTTCAGTGCGGTGAGCGTTCAAATGAGCCAAAACCTGCATCAACTTGCGATAAAATTTGAGCACGCTCAAAGTGCTTGCAAGTCATCGCAAGTCGATGCAAGTAGCCGCAAGTCGATTAAAGTTAGCGGTTAAACGAGACCCAAGTCAAAAATTGCGTCGACTTGCAGCGCCTTGCTTCTCGTTTGATCTGGGCCTTATAACTGCTTGGCGACGGCACGCCACTTGGAGGTTTTTATAAGAACGCGCGCAGAGTCCCAGTCTCACGACGCAATGTAGTTAATCATTTAAAGGGGAAAAGTTGTTTGTGTTCACCTTTGTTGTCAAAACCATGTACAATTTCATGTCCTATGACAGCTCCTATGGCTCCATAACTTGATGCTCTTTTGAAATTAGATGTTTGAAAATGTAAGGTATACAACTTATTCGAAACGGGGAGTAAGGTTTTTGTTTTATATGTGCGGATCAACTTAACAAATAGAACAGCTCCGTTCAGTAATACAGCACGCAGGAAGTGACGAGAGTACGAAAAAAGTGAAGCTGTTCTATTTGTTTTTAAAATCAGTATTTGCTAGATTGTGAAGTAAAGGTTCAAGGCAAAAAGTTCGATTTTCTTCGAGCTCGCGCTGCTGACATCAGAACAGTGCTCCATTCTCTTATACTGCAGCATAGTTTTCAGCCAATCAGAGCGCGCGTATTGAGAAGGCTATATAATAAAAATTGTCGGAGAACAGATGTGTAAATTAGAAAACAAGAAGAAGAACCACTAAATGAATGAATCTGAAAATAGCTAATGAGTGGATGGAGGCAAATGACTGAACGTTCTACCACGGCCTAGTTCAGCCTAGCGTCATACCTTTCACGTGCAGTTCTCAATTTATGAAGAAGAGGAGGAGGAAGAAGAAGAAGAAGAAGAAGAAGAAGAAGAAGAAGAAGAAGAAGAAGAAAATAGAAGGAAGAGGATGAACAAATGGACGGATAGATGAAGGGAATAAATAAAGCCACCAAACCTTAAGTAATCTTTGTTGTAAAAAGGAGGTTGCAGAATAGCCGCTGGGAAAACTAGACGTTATAAAACAAAACATCAAATTTGAATTACTTTCTTCTCAAATTATATCATCGGGCACCCACTCACTCACCGATCTTGTTGGCATTTGGCTGATAAAATGCGTTCACGTCAATGGGAGTTTCTTGCCACCTGTTAGAGGATGATTAAGTGAGCAGAATTTCATGTTTTAGTCTTCCAATTTTGCCCTGTCGCGGCCCGTTTCACAAAGCATGGGTACGTTACGAAAAGTCGTAGAAAGCAAATATCTTCATGCATTGTAAACTAAAGGGAATTTGCACAAACAAATTTGCAAGTTTATTAATTTATTCTCATTTTGTAATGACAGAAAGAGAATAAATTGCATAACTAACGCACTGAATTACAAATATCTATATATAAAGCCCAAAATCAGTTACTGAAAATAGTTAGCTTTCTTTTGCTTTCTTTTCATTTCTTTCATGTCCCTAAGAGAGGGCTATTCGAACTTCATGTAAACATGGTTAAAGAAAATCATGACGATACCATCCACACGCATTGTTGCGGCGTTTGGAAGTTTATGGATGTCTTTAACGGAGTAGAGCGGCAAGGTTGGCCAGGTGGTAAGCTAAGTGGGAACAAGGGACCCTTTGGTCATAAGCTGGGAAGGAAACAACATAAACTGTTCCTTCCCTTCTGTTCATCATCTAATCTATCCTTTTCCTGTCCTTTCCCTACTGCTAATTCTGAAGTCTTTTATGGCCTCTATACAGGTTGTTTAATATTTTGCAAACTTACTCAGATTTATCGACAATGGTGCCAATTTTTTTGAGGTTCTGTTTTATTCTACTGCCGAGGATTGAAAAGGAATTTTCATAGTATTTCCAACGATCAATAACACCCTGAAACAAAGAGAACAGTAAACATAAACAGATATGAAAAATAAACAGTCAAAGGCTTGTCATCTAATATCACAACCAATAGGCTATACAGGCAACTCTATGTCCGAATGGATGAGTAAGACTTGGGAGAATTCGGACAGGTTTGCTTCCAGTCTCTCATAGTCAATTTAGGGAAGCCACAGGAAGTCCACTTCACGACAAAGAGAATCTGCATTGTAGCCCGACACCGCGGCAAAACGACTGCGCGTGCGCGACATTTCTCGGGCTTTACGCGCGTCCGTGTTTTGACCACAGGAATCCCAAGCAACATTCTTATAATTTTTATCAGTGTATTTTTCCATATCATAACTTTGAGCTTCATTTTAAGCATTGGTGCAAACAGAAAAGTACTTGACAGGCGACCGAATATACTACAATGTCGTCGAACTGGTATTTTTGGGACTAACATTGGCTTCTGTAGCTTTTAGTTTTCGCCGGCCGAATGTTTTCATCGGGAACCATGGGATCGGTCCATAAGTCGCGCATGCGTGGGAAAAATTTTGGTACGGTGTCGTGTAGCTCTCAAGGATTTTTAAGCCAAAAAATTGTGTATTATTTGGGTTTCCTGTGCTTCACCCATAATCACAATGAAAGGCCTGACTCTGGATTAGTTTTGCTACAACTTACAGGGCTTAGAAGCAGTGATTTAATGTATTATGTTGTACAGCTAATATACAAATGTGGTGTGAATAAACTGACTGATTGAGATCCCAAGAAAATATCTCATACATACATCACCATATAAGTCATTCAGCTCTGAGTCCTTCATTATAAATTCAGGATATCCAATTCTCTGTATCATGCTCTTAGCCTACAACCAACAACAACAAAAAATTCACAGTTTTCCTAGAGAAGGAACTAGTGCTCTTCCACTGAATTGATGTTGCTTAATTTTCCATCTGTGTGTCCCACATTCGATTACGCTGCACTATACGGTTAATATAATATAATAGATGGATAGGGCTAACTGGTACTTTGGGAAAGAGAAAGCTAGGGAAAGTAGGAAGTTGCCCTTCTCCAACGACCCCAAAACACAACACAACACAACACAACACAACACAACACAACAACAACAAAACAAACAACAAAACAAACAACAAAAACAAAAAAACCCGGCTACATTGGAAAACTCCGGATACACTGGAACAAAAACTGACAAGACGCACACTAAAGCCAATTTAAGTCACGCTGAACAGTGCCGTTAAACATCGCAAATTTTATCCTTTTCTCAATTAAACGGGGGAATCATCCTAGCGGTAAAATATTCTTGCCTTGACAGTTTGTGTTCCAGTAGAACTTGCGCTGGAGAGATTCCCTGCACGCCCTTATAAGAACTTTTTACAGCCAAATGTGACATGTTGCCCCGCATTTGAGCCAATATTGGAGCTCATTTCGGTCTCCATATTCATCAGTTATTTCGAACGGAATAGACAGTTTGTAATGGATGGTAGCAGCTCAAACACTTAGGCGCGCGCAAGTTGATCGAGGTCGAGGACCAGCCCTAAGGTGTAGCAACACGTCATATCACGTGACGTGCGCTTCTTCTTGTACTTACTCCCCTGTTGTGGTATATTTTAACGTTCATTTCTCTATGTTACCTTTTCAATGGCAGCTAGTTTGGATTCCTCTTCCATCCAAGTTAGGTTTCTCATAGCATTGATGAAAATATTACGAAAGTTCTCTGCGATTTCTTCTACCTCAAAACCAACAATTTATAGATTATTATCTTGATTATATCATATCATTGTTTGTTTGTTTGTTTGTTTGGTTGTATTTTTGCAATTTTTTCTTCCATTTTTTCTTTCTCCTTTTAGATCCTTATCATAGTGGCTTTCAAAATGTCTTTTTTTATATTCAAATGTCGAAACTCTCTTAGGAATTCCAAGACAATAGTTAAAACTAGGATAAGAGTAGAAGATACCGTAAAGGGTTTTAGAAGTGGACGCATCAAAAGTCATCAAACACATGCAGGGCCTAATCGTTAGCCTTCGCTTTGTCAAGCATTGCGCATGCGTGGAAAAACATAACCGCTGTAGGTTCCAGAGGCTGAGAACTATGCATAGGTGAAAAAAAAGACAACGGAAAAGTAAAATATAAAGCCTACTGTACGTTTCTAGGAGAGCACCATATCATTTTATCGTTCTCTGAGTCGTTATCTCTTACTGTGCATGCTCAACGAAATTATGAACGGCTCGGGAGAAGAAATTAAGTGCCATATGTGATTTAACAAATAGTTTCAATTTTTCTATTTTTTACTCTAATGGAAGCACAGATGACGTCAAAATGTGGCGAGAAAAAAAAACTACGCCACAAAACGAAGTCAAGTGGCGTGATTGTTCACATCATCTATGCATCAATTAGAGTACAAACGCACGGAAAAATGCAATCTATTTGTTTGATATAATATTCATAGAAACATTTCAACCAATCAGAACGAATGACGTCATCGATGCCTGTGCACTGTAACACGCGGTTCTCGACCAGTCAGAGCGCGCGTAATATTCCAATCATATTAAAGATGTCTCAAACTACTCACCAATTTTTTACTATGTGCACTGAATTTCTCTTCCACTAACACCCTTCCAAGCGCCATTCCAAACATCAGCTTTAACTCAAAGAAACACAATTGTTTCAAAGGCATTCCAGTGCTTGCTTGGTCGTTTTGTCTGCGGTAAGATCTCTCAATGTCTTCAAAAACATTTCCAAGGTAAAGTGAAGATTTCTCAATCAGACGCCATGCGAAATAATTGGACAGGGTTCTGAAATAAATTACGGGACCTCATTTAAGTACACATCTCGCTGGCAATTCGTTAATGGGACATCCTGCTACAGTAGATCCCCCTTAATACGGCCACTGATAGGTCAAAAATGTCTGACCACAATAACGGGTGGTCGTATTAGCGGGGTATTTCTTTACAAGAGATTAAGTTTGATCTCTAGTTGTTGGACTAAAATTAGGTGGTCGTAATATAGGGGCGGCCGTATTACTGGGGTTCCATTGTTATAGAGACATCTTGCTAGAACAAACTCGGAGGAAAATCAGAAAATCAGACTCTGTTGCCATTCTCTCTTTAATTACATATGCGCACGTTTGCGGAAACCTTCATAACCGCACCACAGGTAGCCCATATATCAGTAACGACTGCATATTAGAACTGACAGACTGCATAAGAAAATTTCCAGTTTATATGTTCAATTGTGAATTGACCGCTACTCTCTATCAGTTTTAATAAGCAGCTACGACTAATGTAGAGCTTGGGCTACCTGTGGATTAATTCAAAAAGTTGTCATAACTCTTGTTGACTCACCTTTTTGTCAAGGACGAAGTCGCACGAGATATTTGGGCCATGTAATCAGCGTCATAAATGACAATTTTGTAGCTGGGTGAAATGTCGATACCTGAATTTGCAAACAAACTGCGGATATGACGAACCCAGTCAATCTGAAAATCATGAAGAAAGAAAGAAAAATGGAAGTTTTAAAAAACAAAGAAAATAAGACTGCTCCAAGAGCCTGGAAAACCGCATTTTGTTGTATAAACCGTTAGCTATCGCGATCGACCCGTTAACATTAGCTGCCATAAAGTTGATTTTTCCGCGATTCATGTCCAAAGTAGCCTACTCCGCAGGCAACAATATTGTCTTCGGAAAAAGCCGCTGTCGGGCTTCCTGTGTTGCGAAGTCTCCGATTTCGGAAAAAAAATCGCTGTCGAGCTTCCTGTGTTCCTGATTCCAGCGCGCACTTTTCAGCGAAAAGCTTTGATAATAAAGGTATTTTTCAATGGCCGCGAAAAAGTCCACTAAGCACAGCCCAACCTAGCCTCCTCTGCAGGCTACTACTTCACTGGGTATCCCGTGGCAATATAGGAGAAGACGGAAAATTGGAACAGTAAGAGAGTAAGACTGGGGAGGGCTGGGGAGAGGGTTGAGGGAGAGGAAGAGGTATTTACATCTCTATTACCACAGGAAGTCCAAACAAACAGTTACCATACTTTCTTGTTTGCACATAAAACTTCAATATTTTAAGGATTCGAAAATATTTATATAAAAAAGTGGGATACATAAAAGTTAAAATAAACAAAGGGAAAGAAAGAGAAAACAGAGAAAGTGTAATGGGATTGAAAGGGAAAACAGAGCAATGGCTAGAAATTCCCGGAAGAAAAAAGAAAGACTCAGATGCTGCTTTTACCTTAGATGAATTTGTAAGAGTTTGCAGTTCTTTGATAGTGATTTTCTTGTAGAGTTTGTCTTTGTTGAAGTTGTATATAAACCTGATAAGCTTGCAAACAAGTAATTAACATACAGACAAATTAAAGAGAAAAGCATGCGTTATTAACAAATAAATTCCACTTTTTTCGTGCGTCTGTATTCTAATAGATCACAGATGACGTCAGAATGTTGTGACAACAAAAAAGTACGCCACGAGATGAAGTAAAAATATAATAGGAATTTATTTGTTTTAATTCTTGGAAACATTTCAACCAAATCACGAGAGCGCACGTAAGATTCAATGACGTAATCTATGCGTGTGTACTGTAATATTGTAAAGCGCCATTGAGCTGCCGGAAATGGCGCTATATAAATATTTATTTATTATTTATTACTATTATTATTATTATTACTGTAATAACACACGTTGTCGACCAATCAGAGCGCACGTAAGATTCGATGACGTAATCTATGTGTGTGTACTGTAATAACACACGTTGTCGACCAATCAGAGCGTGCGTAATATAAAAATTAGTATATAACAACATATAAAATACATTTAGCCTTACTTTGCTGTTATCTCTTTCAATGTTGATAATGTCGTCCAAATCTTTGTCCAGTTGTTCTGTTCTGTTCGCACCAAGCATTTCCAACATTTTTGACATTTTCTTCTTATAAATTTCTATTGCCTAAAAGAACAAAAATGATAAATGAAAGACTGAATAAATGAAAAAACCGAAACAAAACAAAAGAAAACAAATGAAACCAAAAGAAATAGAGACACAAAACAACAACGTAAACAAATTAAAGAAAACAAAGCAAAAGAAAGAATTTTTACCTTTAGCTCCGTACAAGTATCGAACAAGTTGCATTTGCTTGATTGAAACAAAACAAAACAAAACAAAACAAAACAAAACAAAACAAAACAAAACAAAACAAAACAAAACAAAACAAAACAAAACAAAACAAAACAAAACAAAACAAAACAAAACAAAACAAAACAAAACAAAACAAAACAAAACAAAACAAAACAAAACAAAACAAAACAAAACAAAACAAAACAAAACAAAACAAAACAAAACAAAACAAAACAAAACAAAACAAAACAAAACAAAACAAAACAAAACAAAACAAAACAAAACAAAACAAAACAAAACAAAACAAAACAAAACAAAACAAAACAAAACAAAACAACAAAAACAAAACAAACAAAGCATGTACTGACAGATAAATATGAAAAATCGTACCCTGATACTTCTTGAGGTATTATACGCCAAGGTGCTAGCAGGAATTCCAAATGAATCGGATTGCTGAAGCTGATAGAAAACAAAAGTTACTACCAATGAACCAAAAAAAATGTTAAATATGTTGTTAACAATATTGTTATTTTGAGGGATATATCACAAATATAATTGAAGAGCAGATCAAAGTTGACCTTCATTTGTATTAAAGAGAGAAAGAGAGAAAGACGATATCAGGATGTCGGATTAAAGTTGAATTAATTAATATAGGGGTGGATAATAGAATGGAGGGATAATATGGTTTTTTGATGAATGGAAAGATGATAAGCTCAAGAAAGTCTGCATCAAATCTGGACAAAACTCTCAGTTGGTTCGTCTTGAATATTTACTTAGGCCCAGTCACTCGCATTATGTTGGCGCTAACGAACATCCAATAACAAAAGGCGTTAGAATGATCTTCTCAAGCGTCACAAGCCAATCACAAGCGTCTTTTCAAATCAGAAAGAACGTGATGGTCCAGAACACGATTCGCACGACACGCTGTCGCTGTTACGTATGCGCAGACGGACAAATTAACCTGGATGTGACGCAGTGAAAGATGGGTTGACGGATGAAGAATCTGATGGATGGTTAATTTATACTGAGCAAGAATGTTTCTACAAACCGTTACAACGTAGTTACTACTGTTCCTCAAATCGACGTCAATTTTCACTCTAATGAACGGAAAAATTCCAAACTCTTTGTTTAGCATGACAAGCTTCTCTGATACATCAAAATCATCTTCACTCCACTGCGATGTAATCATTGAATCCAGATTGTAGGATTTTAGAAAGACTTTTAGAGGCTGAACACCTCGACTGTCTTTGGTTTGCTTGTCTAGACAGGATTCAAAATGGATGAATGCCTTGTTGATGGCATCTATCTATAAACGAAACATTCAACTTAATTACTGTTACATAAAGGAAAGGGATGGATATTTGAGAAGTTTGAATTTATACGAGAAAAATAAAAGAGTAAAACCCTGAATCGCAACCAAGGTAATATGTGGGTGTCAACAAAAAAGAAGTTCTGCTCAATATGTAGGCACACGCGAGTAAATCACTATTCGCTAATAAACTTCTATTAATTACCAATATTTACTACAGATTATTGACTAAATAACTTTACATTTCGACTTACTCTGCAAATTGTTGTATAAAGACACCAAAACCGTTTTAACTAGATGTAGGGTGTGGTCAAAGGGGAGGGATGCGATGTGCCTTTTATTGCATCCCTCCCTAGTGATCCAACACAGGAACATTTTTAAACATGCTCATGTTTAATGAGTCAGAAAATTTCACTGAGCAGTATAGATTAGAGAAGAGAAGTTGAAACAAAATTAGCCTGCGTAGATAGCCCTCTAAAACGGGGAAGGAGATGGAGAATGATTACGACCGTATTGGGCGTTGCGCCGCGAACCCTTCGCTTAGTTAAGCGCGCGCATTAAGTCCGCCGCACATGTTGAGAAACTGCGTGAGGAAATTGCCACGCGAGGCACTTAGCTCAGACGATTTCTCGCCGCAGACGTTGCATCGTTGGGTACGTGAGGCCAAAAATAGAGCAGGTAAAAGAGCACACGGTGAGAAAAGTGCCTCACATGGCAGTTTCCTCACACAGTTTCTCAACGACCCATCTAAAAATAAAATATTTGTCAATTATTTAATTCAGTACCTTTGAATATTTCTTTTTAGCAACCGTACTGTACATAATGTCATTTAGGAATTTCTGAGTATTTTGTTCAACCTCACCAAATCTGTCCAGACTCAACAGAGGAAAACGTATTTTTCCTTTATTTCTTTCCATCCAACCACCGCAGGCGTAGAGGTAGAAATCCTTGCAAGGATCAACCGCTGGATTAAGAGACCGCAGTAGATCTGTAATGAAAGTATAAGAAGTAGGTAATGACTCATGAAGTGCAAAGAAATGTAAACGAAATGTAAAAGATTTCCCGAAAATCCACTTTTTATCACTGTCAATGCAGAAAGTCTCATAAAGCGTTTAAATACAGCCAACACAGGAGACCCATCCTATTTGAATAATTAAGTGTTGGTACGGTGAGCCTCCACGAAGAGACACCCAAGTGGAACATCTACGCATGCTTGACTGGACAGGACTAGCCTCCTCTGCTTTTGGGCTTCCTGTGTCAAATTTCACTCTGTTACCAAAGGCTACCCAATGAAAAAGTAGCCTTTGGAGGACGCTAGACTATTAATAGAACCTCTGTATCTTGAACCCCCAAAGCGTCCCTAAAACTGTTATCTTTTTTGAGAGAAAATACTCATATTTCCGAAAAATCAATTACATTGAACAAGTGCGGAAGTGTTGAGGATTACCAACAAGATTATTTAAGGTCATTCTATGTCTTACAGTAGATGTCGCTGCAGATATGTGTGTTGAATTAAGGTGGCTCGACTGGGTTTTGTTTGAGGCGCACCTCCGCTGTTTGATCGCAAAATGCGTCATCGCGCCAAAAAACTTATTTTCAAAAAAAATTCCACAGCAAGTCTAGGGATAGATTAAAGTTTCTTTTGACGTTTAAATCATTTTGATCGGAATATTCAATAATTTATAATGGCGGCATGGCGATTTTCATAAACCCGATTTTTTGGAAAAACTAGAGTTTTGTGCAAAACCGCATTTATTGTTTCATAAAATCTAGATCAAGTTCTGCACTCTTACTCAGCTTCAACGATTTCTATGGAAGCGTTTTCGAATTCTGCTTGTTGCACTCATCCTTTGTTATTTTAATATAAGCCATTGAAATTGCTGTTTGAAATTATCATACTCGGAGCCACTCGGAAGGCTTACAAAAGGCAAACAAGAGCGGCATATCGGAATTCACAAGTTCAGAAAAAAACTGAACAATGTAGATACTTGACGACCAAAACAACGTCAACCCGAAGTAAGCGGCCTAAAAATTTACGTTTTTATAATTTATTTTGGATATCTTACAATGCTTCAATGGCCATGAAGTGTGTAGGATCAAGAAACAACTTGGTGGAAATGCTGATACTGAAGTAAGAAAAAAATATATCGAGGGAATCTTAAGTTTTCTAGCTTTTTATAAAGATAAGTGAAATGATAAGCAAACGATGAAAAGGCGCACCTCTATCAACTTGACCTAAATTCAGATTTCTCAAAATCGTGCGACGCAATTTTGTTCTACTTTTCCAAACGAACAGTTATGGAACGTGTTGATAATGTGAGCTCAAAACAAGCTTTTTCCGAGTCCTTAAAGTAAGGTTTTCGGCCAAGTAAACTGAATGCTTGGAATTGTTTACTTTTTTGATGCGTAAAAGTTCAAGCGCGTTTTATTCGAAAACGCTTCCATAGAAATCGTTGAAGCTGAGTAAGAGTGCAGAACTTGATCTAGATTTTATGAAACAATAAATGCGGTTTTGTACAAAACTCTAGTTTTTCCAAAAAATCAGGTTTATGAAAATCGCCATGCCGCCACTATAAATTATTGAATACTCCGATCAAAATGATTTAAACGTCAAAAGAAACTTTAATCTATCCCTAGACTTGCTGTGGAATTTTTTTTGAAAATAAGTTTTTTGCCTCGACGCATTTTGCGATCAAGCAGCGGAGATGCGCCTCAAACAAAACCCAGTCGAGCCACCTTAAGGCTCAAAATTGTGCACTTTAAAACTCTGGGCAATTTTTAGTCAAAAATGGCAAGAAAATAATAAAGTTACCTGTCGTTGGAAAGGACAGTGCCACTTGCAACTTGATTGTGAATTGTAGAAAGGTTGGACACGAACAGCCAGCGTAATCGTCCAGCAAACTGAGAGATATTTGTTGTGTCTTTAGAGCAAATGTGACAGAATGCTCTGTCTTTTAAAGCTTATTTTGATTATTTCCCCGTTATTTTAACTATGATGTAAAGGATATATAAACAAGTCTGCTGCCAAGTGTCATTGTCATAGTTGTAATAAAAACTGGTGAAATGTGCAGTTCCAACTCAGCACCGAAGCCGCTCCATCTTCGAAGCGTCCAAATAAAACCCTCATAGTTTCTTAATTTATTCAAACTGTAAAACTCGAGATGTTCTCGAGATGTTTTTTTTCACATTCCGCCCGGGATTAGGCATCCCAAGGGAAATCCCAAGGCAGTGTATTGCTAAAAAGGGAATGTGAAAACAATGTAATACAAAAAAAATCTTATTGTTTTGGAATTATGAGCATTTTCTCTCAAAATGACATTTTTAAAGATCGGCAATATCCCTATAAATGCTATTCAATTCGTAAACCATTTTTTATTTCTATGCAATTCAATGACTGAGGATACATTTTTCCAAAGATTTTAGAAATTGGCAAAGATTATGATGCTGAAAGATGCGTTTGAACTTTAAACCTGTCAACCAAATAAATAGGTTCTAAAAATAGGTGCGCGGGCCACTTTAACACAAATCATGGTATTAAAGCTTCTAATCACTGGTAAGGGAAATGACGGATTTGTGTTTGGTCGATGGGATCCAAATTATCATGCAAGTTAATTAAGAGATAACGAGGTTTCACTGTACGAGGTGGCTATCATTTCCACCGGGTCATTTTGATACTAGCAGTCAATCGAGCGAATGACCTTATTTTATACTTGACAAAGAATTTCGTCTTTCATTGCACTGTAGACAGTTGCTTTTAAAAATATCATCAGTGAATGAGTAAGGAAAATATATGAAAATCCATATTTCTGTCATTGAATAATAAAACCATTTGTAAGTCACTGATGAAAGCCTTTGTAATGTATTAAGTGAACAGCCAATCGATTGTTATTAATTATCAAAATGTCGTCAATTAAAGCCAGTTGAATGTCATCAACGAAAATCCTTCTTATCGAATGTCTTGGGTGTCTTTTCGTTGAATGTTATGACATTTATATCGTTATGACCGAATTAAGTTAATGTATTTTACCTTCTGTACAAATATATCATGAATATGTCAAACCTGTGGCTGTTTTGAGACATTCTTTGCTCCAGCATGTCTCGACTTTGAGTTTTGAATCTTCATTCTTCATTAAGCTGTGTTTCGTGACACATACAGTAAGCAAACCAAGCAACGCCAGTAACAGACCCGCATATATTTGGGTCAGCCTTTTAGTGGGAAGAACTGCTTTTACAAAGCAAAATCTGCGGTAGTTGGGTGAACTCATTTTAACATTAGGTTGAGTATTTTGTCAGAAATTTCACACAAAATATATGACATACAATAACCGCGATGGTCTTTCAGGCCAAAATCATTAGTAATTCGATCAGTCTACGTACTGGTTACCCTGTGGTAAAGCAAGGCCACAAGCTAGTCTGAATAAATTTGAAAAATTTATTGTCTTCGTCCTACGCGTGGTGCATGGTGCATGGCAGATTTCAACCCGGGAGAAGAATTAATTTTATATGTTAACAAGCGAAGCTGCTACCAGGGACGACAGAAGGCTTTTTCGTCCCGCAGCCTTAAAATTCATATACACGCTTTGCTCCCGGGCCAGAACAGTACTGACTGCAATTCATTTCACTGAAGTGCAGGAGTAAAGCGTTTATATGAATTTTGTAATACATTTAGTCGCGGTCTGAAATTTCTTCCTGGTGCTGGAGACAAGGATGAAATCATCCCGGGACGAAGAATGGAACCCGGATGTAAACAATATAATTTTAACCACGCGCGCGCGCAAGGCCATGAGCATGCGCAACACTGGAACTTGTAGTGTTGTATTTCGCACTAGAAGTGGGCGTCCTGTGGTAAGACCTCAAACTGACCAGTAACCCCACCCCTCACAGGACTTTTAGTTACTTTTCGTTGAGTTTATGATGAGTTAGTTGAAATTAAGAACTTTGTAGTTGATCGTATTTCAAATGAAATACTCTACTTTCACATTCCCCATAATGCCTCTGTTTTTTGGGGGGTAGTTATTGTAATGCTAATCAAATCAGTTGTTATTAAAATCAAATACATTTGAATTACAATAACTACCCCCCAAAAACAGAGGGCATTATGGGGAATGTGAAAGTAGAGAATATTGTAAAACCGACACGAACTTGACCAAATAATACACTTATGTTTCACATCATGATGTTTTTTGCATAAAAACTCCAAAACTAAACGGTAAAAACGTTTTTATATAATCTTACAGTTTTTTGTAATATAGAGCTTCAGCAACTGACATAGTATGAATAAAATTGGTACTAAAATATTTTTTAATTTGATTCTTTAGTGGAGAAGTTTTTAGTTCTTTGTCAAATGGAAGACTAAGTACAGAACTTTCTTAAAATGAGTTTTAAAAAGATTAACCGTGGAAAACGCGTTTTTATTGATTCTATGAGAAACTGGCCTTCATCAAAGATGACATGGCGTTGCCATGGTAACCTTGCGTGTGACCATTATATCAATTGTTTTCGTAACTTATGATCTTTCATATAATTGTCTCAGTGAGTGTCAAAGAAAAAAAAATTAACTATAAAACGTTTTGCTGTTTGTGTAAAGGCTCTTAAAACTACATTGAGCTTCCTTAATCAGACTTTACATTTAATTAAATCAGTAGGATCGATGTTTCTTCGAAGATCTTGTTTGCCAAGACGTCTTCTCAATTCACTACTCTTAGATTAGATGCCATTGGAAATCTTCACTGCTATTCTAAATTTGAGAGCATAAAAATCGCGTCAGAAGTGCTGAAAAATGTTCAGACTGAGGGCGTGGGAGAACAGATAATTAAAACGATATAACTGAAGGGCAGGGGAGGGCGATGGTGGTTTTTGTATTGCAGATTTCATACTTAGTGATGCATTTATAACTTCCAATAGTATTTACGCAATCTGCGTTTCCAGTACATCTAATTTTAGGACACTCATCAATATCTAGAACAAAGTGCTAGTTGTTAAAATAGATGTCTCTTCCCTTCCTTCCCTCCTTCCTTTCTTTCTTCGATTCGTTCGTTCCTTCGTTCGTTCCTTCCTTCCTTCTTTCCTGCCTGCCTCCCTGCCATCCATCCATCCATCCTTCCTTCCTTCCTTCCTTCCTTCCTTCCTTCCGTTTTTCTTTTCTTCGTTCCTTCGTTCCTTTAACACATCATATCACCACACGAACACTAATATGTTAGACTTTCGAATAATACCTGCACATGTTTGTCCATTCCAATAAAAACCAACCGAGCAATAACACGAATATGAACCTGAAGTATTGACGCACAAGGTACAGTCGGGGGGATTTGAACTCATGCACTCATTGATATCTAGGAAATGAAAGAAAAGAAATCTTTTATCCATGATTTTTCATAATTTTTCAATTTAATTCTTAAATTAATAAATAAATAATCTTAAATAAATAAAGTCTTCAATCATTTAGTTTTTTTATCTATTCCTTTTCAACCTGGCTTTTTTCATTCATTCATTCATTCATTCATTCATTCATTCATTCATTCATTCATTCATTCATTCATTCATTTATTCTTTCAATCACCCGATCCAACCCTCCAATGTTTTCAGACCGTCTTGAGGGAAAACTATGTTTTTGACGATATTGGTGATAACACAGATTGAGATGTCACTGAATAAACACTTTATCCATTCTTTGAAATCATCCATCCACCCATTTTTTCATTCATTCATTCATTCATCCATTTATTATGTCACTCATTCCTTCTTTCCTTCCTTCCTTCATGCTCTTCATTTCTTAGAAATTAGGGCCAAATTATATATGAAAGCAATTCAAAGAGCCATAATTTTTATTCGATCAAGTAACATGTTAGTGTTCTTGCTAATGTTTTTCTTTAGTTGTTAGTTTCCTTACCAGTACAAGTTTTCCCGTCCCCTGTAAAACCAACATTACAAGTGCACGTATGAGATCCAGCTGTGTTCGCACAGGTTGCATACTGGGAACAGCCGTGATTTTCACATTCGTTAACGTCTTGAAGCAAATAGATGAAATTGAACAACGGAAAAATTAAAATTGAGAAATAGAAAACCAAGCAGCGTGCTGCTTTAAATTTCGCGCGGGAATTAAAAAAAACAACAACTCGATCTTAACTCAACCGCTGCCCACTGCTGAGTTTTCTAATTGATAGCTGTAAGGCACGTACAAACGTTGTACCACGTTGTATAGAACGTAGCAACAGTAAAACCGCCCGCTATCAATCTAGAACTTCCAAGGGAAACTAGAAATTAAACTTTATACACATATCCCACAAAAACGTCGTTAGGATGAAACGCAAATGGCAAATGGCGTTTTCAAAACCATTCAAAGAACTAAATTCTTCATAAATGAACAAAAATATTGCACGCGTGGCCCACCCAATTAAATAAGAAGGCTCAGTAGAATTTTCTTGAGCGCGCGCCTTCAATGACCTATAAACCTGGCACAGATCGCACGTATTTCTAGATTCGGTATTCACTTGCAATAACCGTTCGATATTTTCTTCAAATAAGTATGAAGTAAGTGAAATATGAAAATAAGTTTACCTTTGCATAACTTTTTCACTGGATCGTAAACAAAGCCCGATGCACACTGGCATTGATATGAGCCAATAGAATTTACACATTGGACGTTAGAGCATGGGCTTGATGCACACTCATCGATGTCTGTAAGACATAAACGTACATTTTAATGGTTTACATATACGTGGGAGAAAAGGTAGATGACCTAATAAACCCCCAATTCGAATTATTCCGCTCCTCCCCCTACAAGGTCAAATTATCCCCCCGTTCATATATAAGGTCATTTTTTAGATACGCCCCCCCCCCCCCCCCCACCCCGTCTGTCAAGGAGTAGGTTCTTCTGATGAGACTCCCTGCTCGAATAGGCACCCACCCTTTTCCTCAATCTGTGGAATATCTGGATGTAATCTATTACCTATTCGATATGAACCAGTTTTTTTAGATTTGTTTCATGTTGGGTTACCTGTGCATGTTGTACCATTGCCCACAAATCCATTATTGCAGCGACAGCTGTGTGATCCAATAGAATTAATACACGTTGCATACGTAGAGCACCCGTGAATTTCATCTGCGCACTCGTCGACGTCTTGAATGATCAAGATGAAAATGAATTGAAACATTAAGAGAAAATATCTAAAGAAGTGCATCCAAACATACCCTGCTTGGAAGAGTTTCCTCGAATTAGGGATAGTTAAGTTCTTGGTGTTTGACACCAAATGTATCACTGTACTAAAGTACTGTGCATGCTATGTATATGTAATATACTATGTTACTATGTATTCGTTATTGATGATATGAATTGGTTGCCAAGTACTTAGTATGAGAAGGAAAGGAAAACTCTGCGGCGAGTATCCGTTCGATCCCGCCCATGACTAAACAAAAACGGGTTAAATTAAAACCTGTCAATATAATATCATTTTACGCGGTTACAATCGCTTCATATCGCGCTTACTGATATACTAATTTTCACGGTGCACGAGGTGATCGAAACGCCGCTAAATTCAAAGACTAGTGATCTTAATTCTTCTCCAGTCATTTGAGATTTGTAGAGACACAGCTGATGTTTTATCATTACAACAAGCAACGTGAATTATTTCTGTAATGAGAAGTATTGTATTGTAGATACCATGGTTTTACCTTCACAATTCCTACTTGTCCCGTTGTACCTGAAGCCTGGCTGACATGCGCAGCGATATGAACCGATCGTATTTATACATGAAGTAGAACAAAGGGTTGAATTTGCTACACACTCGTCAATATCTAAATCAGACAAAAATAGATTATTTTTTTGTGTCTCGAGCTCCACTCATTAAAATATGTTAAACGGGGGAACTGAGGTACCTTCGTCATCTCAGGAATGCATACATATGTTTACATTCTTTCTGTTCATATCTGTTCCGTTCCATTCCTTGCCTTACGGACACTTTCCTATAACAGCCGTTCTCAATGCCCGATAGCTGGAATCTCCTTAGATTTCCTTGTAAATAGAACCTGTATTACACGAACACCTCTAAACGAGCTGAAAATTTAAATTTCTTCGGCCCTTTGGTATCCAACTCAAACAGATTTTAGTTCACTGCATATTTACCCATGCAGTTAAATCCGTTGCCTTGGTAGCCATTATGGCAGCTGCAGTGAAAGGAACCAACGGTGTTTAAACAGTCTGCATTTAGTGAGCAGTTGGCTGCTTGATCTGATTCACACTCTTTTACATCTAAAGAAGAATAACAAAGCTGTCTTGTAATAAACGACCTCAGTAACAATGACACCTCTATAATACCGATAACCCTTTCAAATATATTACTTAACAAATAGATTCCCTTTTTCCGTTCGTCTATACTCTAATAGATTAATGCACGTATGACGTTAAAATGTGGAGAGAACAAAAAAGAACGTGGCGTGACTGTTTGTCTCACCACATTTTGACGTCTTCTGTGTATTAATCTATTAGAGTACAGGCACACGGAAACTGATGGAATCAGATTGTTTTATATAATATTCAACCAATCAGACCGCGCGTAAGATCAATGACGTCATCTGTGCGTGTGTACTGTGATCATACACGGTTCTCGACAAATCAGTGCGCGCGTAATATACTAATTATTTCATAAATACCTATTTCGCATAGCTCTCCTTCCAAACCTTGTTTACATATGCATTTGAAATATTTGCTGCTAAAACCAGGTTTACATATGCCGTTGTTTTGACAAGGGTTACTGTGACAGGGATTCTATAGAGAGATAAAAATATTGAGACAGCGTCAATGGGATTTGAACTGAGGTAAAGTAACCGTTTTTGAGTAATGTGAAATCCGCGCGCATGTCCCTGTATTGTGATATATACACTATGGGAGACTTAGAACACAAGAAATAAAGTAAGCTTAATAGGAACAGGAGTCGTAGCAGAGTGTTTTTCTTGCTTTTCGCCGAGCGCGCACTGTACATCTTCAGCTGCTTATGAAATATTATGAATGTGAGCTACGTCTCTGTCATCTGATACAAACGCAGTAGCTAGGCCAGTCAGCGCGCTTGTACGTTATATCTCAAATATTCTATAAAGCGTTTGAAATGTTTTAGCTATTTCAATTAATGAAAAGAGCCCAATTCATTGAGTTTTTACTTATCAAAGCGCGCATAACAGCCATGATAGAACAAACAGAGGTATGTTGGACGTGAAAGCATTTCTTTTGAAGTTCTCAGTTATAGTCACCCCTAAGTTAGTCATCCCTAAATCTCCTTCGCAGTCCTCTTAAGGCTCGTCACACAACGGTCCCTCGCGTGAGAACGTTGCGTGACGATCCTTAAAAGGGCTACGAAAGAGACTTAGTCATCCCTCACGTCCCTCATTTACACCCAGGCACTTTCACTTTGCAAGGCGCCTGGATGGTTAAACAGTCGTTCATTTGATTAAAAATTATTTGGTAAATTAGTAGACCTACTCTTGATCCTCTGTAGTAATATCCTGTCTTATTTTGATAGTCGTGTGGATATTGATATCGATCAGCGTTGTTCAGTTCACACAGTAGTAATCCAGGTGTTGATGAAGGACCAAGATTGTACGAGACGCAGTCGTGGTTCATATAGCACTCAATTCTACATTGTTGCTCAATATGGACTATGGTATTAGCAATGATGTGGTTTACAAGTGTCCCATTGAGATGTTCTTTTGGTTCGAAGTACATCATACGTCCGTCTAGTGCTGATGATATGAAATAAAAAGATGCTCATCATAGCATTCACTCGGGCTATGAGGAAGCCCGAGTAACAAAGCTGGCTTTGTTAGATGTAGACCCGGTCTGCCTCAGGTATCCCAAGTAAAAGCCTTATATTGATTTTGACCTTATATAGGACATACGAGATCCTCTAGGGTCGTTCTTTTAATCGAGTAAACGAGATTTTAACACCCAAAAAATAAACACACCGAAAATACCGACAGCTAGAAGAACACATCAAGCAGGTACGCTTGACGTCATCACTGATTGATTTCGACCACAACACAGGAAACCCAAAGCATTTTCGTGGAAAATATAATCTCTTTTTTTATCGGCGTTAATATTCATGCCTTACATAATATAAGTTACGATGCACTTACCATCATCTTACAGTTCTTTTGAATATGCATGAATTGGAAAACTCCTGATATTGAAACATATCTCCATAAAAAAGTGTCGTTCGCACGGCCATGAAATCTATTCCATGTCTGGACAGGCATTACCTTATTTGGAAGCCACGTAGATTTGTTTTTGTTGATTTTCCTGAAATTTGGAGCCTCAAACTGTCAAAATTCCATCAAAACTTGCAGATATTGTAGTGATGAAACACATCACATTGTCCACCATCTTGAAATTAGCTTAGAAACCTAGCTTTTCGGTAAACAGGAAACCCAATAGTAAAAACACAGGTAGACCGCACGAACGACACAATGTGTTTGATATGGACACGGTAAATTAAAGCTAGGATACATCCATTTACTTAATTCTTGGGGTTAGAAAATAGGATTCGGATTCAGGCTAATGTGAACCAAAAAATACAATTGCAAAAAATTGAAAGTTTCCTAGTTACGCTAAGTAAAATTCATAAATGAAAAAACATAACAAAACAAGTGTCACGAAAGCACAAGCTAGAAGTTGTAGTACTGATCTACTGATTCTAAGTCTATTCAAAACGATAAACTGAATCATGTGGAAATTTGCATGAGAAATCCAACTTTTAAAATTCAAAATGTTTAGTGGAAATAAGGCCACGTCTGCATCAGATATAAAGATGTTCTCATTGTGATTCTCTAAATTATTGATTAGTTTTTGAAAAAGTGGTAAAAGAAAAAGCTCGAAAAAATCAGGAAATTGTTTTGCCCTACAAAGTGTTTAGTTTTGAGTAACTCATTAGAACTGAATTTCACTGCTGCTTCTATTGTCAATGTTCCACGAGTTTCCTAGTTGCAAGACTTAATTATATTTCAAGTATATAATTCAGTTAGTAAATGTCGAAACCAATACAGATCATGGCAAGCTTTACATTAGTTTTGTAAATCCCCGAATGCGTCATTCAATTATCTCCCACTGAGTATTTCATTAAACAATTTGTAACTTCAAATTTACAACTAAATTTAGCAACATCAGAACGAATAATCTTAATCTCATTCGTTTTTAACAAGCTTTTTGTCACAATTTCATATTAACGTTTCGATTCAAATTAAACTGATTCTATTATAAAATAATTTGTCCAGACGCAAGGTTCACTCATTTCTTTCATGAATCATCTTTTATTATGAATCCCTTGAGTACTAAGATTTGCTTTGTTACTTATTCTACTAAGATTCAAAGATGTCATAAACCTCTTACACAACCTTACATGACCTTCGGACAACTATCCACTAATTCATAGTCCAACTGAATTAAGCCATTCAGTTTCACCTCTTTTGTCTTTTGAAGAATAACTAAATTTACCGTGATTGTATTCCTGGTATCGAAGGAATAGATTATGTAATTTGAATCTTCACCAGAAAAAAGTGATTTTTTCTCGCTATTCGCCTTAAATGGGATTGGAGAATGCCCGAATGAAGATTTTAGACCCAAACTATAGTTAAGTTAAATAGAATTATATTGTCAATAGCCCTCACACAAAAGATGATACTTTAACTTACTTATTTGAGATGCTGTTCTATTATGAGAGAACGTCAGAAACGAAAACAGCAAACAGAAATTCTTCCACTGTTTCATTTTGTAATGTTTCTCCCTCACTTGGCAGCGAAAAATGTTTCCTCTCCCAGCTAATTAGTTCGGGAACAATAATTGTGTCGTGCATGCCTGTATCGTATTTATATACTTGTTTAATTGTGTCCTAGTATTGTTATCATGCACTTTGCATGGGTTTTAAGACATACGTTGTATTCCTTGGCAACAAATTCATTAAACTTCAGTTTGAAATGAGAACAAAAACTTGCAGTTATAAAAAATTCAGTAGAAAGTCAAAGTCAAACGAATTTTCTTGGCTGTAATTAGCCGTATAATATATTGATCACTGGGTATGTTAGACATTCTTCTAGTAACGGAGAAGGAGAAGGAGAAGGAGAAGGAGAAGGAGAAGGAGAAGGAGAAGGAGAAGGAGAAGGAGAAGGAGAAGGAGAAGGAGAAGGAGAAGGAGAAGGAGAAGGAGAAGGAGAAGGAGAAGGAGAAGGAGAAGGAGAAGGAGAAGGAGAAGGAGAAGGAGAAGGAGAAGGAGAAGGAGAAGGAGAAGGAGAAGGAGAAGGAGAAGGAGAAGGAGAAGGAGAAGGAGAAGGAGAAGGAGAAGAAAACATGATATTGTTGGTCATGTGCCAAGTGAGAACTGGTGTGACGGAAAAATCACAGCTGTGGGGTTAAACTCTTTGCGGTACGTTTCAACTCAATAGAACATTATTTTCCATTGTGTCATTGTGTTGCAAACCATATGATTTGTTTTCTTTCTTTCTCTTTCTTTTTCTCTTTTCTTTCTTTTCAAGGGAAAAAGAACTAGCATTATAAATTGCCCTTATCAAAGTAATTTATTTAATTTCATTAATTTTCAGAAATAAAGTTTCTGTAAATTTCTCTTTTTAATAAAAAAATAATCAAATAAATAATATAATATACGTTTCCATTTTGTTTTGCTAACGTCATGAATTCGTAATGAATCATTGCAAGAAGAAAACTCACGCCAAGTTCAAAATACTACAACCTTGACAAGTTGTTTTGATCTTTGACAAGTCACGAAAGTAGGACAAATGCAATGCCCCAAACAACTTCGGTTTAAAATGTGAGAAATTATGCCTAAACTGAAACGAAATTCTGAAGTTTTAATTTATGTTCAACCTTGTAATCCTTCTTGATATATCATATGTTTTCTGAGGCCAGCCCGCCCAAACTTATCAGTTGCAAGCTCATCGGAATTTGTCTAATTCATTTAAACGTGCACACAGAACACGACAACATCGTTCATCGCTTTTCTTTAGTTTTTTACTTTTGTTTTTAAAGACAAACAAGTACTTTTGCATATTTATTCCCATAAACATTGCCTTACATTTTGTTTGTGTCACGTGACTCTAAACAAGGCACTGCTTGATGAAGCAATGATAATAAATATGCTTCTCAATGTCAGACTCGTTTTTGCGTAATGTATAGCTCATGGAAAGGCAAGAAATCTTTTATATTAATGGACCAGTGAGTGTGTGAATGAATAAAAGAAATGCTTTAAGGCCAATTTAATTACACGATACAATTTTTGCTTACAACTTGTCGCATGCAACAAACCTACATCTTGCTTACAACTGTTGTAATGTTTTAAAACATGTTTTAAAATCCTACAACCTTTTGTTTCTTGTCGCACGCAACAGTTGTAAGCAAGTTGTAGGGTTGCTGCATGCGACAAGTTGTAAGCAAAAATTGTATCGTGTAAATTACCTTTAGATTCCTACGGGATCTTGTTTCACAACGTTTTTTACGGGCAATAGCAGCAATAAATTACTGGTCATTTATTGAAAATATAAAGGAGCAGTAGCCGTGTTAATTGAATGAAGGACAGACTCTAGCAAATGAGGAATGTTTCGATCGTTGAAGCTTATCCAAGATGGCTGCCGTGACGTCATATGCAGCCCGGCAATTTTTCTTGTTTAACACGTGAAACTTCTTCAATTGTATTGCTGGGCTTCAATCATTCCCTTGAGAATCAAAATGTAAAAGAGCAGTAGTCATGTTGAATGAATGAACAAGTGATAATAGTGAGAAATCTTTTGTTGATGTTGAACCAAGATGGCTGCCGTGACGTCATGATTTGAAACCCAGCATGCAATTAAATGGATATCCTTTTTGAGAACGACAGGTTCTATCTACAATGCCGGACAAAAAGGTTAAGACAAAGCGAAAAAATTGTTGCTTCTTGAGCAAACCCATCACTTTCAATTAATTGTTCTCCCCTCTCCCCCTCTCACCCAATGTTGAGGTAGGTGCACAATGTCTTCCATAGAATGGGCTATCGTCTGGTACAACATTGACCCGGGGGAAGAGGGATTCAATAAATAACTTGTAAGCAAGAGGCGACCTAGCTAATCAAGTAGCAGCTGAAAGTATGGATTTCATAACTTTCTCAAGGATTTTTGTCCTTGATTGTAGGTAAGTTTTACTAACTAGCTAAACGTTTTGATGCTGTCTCCATTTATAACATGCGCATACACTTGTTAGATTTATTTAATCTTATGTAGTGTAAAAGAACGAGAGGGCGCGCTAGCTATATCAGTGTATAAAGATCCGAGGCAAAGGTGAGGATCTTTAGCAACCCGATATAACGCGCCCTCTCGTTCTATATATTACTTATCAAAAGTCTAGTTGTGAAATACCAACTTTAACCAGAACAGTTTCCCAAGCTAGATTATATTTTTGGCTTTGAAAATCCAAGTTAAAGTTGATATAAATTCAAATAATCAAACAGCTGGTACGATTTTGTTCTCACCACATTTTGATGTTATCTCTGCATTTATTAGAGTACAGACGCACAAAAAATAGAAGGAATTTATCTTTCTAATATATTTATACTTCCCTTTGGAAAATCTCTTCCTCAAAGATTCCTCACAGAGATTTCCTTGCACTCGAAGGCTCATTATCACTCGACAAACATCTAGCTTGCTGCGCAGTCTGACAACTTAGGTGGTTGCGCATATTAATGAGTTAGAAATACATTTCACCATGATACCAAAAATAGCGGAATCAAAGAATGTTCATGATGGGGTACGGGAATTATTTCTCTTATTCATTTTCTCTTGATTAGAAGCATTATTTCAACAAACCACCTCAACAGAATGAGATGCAGAAACAATTAATCTACACAAGCTGTATACAAAATAGCTTTCATAAGTGGCAGAGACCTTTCTGGGTTAAAGTTTCCTCGAGGATTGACAAAGTTAAATAATGAGTGAATAAATGGCCAAAGCGACCAATCTTTTGGATGATTTCTTAGACATCTTCGTCTTTTTGTTTTAGAATTTTTACACAATAACTGTTTTTAGCATTAATATGATCAAGTTCCATTTAGGAGCCACTATTCTAAGTGTATATCTATTTAGTTCTAAAAATTATAGCATTTTTTTACAGTATTCTCCACTGAAATTCACGAGACACACACATTGAAATGGTTCAGTACCATATCCAATCTTGCACATAGCGCCATTCAAACAAGGGTTGGTATTACACATGTTCTGAGAAAATAACGAAGAATTTCACATTGATGCATGAAAATAGCAAAGCTGGTGTATAAAGACAAACCTACCCACCTTCACTCCCATCTAACCTACAATCAACCAACAACCAGTTTGAAAAGACACAGAAAAAATTATTATTTAAACAAAATCCAACCATTTCTGTACTAGCTGATGATAAAATCTACCTTTATTTATTTCTTGCAGTATTCTCCATTGAAATTAACAGGACACACACATCGAAATGGTTCAGTACCATATCCAATTTTGCACGTAGCGCCATTCAAACAAGGGTTGGTATTGCACACGTTCTGAGACAATAACAAAGAAATTCACATTGATACATGAAAATAGGAAGCTGGTGCATGTATAAAGACAAACCTACCCACCTTCACTCCCACCTAACGTACAACTAACCAACCACCTTCCCACTCAACAAATCACCATGCATCTCACCAACCGGTCAAACAAACAAAATCTAAAATTACTTGAAAATGATAATATTAATACCTTGCTTCCTGTGTAGTTATATCCTGGTTTATCTTGGAAATCTTGTGGATCTTGATAGCGATCAGATCTGTTCAGTTCGCATAACAGCATTCCTGGTGTTGATGAAGGACCAAGGTTGTACGAGACGCAGTCCAAATTCATGTAGCACTGGATACGACATTGGGACTCACTGCTGACCAAATGTTCGTCGATTGAGTGATTGAACATCATTTTGTCTTTTGCTTTCAAATGAGTTTGAAAGAAGATGTGTCGACAAACTAGAAGTTCAGAAAAACAAAGCAGAACTCGGATGATATAGCGACACCAAAATGACATGCAAAAGTGACATGCAAAAATGCGGGTGTCCGAACTAAGTGGGCTCTCAAAATATACCTCACCGATGCATGATTCAATTTACCGTTTATTTACTATTATATTCATTGATTTGTCTCGGCATTTAACTATTCAGTTTTCTTTATTGTTTCTGCTAGGCTTCTGTCTTGTCTACGCTACTAGTCATATAGTAATCCATCTATTCATTCATCAATCTGTGAGACTATTCTTTCACAGCTAGTGCTCTATTTGTCAATTCTACCATCCATCTGTCCATTCATTTTTCATTTCTCCTTCCCAGTATGGATCTCAATGGGGCTAACCGTCAACCGTCAAACGGCTTAAATCTTACTTCGTCAAGCGTCAATCAAAGGTATTTTTACCGTCAAAGCCGGAAAACTCATTGTGGAGTATTAGTACTTCCAAATATGCGTATTTTCAAAGACATTATAACTTTTTAAGTCGGTTATTTCTATCCATCCACTCATTCCTTCCTTTTTTATTGATGCATTTGACAACCTGTTTTCCTTCTCTTATGTTATCTTTCTTCATATAGAGGTAATTCTTATATATAATTTACTCTTACTTTTGATCTTATACACATTATTGGCCAAGCCTCCTCCAAGCCCATTCGCACAATTTGTAGCTGGACCATATTTGTCGTATGTTTCTTCTGCATTGGGACTACTGTAGCACTCGTTTTGGTTCTGGATTCCAAATATGATGTACCCTTTCTTCTTTGTGGCCTCTAAACATTTCTGTATTGTTTGTAAAGGCGTACCTAATAACGAATAAATTCCGAGTCGTCTTGACATTGTTCTATCCCAGTCATCTTTAAAGCAACCAATATGTTCAAAATCTGCAACAAATTTGTTTGCCATATTTCATTAGGTTTGACTGAATCAAATACGTTTGAAAGCGGCTGTGTCTGCGCGTTTCGAATTCTGTATGTCTTGCACTAGTTAGTGATACAAATAAATGCCTTCAAAAATATAGTTTAGGTAGTGTATGTTCTATTCGTTTTGTGTTTTAAGTATCCAGTGTGCTCAAAATCTGAAATAAAATTTGTGATGCACCAAATTAGTTTTAGATCCATATAATTCTAGAATTAAAATTGTTATGGTTTAATTGGCCAAAGTGTGTGGAAATTACAGAATAATGAAATTATTGTGTTGCATATTCACTCTCATATTTTAGTACAATTGTGTTAGTAATATCATCTCATAGCTAAATAAAATCCAAGCTTAAGAATATATATTGGAAACTGAGAAAGGCACTCAAAAATTCCATGCATTTTACCCGAAAGACAGTTCAATTGACTTGACAACTTTATTTACTAGCTTACCTCCGGCGCTCCAAATTGTTTCCAGAAGAAAACAAAACAGGAGTGAGAAACTTTTCTCACTCAGAAACTTCATCGTTGTGAGACAGACCAACTCTGAACTCAAAAAAACTTGTAGTCACTTAAATTTATTTTATGAGGTCACCTTTTTATTATATGACATGGAGTTGTCCTTGTTGGTCGGGATAATTCTTTCAATTTGTTTTTCCCCCTGAGGACACCAAAACAAATCAGTAATCGGGGCGACAAGGGACAACTCGCCTTGTAAACAGACAAACAGCACAAAGACAAGAAGCTACACGAAGCAGCAGGTCATTTATTGTTCTCCGCTCAGCAAGATTTAGAATTTTCAAGTAGCCAAGGAATTCATTTGAAATCAATAAGACTGTCACTGAGTTATGAAAGATTTTGGTGTTTGATTGGCTAAAAAGATTATTCCTCTCCACGCGAAGAACCGTCAGTTCGAAAGTACCTTCATCATTAATCAGTAATGCATGGTGACATTTCATGCACGGATTTTCAAAAATCTTTTTTAGTCGCTTCATTTGTTATGCGCGATTATTAATACTGTAGTCATGGCATCGTTTCAATGTCAAGAGAAGTAAAAATGGCTTTTGAATGTATATGATAAGGAGTGTGTACATTTTAAAAGGATGGGGACGGTGGAGAACCCCACTATATAAATTTATTATTGAATTTTCATGTACTGTACAAATTCTGATTTTCTGATTGGTCAGTTTGCTGTTACCACGTGACGCGTGGTTATGACGTGACAACACGTCACTATGTAATAATACCCGTGCTGATATAGACTAACAATGAACGGCGACAGCACAGTGAGAAAGAAAAAACGTTCCTGGTGATAAATTTGAGGATTTTTCGAAAAAGAGAAGATTAACAAGCATATTTAAAAAGAAGACTGCTTGGCGTGCCTGTTTTTAAGGTAAACAGTAATTGAAGTTTTTGGAGTAAGCTTAGGCCTAGGGCAAACGTCGAATCTAAGTCGCGTCGAATACATTTAAAATAGGTGCGACAAAGAGTCGACTTCATTCCAGCGTGGTAGCAAACGTCGCATCTGTGTCGAACCGCTGTCGCATTATCCGACTTGGCAAGTCGAACCCATGCTAGAGTCGAATCAATTAATTTGAGTCGAATTTAATTGCAGCAAACGTCGCACCATTCATGCGCCTATTTCAAAATAAATAGGTTCGACGAATTAAATTCGACTAAGATTCGACGTTTGCCCTGGGCCTTACTGAGATCAACATATTTCAACGGCTTGAGAACAGTCAGTTTGCCGGCTTTCCAAATTCATCTTAAGGTAGTTCCAGACCCTTGCTACTGCGCATTTCCCGCGCGCATTCGAGCGCGCGCACTTTTAAATTGAATATTGGTTTTAACGTGGGGAGTCTGGGCACTAGTAAGCGAGCGATTGAAAACGTAGAAACTCAAACTTTAGTAGAGAAAAATTATATTTTGTCATCCAAATATTAGACTGCGAGCAGTCCTCCTTTTCCCTCCAGAATCCCAAAATACGAGTACAATCCGATCGGAAACACGGACGAGCGAGGAATGGGGGAGAGAGGGGGAGGGGAGGCGGGGAGAGGAAAAGGAGGGACTGCAGACAATCTACTAAGGTTTGAATTACCCGTTGCCGACACAACGGAAAATTCCCATTGGTCAGAATTTGTGATCACTCATCGGCTTGTCAGTTGACTGTCATCAACTTCGACGATTAACTCCAAGCTAACTCCAGAGATCAACGTGAGTTAGTTGTTATGGCGGACGAGTTGATAGAAGCGTGTTTGAAAGATTTTAAAAACGCAAACACGGGAAGAAAGCCCATCTCCTTCATCAGCAGAGTATCCGAGGTCTCGTAAGAGAAAAACAAGAGGGCGACTAGAAACATGACACCAGAGCGTCCTGGAATATTGAAGATATTCTCCGTTGATACGTAGTTTTCACGGCCAAAATCACCGTAATAATTTTTAAATGAACAGCCACAAACTCTACAAAAATCACTTTCCGATGGAGGTTTAGGTTTCCGACCTCTTTTCCCGGTGACTTTCTTCTTTGGCGTCTCCATTGAAAGTGATAGAATAATATTTAAACCGCGGTATAAACTTAAGGTAAAGCTCGGGAGATGACCTTTAGCATCATTGGAATGCCAGCGCTGCAGCTCGAATTTAATTGGATAGCTTTGATTGGATTAATTTTTAACTCGTGGATATGCGAAGCATAGAAAGGAGTTATTGTGGGGACTCGGTGTCACTCGCTCACTCAGACGTTAGCAGATACCCGTTAGAGTCTGGGTACGAGACTGTTTCCGCTCGCCTGCAGTCGATAACCACGGACTTTGTACATCGCTATCAAGCGACAAAAATCTCTTCAAGTGCAACATCAAAGTAATCCAAGCTTTTAGTGTTCGTACTCTATTATCACAAGCCAGTCAAAGTAGGTTAAATAAACGAAAACATTTTGAAAGCAGTCGTCGGTCGCCGCCGTGAAGGCCTCGAGTCCGCTAGCCGAAAACAGCAACAAAAAGGCGTATTGAGTTAGTTTATTGGCTTAGTGTTTTGTAAAGTAATTTCTTTTATATTTATAGCGACATTTTGCTACAGAGCACAGAGAGAAGCATTTTTGCATTTGTTTTGTAACCACACTCTGACAATAAATATACAAAATTCACCAGATGAAATCGATCAACTTCTGGATGGTCCAGTAGATATGCCCTTGGCTTTAGAAGCGAAAGGTCCGGGTTCAAATCCCGGCACGGTGCGGAAGTGGTTTTTTTTTTTTTACTTTTTTTTTTCTTTTTTACAGATTTTTTTTCTTTTATAGCTAATGACTCTTTCTTAGCTAAAGAAATTATTGATTTATTGACACAGAAAGCCCATATAAAAAAGAGGAGCGGCCAAGGAGGGCCCAGCGTCTGGACTATGAAGGCCATCGAGTCCGCTAGCCGAAAACAGCAACAAAAAGGCGTATTGAGTTAGTTTATTGGCTTACTTAGTGTTTTATGAAGCAATTTATTTTATATTTATAGCGACCGGTTTTGCTACAGAGAGAAGCATTTTTGCATTTGTTTTGTTTGTAACCACACATTGAATAAATACACCAAATTTACTAGTCGAAGACATGCAACTTCTGGATGGTCAAGAGGATATACGCATGGCCTTTCAAACGAAAGGTCCGAAGTTCGAGTGTCGGCCAGGTGGTGATCAATTTTTTTTTTTTTTTTTTTCACTTTTTTTTTCTTTTCGACACATTTTCTTTTTCATCTTTTATAGCTAAAGACTCTTTTTCGCTAAAGAAATTATTGATTTATTGAGATTTTTGTCTTCAAATGAAAACTCGTTATTTTACTAAAATGTTTTGCTTGGGCTTCCTGTGGTCATTTCGGTCAATGATAGAGTGAAGCAGTTTGCAGTGTACGAAGTGGGACATTACTTTTATTAGGTACATATCTATTCACGATATATCCACGAGTTAGCCATAGGGGCCTTTGATTTGTAGTTGTTAATGACGACTCGATGATAACTCTTGACAGGTGTGAAAAAAGGGCGGTAATTCAAACCTTAGTAGATTGTCTGCAGTCCCTCCTTTTCCTCTCCCCGCCTCCCCTCCCCCTCTCTCCCCCATTCCTCGCTCGTCCGTGTTTCCGATCGGACTCGTATTTTGGGATTCTGGAGGGAAAAGGAGGACTGCTCGCAGTCTATCCAAATATCGGAAAAACTTTAACCAAGAAATCTTGTGCACTATGTAATGTAGGTATTTAACCTGAAACTTTTAAATTTAGTTAATCTTATCCATCGAAAAAGCCGGCGAGAAAATCGCTAAAATGGGTGATATTTGGTGTTCGTTTTCGGTGTGTTTTCTCTTTTGTGCTTTTCTAACTCTTGAAATAATACGGTGACCCCCTGGTTTTTTCTTTGAATTCAAGAGAGTACTTATCATTTTTTTGATTTAAAAAATAAAAATACAACTTCATTGATTGGATTGTCGTAAATTTTCCACATTGTTACAGTCCGTACACGATTTCGGAGCGCGTAATTGGGTAGGAATTTGATTCTAAAATGCCCTTTTAATCATGTTTGCAACTCATCAAACAATACATACGATTACAACTGCTAGATATACCTCACATCTCTCTTTTGAGACGGTCAAGTCGTTTCTCGGAAAAATTTTGTTCGCATTCTTCAGACCATATGGATTACGTACATTTTGCAAAAAATCGCGGAAAATCCTTGAAAATACCACCTTTTACGACATTGTATAGCTCAGAAACCAATACGGTGACCCCCTCTTTTTTTCTCGGTTTTTGAATTGCCAAACAATTATCTTTAAATGACGGGATTTTAAAGGAAATTCATTGATGACATCTAAGACTCCGGAACTACCTTAATATTTACTGTTTTTTAGACTGGTTATCAAAAACCTATCTCATAAAAAGTTTAGAAAGTCTGTCGCCACAAGTTCTCTCAGATGGGGTAAAGAAATTTTATCAGGGAATCGAAGAAAACGCCAAACGAGTACTTCAGCCTTCGGCTCATCGACAGACGACAACTACTTCTTCCTGGCTTTTTGTACCAGAGTTCAGCAGCGTTTCAACTGTAAGTCGCCAGTTTAAACCTATATCCAAAACTCCAGCGCTAATTTTCTAGACCTTTCACTTACTGAGTTCTAGGACTCAGTCCTGAATCACTTTTAACGATCCAAAATAAAGTAGTTCTTTGTTTATATGGACGATTTCAATTTTACCGAGCAAGTTGTAAACATGGATTCTGAGAACTGTTTATTATCTTTTAACAGTCTAAAGTTCTTGTATCATGCACGGTAATTTTCCAGTAGCTTTCTTTTGAAAAGTTTATTTTGTATTGTTAAGATTACCAAATGCTATTAAACTAATTTTGAATTACTATTTTGAGCGCCTTGAGTTATTTCTAGTGATCTTTGATGTCGCACTGACAGTGTTAGCCTGCTTCTGCAGTGTATTAAAATAGAACAATAAAAAGGTTAACACACTTTCCTCGTGAATTATTGGGATTTACCTTCACTCGTTCACTAACAATGAACTCGAAATTTTCTCATCAGTACTTGAAATTTCTCGTTCATTGTTAGCAAACTCGTGAAGGTAAATCCCGATAATTCACTCTAAATATACTTTAGTTGCAGCTTTCCCTAGAACTAGTTAGTGTAGAAATTATCCTACCTAGCTAGTTACATACTCAGGCCACAAACGAACTGACTCCTAATGAATTTTGGGTTCTGTAACGCTATAACGTTTATTGGGCGTTTTTATAACGTTTATTGCTATAAAATTTATTGGACAGGGAGGCGCTTACTCGAAGAAATGTAGGACGGTCACGACACGATTACGGCAGGAATTTCGAATGATTTTGTAGACAACATGCCGGCGCTGATGACACGGCCACGGCACAGCATCGGTCCATTTCACACAGATACAAAATCCGCTCTAGCTTTACTCTCATGTTTCTTTGCTGTGTTCTAAGTACGTCAATCTGTCTCATAGAGTCCTTTTCGGGACGAGAAAATTGATGAATAATGTAATTGCCTTGTCTCTACCCTCTTTCTCTTGTAAATATAATAATATATTCATTCATTCACTAATGCCCCCCTGTTCAGTGCTTGCCATTACGTTGGCAGATCTATATTTGGATGCAGTTATAGGGGCTTTGAATGGGTAAATATTAAGGCTTTTGCAAAAAAATGCTTGAAAATCTACGGTATTTGGAGGGGATGTTGGGAGGAATACGTTGAGCATTCAAGAATATTTGTATAATATCAATGATATTCAGAGGGTAGTTCGATAAGAAGACGTCAGGGATTTCTAGTATTCAGGAATATTCGTAACATACGACTGAAATTCGGAGGGTGGCTCGATAAGAAGACTTCAGGGATGTCTAGTATTCAAGAATATTCGTAACATACGACTGATATTCGTACGGTAGTTCGTTAGGAAGAATTTGAAAATGTCTAATATTCAAGAATATTCAAAGCATCAACGAAACGAATTCAATAGAATACAAGAGTATGCGTATTTTGTACATCAGGTCAGTCAAGAGTATACGGGACGAAAATGGAAAAACTGGCTGGATTCGTACCGAGTGATTCTAGCATGACGTTGCATCACTCGGACTTGAATACCATGGAATTTTTCTGAATACTTAAAGTATGCATGTCCATATTCAAGCATATTCTTCTCGAATATTTGCCTTTTTGTACAGTGATTTCTTTAAATCTTGGAATTTATCTAATTAAATCATTGAGAGTAAAAAGACTCTACCAAGGCACAACATGCAAATATTAATTAAGTATTATTTAGCTAAAAGGAGAATGGCTCGATCAGTGTTGCATAAGTTAGCCCTAAAACTGTGTTAGTGCATTTGATCAAAAAAATCATTGACCACTTGACAACTGAGACGTCATAAACAACAGCTGTTTTGGGTTGTCCTTGCCCTGAAGAAAAAAAAAAAAAAAAAAAAAAAAATTACCCTATAATAAAACGTGCATGCATAATATAAAAATACTCGTAAAATCGTATCTAACAAACATCATCTTGATTGTATTCTATCTAAAGAGGACTTGTACAAATATACTTTAAAAAATTATAGAAGGATGGTTCTGGCTTTTGGAAATGAATAACACTCTAACTCCACGCTTTAATGATTTTGCACCTGGCCATGAGTATACTACATTATTTAATAAGCGAACATAGAAATAGCAAACATCTATCAAATCTTGCCTTTATTTCTTGCAGTATTCTCCATTGAAATTAACAGGACACACACATCGAAATGGTTCAGCACCATATCCAATCTTGCACGTAGCACCGTCTAAACAAGGGTTGGTATTGCACATGTTCTGTAGACAATGCTTACATTAGTGTGTAAAAATACAAAATAGATACAAAACAACACTAGAGGAGAAAAGCAAACTGGCAAATAAATGTTTTATTTCTTAAATGAATAAATGAATAAATGAATGAATAAATGAATCAATGAATGAGTTGTTGTCGGATGGATCGGAGGGATGGACGGAAAAGACATGTGAGAAGAAATACTTACCACTGTTCCCATGTAGCTATATTCTGGTTTATCTTGGTAATCTTGTGGATATTGATGTCGATCAGCGTTGTTCAGTTCACACAATAGTAATCCAGGTGTTGATGAAGGACCAAGGTTGTACGAGACGCAGTCGTTATTTACAAAGCACTGAATACGGCATTGCTCCTCGTCCATAACCAAATGTTTACCAAGTGAATGATTGGATAACATTTTGCCTTGCGCTTTTAAATGTTCTTTGAATAAGGCGTTTCGACAAACTAGAAATGGTAAAAGTGGCTCATTATAATTCAATGAGTATATGAATGAAACTTGTAACACCGAATAAGAAGATAGATAATTATAACTTACTCCGACGAAGGGCTAAAGTTCGAAAGTTCTCTCTCTTTTTATACGGTGTTACAAGTTTCCATTCATCCTCTATTTGCCCAGCCATTGACCCTTCAAAACATAGAAGCTGAGACCGAAATGATCATTAGGAAATCTGTTGATTAAATGATTTAACGAAGCGCGTGCATGTGGACATTTGAAAACATCGTCTGAGGCAGATTCTCGTTATTCCAAACAGTAAACGACTAAATGTAGCGAAGATAAAACATATGAAAATCCATACATTACTAGTGTATCCTGCAAGAGCCAATTCGTACTCAGCTTCTAGGTTCGATGATTTTGAGCTGGTTAATGTTTAAACACCTATTTCAAAAAGGGTTGTCGAACGAGGGGCATCAAGCCCACGCGACTAGACCGAAAAGTGGTACGAGTATGGATATGGCAAAAGGTAAGCATAACACCTTCATGCTCTCGTGAAAACAGCTCGACGGAAGTGGAACTAGACGGAAGCCTCACTTGAATGCCAATAGAACTTTTTGGCATGCTAAATTTCTCCATTTTTAATTCTCTTTGGGAATACATTTCCTTGATTTAGTTTGAAATACAAGGCACGATGAAATGCTTACTCAAGCAATTAACTTCATCTCCCAAGAGAATCTTTTTTTGCTCTATGCTTCCGTCTTAGCGTTTGCTCACGTTGTTCTGGTTTTCAATTTCACGTCGACATAAGCGAGAGAAGCAGAAACGGAAGCATAAGAAAATGGAATCGTTCCATTCTTTCCGCGTCTGCTTCCGGCTCCGTTTTTCTCAACTATAAAACTGCCCCTGTTTGCGCTAAAATATTGACATGATTTTGATTTTGTGACCTGATAGCTTTGCTTTGCAGCGAGGATAACGACGAAAGTCAAACTAAATGCACACGCAAACAGGAACAAAAAGCTAGGCTTTTGTGCATATTTGTATTCAGTCAGCAAACACAAAAACAATTTCGGTCCATTTCCTATTGACCACCGCCAACGTTTATTGACATAGAAGTATACCAAACCTACGAAAATTTGAACGACTCCATCTATTGGCTTGCTATGTTGGAATCATATGCATATCAATAGGAGGGAATTTTGCACTGCGCATGCACGCAGCCGCTGGTGCATAACAATGCGATCGCAGGCGACAGAGGTTATTAAAAATTTTTATACCCAAAAAGTGCTCAGTACGCAACAAAATTAGACAAAGCGAAGTCAGGCTCAAGTTATAAAAGTAATTTCCAGCCGGCAGTATTTTTGAACTGCGTCAACGAGCGAGGAAATGTGTATATGCTTTACGTTTAGAAAAACAATTGCCGGCTTTCGGAAAAGCAGAAAAACATTCTTCTACGCAAGTACTTTTTATGATTTTTCAAATTAATCAAAGGTGGAATCTGTGTATATTTTACAGAGAAATGAATTTGTAGGCAATGTTTTTCAGCGTGCTCAACAAAAGGGCTTTCAACTGGAAGTAGAGTAGAACTTTTGCATTAATTAGTTGCAAAATACAGCATTAAGTTTTTTGTTTTTGTAACATCAAACGTAACATTACTTAAAAACGCTGTTATTGTTGATTAGAATTATTGCAAGTTCAAGGTGGAGATACTATTTCGATTTTAAGTAAGAGCAAAAAAAGTTTCATCAGTTGTAAAGTAATTTATGTAAGAAAATAAAGACTACATAACCCAACATTGATTGAAAACTTGGTAAATATAAACCCGTTTTCTAAAATCTCTTTCTTCCTTTGAGATGAACAGCAGTACTGTCGAAGACAAATCAAAAGAATGGCAAACGAATCTTGATAAGCTCGTGGCTTGTCGTAAAAGGAAGAGGTGCTTTCTCTAGCTATATACTACACAACCCTCCCAGAAACAATGAAAATACAACTTGAAGACCATTTTTCATTCTGACATAAGCAGCATTTCTAAAATGAAGAGGGATACCTGGTAATAATAAACCAACACTGAAGGTAGAGATGGTATCTATTTTGAGCCGGAGTAATCGATGTCTGAATACTGAACATATAAGCGAAAGTTCTACATGGTTCTCGACTAGCAATGCTATTTGCGGGCTAGCATCCCGACTTGTTGCTGTATGTTTGAAATAAAGAAGTTTTGTTGTTGTTTTTGTTCTATCAAGGAGTTGTATAATAATTGTCGATTAGAGCTAATAGTTGCCAAGATATTCTAATATTAATAAACTCTTGCTAAGTGTATCGATATCTCCACGATGTAACTCAGGAACTGAATATTCGAGAGTGTTTCAGTTGCGTTGTATGGACATTGAAGGCATCCATGTCACTCCGTATTGTGTTTACTTCGGCAAGAAAAAAATTGATTACTAAAACTCATCTCTTATCTTATCATATTAGATGACGAGCATATAAATTCATCGTATCTTCTTTTACGATGCATGTTGGAGGGACGATAAATTAGGCAGAAAACATGAGATCAAAAAGATAAACATTGAAGCATTCTTGCTGCTCGATCTGGCTGTGTACTCGTGTTCCGCGAAGCATGTCCACACATGCGCATGCAACATTCCCTCCCGTTATATATATCGCTTAATTACTCTTACTTTTGATCTTATACATATCATTGGCATAGCCTCCTCCAAGCCCATTCGCACAATTTGTAGCTGGACCATATTTGTTGTATGTTTCTTCTGCATTGGGACCACTCCTGCACTCCCCTCCGTATTGGACTCCAAATATGATGTATCCTTTTTTCTTTGTGGCGTCTCGACATTTCTGTATTATTTGCAGTGGCGTAGGTGCTGAGAAACGTCCGAAGTTTCTTGGCATTGTTCTACTACCTGAATCTTTAAAGCATCCAATGTGCTCAAAGTCTGAAAGTAAATTTGTTCGCTATTTTATTAATAATGTTTGATCTTGCAAGAGCCCATAATAATAAGAAAGTATCATGGCCTGTTGGTTTGACTACGAATAGACTACGTGCAAACAGCCAACGAGACCGAAGACCGAATCGTAGTCCATGAGGTCAAGAGGTCTGAACTTTTTTTGTTATTTTGCTTCCTCATACCTCAGTGGACCTTTGTATAGTGGGAAAAAGCATTCTGTATTAATACCGGGCCATATCAACAACACAAAAATCAAGAAAAACTCGCTTTTCGCTACTATAGAGGTTTTAATTATCACAAATAGACTTCTAGTAGAGTAGCCAAAGCAGGATTCGTGACACATATGATATATTTACTGTATATATTATACATGCAATAGAAGTTTCAAAAGTTCCCACAGTTGTACGTCGAGACTTGAACGTCCCCTGTTGTGTTTCCAAGATAACATTCTTCAGTTCTATTCAGATTTGTATTAAGATAAGTGAAAACATTGAACATGCTTTCCATGTATAAATAATGATAGTAAAGAAAGAGCGAGCGAGGAAATTTAAAACGTAATGAAGCAATAAATTATATTAGACCCGTTTTTATGATTCACTTGACCGTTTTTCTCTGTCTTCTTTCTTATTAGTAAGGATCTTGATAGACATTCTTTCTTATTATTCACTTGCCTCAGTGATCCTTTTGGGAGATATATTTATTTGTTTTGAATCCTTTAATGAGGAAGAAACGAAATAATGGCGAACGTCGAACATAGAACGTGATTCTCCAAGAGGATGGTATTGGGAAAACATTAGGCAAGCGAGTAAGGTTGAGTTAACTAAAAACTGACATCTGTCGCCCAATTCTATTCGACGTGGCGTGCCGTCCGTTTTCAAGGTCACAGCTAAATTGATGTTAAGTTAACTTATTTGCTCGTAATCTTTTAAAATTGTTTTTTTTTTGCTAGATTTGAGTTATTCTACATACATTCTCCATAAGGTTGTCTAAATTCAAATAGTTTACGTATAAAGACCTGTGGTAAACACAAGAAAATAAGTTTATCTTTACAAACATTGCACTTTCTCATTGTATTTCTTTCCACAATGCGTCTACATTAGAGTCGATAATAAAATAATTGCACTAACGAATTATGTCTAGTCACATGACAGTTATTCAGTATTCAAGAGTATTAGAAATATGTTGATGGACAACGCTTTTCAGAGGGACTGTATCAATTTTTATTTCATATTTATTTAACATCCTCCATTAAAACCTTGCTTTGTTCAAACTACATTCCACTGAATGAAACGAATAGAAAACACGGAAAAAAATACATACCGAACACAAAGGTACCGTTATCTACTTACCTGTGATGCAGATAATTCTTTGAAAAGACACTGAAAGCACGAGTAAGAAACTTTCCCCTTTTAGTAATATTCTCATCTTGAGCAGAGCAGACTTGAATACTTTTCAAATCAATTTTCTGGTTTTAACACTGGGGAACCGGATCAAGAATATGACCTGTGGTAGCCTCCTCCGCAGGCAACTCTTTTGGGTTTCCTGTTTTTTTTTGTTTTTTTTTTTTTTCTGGCCGGGAAAGAATGGGCCCCACTCAAGAAGAGAAGGGGCTGCCAACTCCTCCCCCTTTTTCCTTCCTCCTCTCCCCCTCCCCCCTCGTTTTTCCTTCTCCTCCAGTCTTTCTCGTTCGTTTGTATTCCAAAGGAAACCCAAAACAGTTGACTGCGGAGGAGGCTAGACCTGTGGCAACCTCAATGAAACTCGATTACGTAAACGTACCGCGGTAACTTGATAGCGCCACGTACTAGTGTAACAAACAGTGTGTACCAATTAAGGTGAGTGTGTTACACTAGTACGTGGCGCTATCAAGTTACCGCGGTACGTTTCGTTGAGGTTACCACAGGAAACCCAAAGAGCTATAGTTCATTTTACTGGCTTGATAAATTAAAGGACTCCCAAGCGGGCTTTTAAGCCTCAATTAAAACAATTAGTATGTTACGAAAGTCGCCTCTTTTCTATCCCATATTTTTGAGCTGTTTTCTTGGACAGGCTTTGAAAATGTCATTATTTGGAGCAAAACTGATCAAAATAACTCGAAGCAAATTACAGCTTAAATCGTTGCACCGCGACCTCCAACGTCGGTAAGATGTTATAATTCTGATCCGTCCATCATTCTTGGGGGCGGAGCTTTCATAAACTCGTCCGGGGTTTGGTTGATTTAAAATAAACTCCGGCCCCTAACTGATTGACGGATAAGAAAAATCCAAATATATATATCAAAATTCTTAATTTGCTGGTCGCGATGCAACGATTTCGGCTGTAAAAGATCCCAGGCTTTAATTTCACTGAAATGTCCAATCATTTACATTTCAATCACAAACACCACCTAATGGGATGTTTATCAGACGAAGGTGAGTTGTCTCGTGATAGCTCTTTTGTTGTTGATGTCCCCAGGCAAAAGAAAACAAAAGCGTTATCCCGGCTTCCAGGGACAACTCGCCTTCTGATACAAACAGAGTTGGTCTAGCCTGCGCGTAGCAAACGTTTCTTTAGGAGGAAAGGGGGGAGAGATAATTGGGTTTCCTGTGTAACCAAACTCTGCTTTCGTAACACAGGAAACCCAAACCCTTTTAAAGAAACACTTGCTACGCAGCTTTGAGTTGGTACAAATCCATTTACTTGCCGCAGATCATTGATTCCATACATTCCATATATTAATTCTATACATTCCATACATTCATTCCATTCATTCCATACATCATTCCATACAAAGACTTTTCTTAACTAGACGAAGTTTACATAAGAAAAGCTCAGAGTACCTTCAATGTTATTTCAATTAAAAAACCATAAATTTTTATATTGCTGTATTAATAATTGTTAATGACAATTCATAATCTTTATTCTAATAGCGATACTTCATGTTTACTGACAAAAATTTGTAATGCTAATGTACCAACTATTTTTTACAATAGACTAACATGCAAATACTAATAAACATTGTTTAGCTAAAAGGAGAATGCCTCAACAGTGTTACACAGTGTGCCCTAAACTGTGTTGGTAAATTTGATCAAAAAATCATTATTGACCACCTGACAACTGAGACGTCATAAACAACAGCTTTTTGGGTTGTCCTTGCCCCCCACTGAAGAAAAAAAGAACATTATCTCATTAATAAAATGTGCATGCATAACATAGAGCGATAGCACTAAAACCGTGAAACAAGTACTACCTAAAAAGTACAAATAGTACTAATGAAACAATAGAAAACAAAGGGTTTTGCTACTATTTGTCTCTATTTAGTTACTAAGTTATTTCACGGTTTCAGTGTTATCGCTCTACAAATACTCGTGAAGTCGTACTTAATACACAAACATATTGATTGTATTCTAAACAGGATTGTACAAATATACCTTAAGTAATGTATAAAGAACGAGAGAGCGTGTTATATCGGTGGATAAAGATCCGAGCCGAAGGCGAGGATCTTTAGACCCGATATAACACGCTCTCGAGTTCTTTATATTACTTATCAAACGTCTAGTTGTCAATTATCATATTGGACCAGAATTTTCCAAGTTTGACTACTTTTGACTTAGAAAATCCAAGTTAAAGTTTATGCAAATACACAAAAATCTTTATCCGATATAAAGATCTACGTTCCGGTAGTGATTTCCATTGTGTTTTCTAATGAATTATTAATGAGTTTGATAAACAATTATAGAAGTTCCGGATTTTGGAAATGAATATATAACAGTCTCTAACTCCAGGCTTTAATGATTTTGCACCTGGCCATGAGTATACTACATTATTTAATAAGCGAACATAGCAATAGCAAACATCTATCAAATCTTGCCTTTATTTCTTACAGTATTCTCCATTGAAATTAACAGGACACACACATCGAAATGGTTCAGCACCATATCCAATCTTGCACGTAGCACCATCTAAACAAGGGTTGGTATTGCACATGTTCTATAGACAATGGTTACATTAGTGGGTAAAAATACAAAATAGATACAAAACTACACTAGAGGAGAAAACTGGCAAATAAATGTTTTATTTCTTAAATGAATAAATGAATGAATGAATGAGTTGTTGATGGATAGAGAGATGGATGGAAAAGACATGTATAGAAGAAATACTTACCACTGTTCCCATGTAGCTATATCCTGGTTTATCTTGGACATCCTGTGGATATTGATATCGATCAGCGTTGTTCAGTTCACACAGTAGTAATCCAGGTGTTGATGAAGGACCAAGGTTGTACGAGACGCAGTCGTTATTTAAAAAGCACTGAATATGGCATTGGTCCTCGTCCATAACCAAATGTTCAGCAAGTGAATGATTGGATAACATTTTGCCTTGCGCTTTTAAAGGTTCTTTAAATACGGCGTTTCGACAAACTAGAAATGGTAAATTAAAAGTCGGCTCATTATAATTCATTGAATATATCTCATCCATGTATTCATGTATTCATGCATCCTTTCATCCTTTAATCCATCCATTCCTCTAAATAAATATTTCATTATTTAATTTCCATTATACCTGTCTGAAAAAATCGTTGACGGTCGGAGATCTGAAATCGGAGGCCTAGTAAGAAACTGGCCAAATGTTTATATACCTAATTGCACAACCGGATACTAGCGAGTGACTGGTTTGGACTGCATCGGTGTACAGAATACAACGAGTGACAAGTATTGCGTCGAAGCTTATAAATATTGGATCGATATCATTAGCTTGTGGAAGAGTTTAGTTCAGTGGTTAAATATTCAAGTATGTTAAGTGGAATGGAAGAATCCTTTGAAGGTAGATTTACTGTATTTTTCTGTATTTTTGACGTAGCTTCTCATTCAAATTTTGATCGAATTTGTGAGATTTTGTAATGAACTTCACGTAAGACTCTAAGACACGGAGATATTAAGCTTATCTTCAAATTAATTAGTAATACTTCACCACCGCTTGCACATAATTTTTGCTTATATAAACTATATTTATACACGGTGTCTACAGTCATGCTCTTCCTGAGAACCGTGTTCAAAACGAACTAATTATTTATATAAAGTAATTATAAATAATACAAAATCATTTATTTGTTTTCCATTGCTAGTTAAAAACACTGTAGATAGTGTAGTTAATTTAACTACACTATCTACAGTGTTTTTAAACTAGCCTGGAAAACAAATAACTGATTTTGTATTATTTACTTTATATAAATATTTAGTACAATCTGTATTTTGTACAATGTCATGATTATATTGAATGCACCTTACTGTCAATCATGCTCGATATTAGTGATGGATAATCATGGAAATAATGTTTATGAGACCTTATTATATTAGTAACAATTGAAGAACTAATTTTAGAATGTACAAAATCATATTTTCAATCAATGAAAGTGATACTCAACCACAAATTTGTACAAGCTTTGTGCAACCATGTTCACAGAAACAAGATAAAGTGGATGAATTGAAGATGTATGTAGTAGTATCAGGTTGATGTGCACAGAGGAGCTATATATTGTAACAGTAATGAGCATACATTGTATTACATTACACTTCGAGTATTGAACTTCAAATAAAGCACCAGCAACTGACTACTGCTATAATCATTGATCTGCCCCATATTGAAAACATGGTAATACATCTATTGAAAAGTTGTGTTAGGAAACTGAAACGACTGCACTGAAATGATTTCATAGATCACTAGAAAGGTAACTGTGGCACTTTAGAATCTACCAATGTGATAACAGCAATATCAAAATCATTTTAACTTGGATATCGAAACAGTCTGCTGCAGTTTGTAAGTTTTGTTTCCATAAATCAAAGTAAAAAGTACAGAATAGCAATTTTGTGTGAGCTATAATTATCTATAGATCATATTCGATCATTTGGTAAGCATTTAGTAAAATAAAGCACACTGTGTGTGTCTAGCATGATAAAAAGACCATGCAGCAGTATATATTAAGATAACCACCAATCAGGTGGTACAATTATCTACAAAATACTTTCTCCCCGGCCAATATAATTTGTGTTCTACTCTGGGACTACCTGTTATGCATTTTTGCAATCAAAAGACACTGACAAGTCAAACTGGTTTCCATCAACTTCTCCATTTTACACACAGGTAGCCCGAGTGAACGCCTATTAAGCGTCTAGTTACTCTTACTTTTGATCTTATACACATCATTGGACCAGCTTCCTCCAATCCCATTTACACAATTTGTAGATGGTCCATATTTGTTGTATGTTTCTTCTGCATTCGGACCACTGAAGCATTGCCCCCTGTTTTGGACTCCAAATATGATGTATCCTTTCTTCTTTGCGGCGTCTAGACATTTCTGTATTTTTTGTAGTGGCGTAGATGCTGAGAAACCTGCGAAGTATCTTGGCATTGTTCTACTTCCCCTATCTCTAAAGCATCCAATGTGCTCAAAATCTGAAAGTAAATTTGTTCGTCATTATTTTTGACAAGGTTTGATCTTGCAAGAGACCATAATAATTAGATAGTATTATGGTCTCTTGGTTTGACTACGAATGAACTTAGAGTCATTAGCGCATGAGGCCCAAGGCCGAATGCCTTAGACTATTTGAATAGTAGTCCATGGCCACGAAGAGGAGAGGTCTAACTGTTTTAGTATAGGCCAACTAGTGGGTCAAACGTTGGAAGAAAACTGGATCACTTTTTAGTTGTTTTCTTTTGCCGAACTGATAGATAACCTAAAGAAAAATTAACTAATCACTGAGCGTGCGCTTATTGACGTGTGATGGCAAGTACTTTGGTCCCAGAGGTTTTTTTTTTAATTTTCTTTGATAGATACGTCGAGACGTATAAATATAAACAAAGAGCAAAAGTAAGAAAAATATAAAAGAAAAATATTATAAAATACAAAATAATTAAAGGCTCTGGGACCAGGGTAGATAGCAAGTCAAACTTCAATCAAAACAGTGACATCAAAATCTTCTATTTTTTGGCATTTCCCCCCAGATCTGTACTTTAAATATAACACTTAAAAAGAGTATAATTTTTCAGTGTTTTGCTAATATATTAGCAAAAGAAGATTCAAGAGAAGTTTGTTTGCAACTGTAAATTTGAAAAGCTGGCTACTTTATCAACGCTCGCACTTCGAAGTCACTGATTCGTTCAGAAAACATCAAAATTTTGAACTTTTTTGTCATTTAATTTGCTTCCTCATGCCTGGACCTTATTAGTGAAAGAAAAAGAAAGAAAAAAAAAGCATTCTGTTGTTTACACTGGGCCATATCAACAACTCAAGAATCAAGAAAAGTTTGCTGTTTGCTACTATCTAGAGGTACATCACGAATATTGAGACTTCTAGTAGAGTAGCCAATGCAGCATTTGTTATAGACCACTAGTTCGTTTATACTAACTATGATTAGAACAGTTAAAAAAGAAAATGAAGAAGAAGAAGAAGAAAAAAACCTCGAAGGGTTACGAAACGGCACGTTATAGACGACCTCGGTGACCCAGGACCGAGGACGCACGTTCGACAAACATAACCGGCTTGAAATAGATGCATGGAACAGTGCGGAAGGACCAATAAAAACAGTACAACACGACAGGGGACCTGCGCGGTCATGGCAAAGCACGATTAGTGTGCCATTTATTTAATATATAATAGTGCTAAAATGACACTAATTTGTTTGATCTTTCTTATCATCATCATCATTATCATACATGACATTTATATAGCGCCTACCCAAATCTGCTCTAGGCGCTTTACAACACAAAAACAGACCGAGGTAGACCGAAGAGCTTATGTTAGCGCCTTTGGCTGCCGCTACCCTGGCACTGGCTGTACTACGATACTAATTACAATGCTAAAATAACTCTAAACAAAATCATCGAAACTACATCTATACATACAAAATGAAACTTAACACTACAACATGAAACTAAAGAAGGTCGGTGCATGATGGCCGTTGGCTCATTGAGCTTATCCGCCCTTTGCCAGGTCTTGTTTTTATTCCTGCTGGGTGTCATGCCACCCTCCTCACCCACAAAGAAGCTGGTGGGGGAGCCGCTTTAGACACCGACCACTCATCCATGTGGCAGGTAGTACTGGGTTACATGTTACCAGTAGCAGGCACTAACCTGACCTGACCATTAAAATACTAAAAATTGTTGCGTTTTTTCAGTTATATCGAGGTATTCCGTTATTTTTAATTTCATATTTATATTCAACAACCTCTTTAACTTTGCCTTTTTTGCTTTAACTAATTATTTTCAAACGAATACAATATGACTAAGAAAAAGAAAAGAAAAAAGAAAGGTGTCGTTATTTACTTACCGTCACTGCCGCTAATCTTTTGAAAAAGCAGTGGAAACACGAGCCAGAAACTTTTCTCATTCAATATTGTTCTCATCATGAGCAGATGTAGCTGAGCACTATTCACCACAATTTTCCGATTTCAAGTTATTCAGTTCCGATTAAAACAATCTGTGTGCGAGGAAAACAGTCTTTGTATTCAAAGCTGAGCAGTTATTGAGTATGGTTCTTGAACGAACAATGAAGTAAACAACACTAATTAAAGTAAAATGAGTCCAAACAGTTGGAAGTAAAAATATCAGGCTTCAATTCGCGTCACTGAAATACCCAATTAAATCCACTTCAATGACAAACTACACAGGAATACCACCTAGAGTGAGTACAAACCCATTTAATTGCTTGCAAATGTTTTTTCTCGCTTAGACGAGCTTAATTTAAGTAAAAACAGTACTTCCTTTTCTCCTACTTTTCGTATCGCTGAACGGAAGAAATTTCAGAAAAAATATTACATTAAGTTTGAAATTGAACTATTTTTTTATGACAACTTGTACAGGTGTTTCGCTAATTACGTAATAACCAAAAATATTTTGACAATTCATGAGGTATTATTTAGCTGAAAATTAAGCTTTTCTTTGTCTTCTTTTAATGTTAGAGAATTTTATATTACCAATTTTTCTCTGGTCAGATAGTAGCATTATTGGGGTCTGGAGAGAAAAATTTCAGAGGTAAATACTCCAGGGTACAAAAACGAGACCCACACTATAACTATCCCTCCGAGTTTGATTATGCAAATATTCACTCAATATGAGCCAATCGGTCAGTGTTTCACCTTGATTCACCTCGAACTTCAAGTGAAAATTCCCACTAAATTTTGGAATAAATCTGGTTGTTTCTAGGGAACTAAGTCGGGAGAATTTTTTACAATCCTTACTTAACAAATAGATCAGGCGTAGCTATGTTCTGTACTCTGATGGAACACGACTGGAGCTGTAAAACACGAGAAAAGGTTATAGAAATCACGAGCTATAGGTTTGCTTTTCTTTCATCGCATTACCTTTTCCCGCCGTTCGGGTGTACAAACTCGCGCGTCCGCTAACAGAAAATAATGGCGGGAATTTTCACAGACTTATTTTGACTTGGTCGCGAGGGATTGTGCAATAAAGGGATAGATTTTCTTGTGTTTACTGATGAAAGTTTTGTTTATTTCACGAATGAAATAGGCTTGAAGGACTCACAACAAAGATTGTGAGTAAAAGATTTTGATCGTGTGACGTCACTTCTATTATCTGTACTCTGATAAAGTATGGCTAATTGACCACTCAGATCGCGCGCTCGTAAAATTCTATTATTTCCCCTTTCCCTTTCCTTCCCCCTCCCCCTCCCCCTCCGGTCCTTCCCCTCCCCTTTCGCCCTGGGTCCCCGAGGATGAAGCTCAACAATTAGCACATTTTTCTTAGCAAGCCTTAGCAAACTCTGCAAGGGACATTTTTATTAACGACCCACACAGAAATTATTATTGACTATTATTGAGAAAATTTAAATTTAAAATAAGCCAGTCAGTGTTTTAAGTTGTTTGAAAAGCTTTCTTGCAAACTAAAAGCCAGTGTATCTAAATACTACCTGCCCTCACAGGCGCAAGGCATTATGGACTTGTAGTAAAAAAATTAAATCTGGTTGTCTTTCAGACAGTCTAGAAGTTTATATTTATTACTCCAAGATTCAGTGAAGATTATCAGTTGAAGTTCAAGCTAAGGGTGAAACGATTATTGGCTCATTGAATGAATATTCGCATAATCAACTGAATTCGGAGAAATAGGCCCCGTTCAAACGAGAATGCAAGTTGATGCATGTTTTGACTTGCAACTTGGGTCCTCGTTTGAACACCTCTCCACGCAAGTCGATGAAAAATTTTCAAAAACGTTCAAGGAAAATCAGCTAGCTGAAGGACAGCGAGAAAATCAGTTTTGTTTTTGTTTGAATTATTTGTTTGAGAGGAAATGTGCAGAAGTTCGAAAAAAAAAAAAAAATAAAAAACAACTTATGAAGTTTAGCGTGGTAACTGTTCAAACGAGCCATTAGATTACATTAGCTTGCGATCAAATTTGAGCACGTTCAAACTGCTCGCAAGTCAATGCAAGTAGACACAAGTCGGTACAAGTTGGTGTTCAAACGAAGATGCAAGTCCACGCAAGTCAAAAGTAATGGCATCGACTTGCGTTCTCGTTTGAACAGGGCCTTAGTAGTGTGGGTCTGTTTGTGGTAATTTTCAAAACTGTTTACGTATGAATAATTTCTCTCCAGTCCCCCCTTTGCCACTAATATATCAGAATAGCGAAAAATTAGTAAGTTTAATTATCAAAGATTAAAAAAAAGCTTAATTTCAACTAAAAATATCTTCGTCAAAATATTTTTGGTTATTACGTATGTTATTTACAACACACCTATACAAATTACCACAAAGAACTATAATTCAAATTACAATTATTTGAAGCTAGAATTATTTTTCTTAGATAAAGCTCGTCTAAGAAAGAAAACAAATATTTGCGTGAAGCAATTAAATGGAGTTAGAAGCTATAATTGTTTTTTCTTAGATAAGACTCGTCTATAAGAAAGGAAAAAAAAAATGAATATTTGCGTGAAGCAATTGTTTTTACTTAAATTAAGCTCGTCTAAGCGAGAAAAACATTTGCAAGCAATTAAATGGGTTTGTACTCACTCTAGGTGGTATTCCTGTGTAGTTTGTCATTGAAGTGGATTTAATTGGGTATTTCAGTGACGCGAATTAAAGCCTGATATTTTTACTTCCAGCTATTTAGACCCATTTTACTTTAATTAGTGTTGTTTTCTTCACTCTCTGTCCAACTGTCTCAAAAATTACTTAGCTTAGTGAGGATACAACTAAAGACTGTTTTCCTCACACATGGATTGTTTTGATCGGAACTGATTGACTTAAAATCCGAAAATTGTGGTGAATAGTGCTCAGCTACATCTGCTCATAATGACAAAATTATTGAATGATAAAAGTTTCTGGCTCGTGTTTCCACTGCTTTTTCAAAGGATTAGCGGCATCGGCGGTGAGTAAATAACGACACCTTTCTTTTTTCTTATATTTGTTCTTAGTCGCATTGTATTCGTTTGAACATGGTCACTCAGTGGAAATTAGTTGAAGCAAAAACAGTCTTTATTCTTTATTAGTCTTTATTCTGAAATTATTTATACAGTTGGGGTTTTTTTACAAGTTGGGTTTAAAACAGTTAAAAAAAAAAATTTGTTTTTTTTTTAGTTTTTTCCATAAAACAATACATTACTAGTAAAGGGCTTTCCTTATACAATTAAATTTTGCCAGGTGGAAATGCTTATTATTATTTTTTCCAGCGATACAATATTCAATCCTTTCGTAATATTTAAGATAAGCTTTAAAACCGTTCATTTCCATCTGACTACCATTAAGCCTAGCCCTATATACATAGGCTTTGTATTAAAGTAATACAAAGTTGATTAATAACGAAAAGTTGATGTTGGAGCAAGGCCCTATGACTAGTGAGGTTAGATTTAGTTCAGGCAATTTTATATTATAATCTTGCAACCACGCTTGTATCTTATCATACAACTTAGAAGAAACTTCACACTTAATTACAAAGAGGTGTTCTATTGTTTCTACATGCTTATGACAAAAAGAGCATAACTGGTCCTGATCTATTAATTTAAATTTAAATCTAAGTGGATTTTTGACAAGGGTGCTATGCAATTTGCCAAGGCTCGACAATATCCTTGTGGAAAATTCACTTAGAAGATGGCCCAAAATGCTGCTAGACCATTAAATATGACCATCTTAGTGGGTGAGTAGGGTCCCCTGATGCCAGCAACAATAGTTTCTTGATGAGGCGCACCTCTACTGTTGGTAGCTACAAGGTGAGGAAGCCATTCCACTGCTAGCAGAATCCTTTTCAACAGCCTTTGATGTCCAAATGTTGGGTGGTTTTCAAGCCAGGGGGCCACACTTGATATCAGTGAGCAAAAGCTATGTACACGCAAAGGATTGTGCTACATCCAGGGGGCCCACAGGGCTCCCCCCTTGGACCTCATGCTTGAGTGGGCCTGATAGCTGTGGATTTTTAGATGGCCCAAAATGCTGCTAGACCATTAAATATGACCATCTTAGTGGGTGAGTAGGGTCCCCTGATGCCAGCAACAATAGTTTCTTGATGAGGCGCACCTCTACTGTTGGTAGCTACAAGGTGAGGAAGCCATTCCACTGCTAGCAGAATCCTTTTCAACAGCCTTTGATGTCCAAATGTTGGGTGGTTTTCAAGCCAGGGGGCCACACTTGACATCAGTGAACAAAAGCTATGTACACGCAAAGGATTGTGCTACATCCAGGGGGCCCACAGGGCTCCCCCCTTGGACCTCATGCTTGAGTGGGCCTGATAGCTGTGGATTTTCTAAGTGGATTTTTGACAAGGGTGCTATGCAATTTGCCAAGGCTCGACAATATCCTTGTGGAAAATTCACTTAGAAATAAATCCTTATTAACGTATAAGCAGTTCATGAGAAGTCTGTACTGAAACCATCTAAGTTTTGTATCTATAGTGGTAATATAGACTAATGAATAGGCCTTGCTCCAATCAAAACAATCAATATTCTGCAAAATTGCTTTCCATCTACGTTGAGCAGTCGGTTGCTCAAATGTTTTACTAATAATTTTTTGGTATATTTGGTTGACTTTTACTTTATCCAAATCAATCCATTTTTTAAAAACTTTAATTTTCCTAGTAAAAGTAAGTGCTCCAATTTCACAATGAAGGTTTCTTTTTAGTGTTTTTACCCATGGTGCTGGTAAAGCGCTAATAAGCCCCATCCAAGTTAACCATTTTGTATTTGGAAAACCTCTCTCAACTGCATCCTCCCACTTAAAACCAGTATTTGGGTTCTAAAGATCACTTACATATCGAACATTACAATCCAATAAACGTCTCATACATTTTACATCACATGTAAACTTTATAAAGATGTTATTCCACAGAGATTGCTTTAGAATACCAATCAAATCGTCAGTATCTACCACTGAGTAACTCATTTCTGCCCAGACTTTTGGTATTTCCTTAGATATTTTACCACTATCAAAATTCTCGCGAACACACTCAATACCTCCTATCAATGTCAACTTCTTTAATGGTAAATTCTTCCAAAAACTTTTTGTTCCATCCATTAACCTCGCTGCCCATTTGAACATACTCGCTTTTATCATGCTCCAAAAATCAAGGAGTTTTAGTCCTCCGTCATTATATGTTCCAATCAAAGTGCTATATTTTATCTTAGGTTTTTTACCATTCCATATAAAGTTTACAACTTCGTCCTTTACTCGCTTAATAAAATTTTCACTGGCTCCTAATTTGGTACACACGTACAAAAGCTTCGAGAGACCTAATGACTTCACTAGTAGGCTTGGATTCGTCCTATTGGAGTCAAAGTTCTACACTTCCAAATAGTAAGGGTTGTCTTAAAATTTTCAAATATTCGTTCAAAATTATTTGTATTGTAATAATTGCTATTATGCGAGAAATATATACCAAGGATTTTAATACCTGACTCATGGAAATCTATCCATTTTAAATTTTTATGTAGCGGCTCAACTGGATAAGTATGCAGGCTTTTTGGACCTAACCATCCTATCTCTGATTTTTCACGGTTTGCACGTAGTCTATTCGTAGTCAAACCAAGATACCATGATACTTTCTTATTATTAAAATGATGGGCTCTTACAAGATCAAACATTATTAAAAACAATAACGAACAAATTTACTTTCAGATTTTGAGCACATTGGATGCTTTAAAGATGCAAATAGTAGAACAATGCCAAGAAAATTCGGACGTTTCTCAGCACCTACGCCACTGCAAATAATACAGAAATGTCTAGACGTCGCAAAGAAAAAAGGATACATCATATTTGGAGTACAATACGGAGGGGAGTGCTGGAGTGGTCCGAATACAGAAGAAACATACAACAAATATGGACCAGCTACAAATTGTGCGAATGGGCTTGGAGGAAGCTTGGCCAATGATGTGTATAAGATCAAAAGTAAGAGTAAAGTAGTGATATATGATCCCAAGACAACGAGCCAATAGATCGAATTATTATTCGAATTATCGTACGCAGGTTATTCTTCTATGTCAATAAATGGAAATAAACGATGGAGTATATATATATGAAATGGGCAATCTGAGACGAAACGTCACGAAAGTTTTTGCTTTTGTGTTTGCTGACTGAATACGAATAAGCATATTAGCTCTTTTGTCCCTGTTTGCATGTGCATTTAGGTTAGCCCCTCGCTGTAAAGCAAAGCTATCAGGTCACAAAATCAAATTAAAATCACGCCAATATTTAATAGCCTTGAAATATTCATTGCATTATAAAGAGCTACTTTTCACATTTCTAGTTTGTCGAAACGCCTTATTCAAAGAACCTTTAAAAGCGCAAAGCAAAATGTTATCCAATCATTCACTTGGTGAACATTTGGTTATGGACGAGGACCAATGCCATATTCAGTGCTTTTTAAATAACGACTGCGTCTCGTACAACCTTGGTCCTTCATCAACACCTGGATTACTACTGTGTGAACTGAACAACGCTGATCGATATCAATATCCACAAGATTACCAAGATAAACCAGGATATAGCTACACAGGAACAGTGGTAAGTATTTCTTATCAAATTAACAAATAGATTCCATTTTTCTTCGTCTCGTGGCGTACGTTTTTGTTCTCACCACATTTTGACGTCATCTGTGCATCGATTAGAGTACAGACGCACGGAAAAATGGAATCTATCTGTTTTATATAATATTTATCGAAACATTCCAACCAATCAGAGCGCGCGTAAGATTCGATGACGCCATCTATGTGTGTGTACTCTAATCACACATGGTTGTTCGACCAATCAGAGCGCGCGTAATATGCCAATTATTATATAATGTCTTGTCCATTCATCCATCCATCCATCCATCCACTCATTCATCCACTCATTCATTCATCCATTTATTCATCCTTCCATTCATTCATCCATTCATTCATTCATTCATTCATTCATTCGTTCATTCATTTATCCCTTCATTCATTTTAGTGATGAAAAACTTATTTGCTAGCTAGTTTACTTTTCTCCTCTAGTGTAGTTTTATTTTTCTTTTACACACCAATGTAACCATTGTCTACAGAACATGTGCAATACCAACCCTTGTTTAGACGGTGCTACGTGCAAGATTGGATATGGCGCTGAACCATTTCGATGTGTGTGTCCTGTTAAATTCAATGGGGAATACTGCAAGAAATAAAGGTACATTTTAGAGTTTGTTAAAAAATCATTGTTTGTATGTCTTGTCAAATTTGGTGAATAATGATGTCATAGAAATTGCAAACCACGTGCGCTTCGAGAAACACCAGAATTGTTAATGGGGCTCAGTTAACGATTAACCTTCTATTCTCGATTAATTTCGTATCTGAAAACTTTAAAATTGGAGCACAAAATTCACTACGATTTCATTTTAAAGGCTCTTGTAATTTTTCTATAGTTCTAAATGCTAATTGAGTAATCAGGTCACCGACCAATCAGAAACGAGCGACAGAATAATACCCCTTCGTTCCGAGGATGTCTCCCATGTAGTTTTGCCCTCAAATTCTTGGTTTTGAACCATTCCCAGAAGATTGAATTGAACAAAACAAACGTTGGCCGTGCTGGTGGACTTGACAATAGAAAACCACTACCGTGTCTGGTGGAACTTTTGTCCAATTCACTCTCCTGTGCATGAATGGTTGCAAACCAAGAATATACCTTTTTACCGATATGGCGGTCATCTTGAATTCTATTGATTCAAAATACATTATGGGATGCCCAGGGTACAAATACATATGAATTTGCCCCCTGGACATCCCATAATGTTTTTTGGAACAAAAAAATTCAAGATGGCCGCCATATCGGTAAAAATGTCTATTAAATAAAGGGGCTAGGAAAGTTATCCAATTCTTCGAGAAAATGGGCTCCTTGAACGTTATCGCGGTTGATCATGATTTGACATTGCAAACAAATTTCATGTTTTATATTCATTCCCTTGAGAATCAAAATATGAAAGAGTGGCAGCCATGTTGGTTGAACGAACAAGAGACACTAATGAGAAATCTTTTGTTGAAATTCAACCAAGATGGCCGCCGTGACGTAAATTAAAAGCCAGCGATTATTCGTGCACCCGTTGCACTAATCCTACGTAACTTTCGATGGACTCAACGGAGGAAAAGTCCGGATGTGACGCAGGCTACCACGACCATCGCACAGACATCAATACTGAGTTTCGCTCTCTTAGTATTATGGTCTCTTGGCTTCAGCCAGAACCACCCTGTTAATTGTCTCAATTTTATTTTGTGCAAATTTTCTTCATCATTTTCTTCATCTTCATTCTTCAATAAAAATGTTTGTTACATACGACTATACAAGGACTTGACGAATGCTTTATTTTATGCCATTTTAATTTTCTATTGCAGGGTAAGGACAACCCAACAAAACTGTTGTCTAAAACGTCTCACCTATCAGGTGGTCAACGACTTTTGATCAAATTCACTAACACAGTTTGAATGCTTACACCGTGCACGCTATCAAGCCAAATTATAAGACTAACATCAAATAAATATAGCCAGCTGAAATCCCAAAATTTTCATGTGTTTGTAATCATATTTCATAACGAAGTTCATATAAAAAATAAACGAACACTACAAAGTCACAATTAACAAATACATTCTTTCGTATTTCATATCTAATTAGCGCGAAACACTTAAATGTACTTTTGATTTACGAACCCCAGCAAAATACCGATGAGTATTGGCTTAGGGCTCCTATTGATATCAATTTGTGCTGAAGGGACGTCTACCCTATAGTTTAAGTTAAACAAAGGTGTCAGTTTAGTACTACTAAGGCTTAATTAAATTCTTTGCGTAGATTCTTCGAGCATTATATTTGAATTTACCACTTTTTATTTTTCCCGGGAAAACGTCCAATTTTTGGAAAATCTAATTCTTCCACAGGACTGGTTCTGCATCTATCGATAATGACTAAAACGACCATATCTGGAAAAAATACGATTTTTGACTCATTTTATAAGCGTATGTTCTTTGTCTTAAACAACGTGCAATAAAATTTCAAATTGATCTTAATCTTTGATACCCTTAGATATATAAAGACAACAGTTGAAAATGCGAAATGTTGTCAGATTCACTTTTCAAGCTTACCTCTGACCTAAAACGCGCAGGCGCTAATCAATTAAATTTCCATTCCGAAAGCGCTGTGTATACCAGAATGCTCTACGAATTATTTTTCTTTTTCAGATTTTTTTTCCTTTAATTTTGAGAAATGAGAGTGGGCAAATTATTCTAGTAATTGTGGCAATTTAGTTAGCATTTTCTGGGTTTTTTTTTTGTAAGCTGGAAGCTGGAATTTTTGTGAAGGCGAAAATCGTTGTAACAAAGGGTTTTTGGCAGATGGCAATTAAGACTATAAACACTCTATCGTCTTCTATCGACTTTTTGCTTTGTAACATGTTCAAAGCCGCCTTCTTTTCTCTGTGAACAATGATCGCCAATGAAGAAACGTTAAACAGTTGGAGATTTTGGGGAGGTCTATATTTTTCACTCTCCTTACCACGAGAGAGAAATAATTAGTTCAAATTAAATAGATACAGATGCCCTTGGCAAGAAAGTGCGATCGCGTCACTCAAACAAGAAATATCAAAACGAAGAAAGAAGGAAAGAGGAAAAATAGGCAAAGATGTTTTTCATCGTGCTTTTATTAAGCCAATATTCGTTTGCAGGTGAGATAAAGATAAAAAAGTCTATTTAGAAATTAATTTTGATAATTAAAACTAAGTTGGTCTAAGAATGATGGAAGAAATTATCAGATTTTAGGTTATAAAAAAACCGAATATTGACATTTAAAGAGAATGATATTTGAAAACGGTTATTTTCGATCGACAATTATCAATTATTACTATCACGTCAAACAAGACATATCAAACAGGAGAAGAAAAGGGAAGAAATCAGCATGACAAGGCAAATATGTTTTTCGAATTCCATCGTGCTTTTAGCAAGCCAATATTCACTTGCAGGTGAGACAAACATAAAAAGTCTATTTAGAAATTAATTTTGATTAAACTAAGTTGGTCCAAGAATGATGGAAGAAACTATCAGATTTTAGGTTTTAAAAACCCAAAATTGACATTTAAAGAGAATAATTAAAAATATTTCAAAACGTTAATTATTCTCTGTAATGGAGGTAAATAGCGGTAGAGACTATTCATCGACAGTGAAGGGAATAATTGTTTTAGTATATACCAACTCCACAACACAACACTTAAAATAGGATTCATAAAACTACAAATTAAAGATGCATATGACATTTTTAAAAATATCATTTTATTTATGAAATAATAACAACGCACGCATAAAGTGACAAAGCATGCGAAAGTAAGCCGTTTGGTCTCTACAAATACTGTCAGTACCTGCAGTCTAGATCTTTACCTATTTTAATTAGCAGGTTTCCTAGTGCCTTTAAACACATTCTCGAATAGAGGACAGCTTTAATCCTTGCAAACAAATGTTCAAGAATGACAGGCGATTTGGATCGGTCAGAAACACTAGAGTCAAACTTTCTCTCGACAAATCGACGGTTAGTTCTGACAGCTTGCTTTAAGTCTTATCTTAAATATCCAGGCCTTTAAAAAAAATCATTTTGGGACATCGCAAGACGATTATTTGCCTTAGTAAATCAGTCTGAAAAACTTTATGGACAAAAGTTTGTCGTTGCAATAATCTCTCCCAGTGGCACCAGCCACTCGAATCAACCGGCTGAGGTATAATTAAAGCCAATTTTTATAAAATTGATTCCGTCTTTTTTTCGTATAAATGTTCACTAAATTGTGAAGATTTTCTAGTTATCTTTTATTTGTATTTGTAAATCTTTGTTGCTAAAAAACTATCGTCACGAAATGAAAATTTAAGTAAATTATTTAACAGAATATTTGCAAAATCGATCTTTGAATCACTTGACATGACAACATGTGTTCCTCTTTCAAACACACTTCAAACCGGATAAATGTCAAAGCTTTCTTTAGTTTTAGTTTTTTGGTACAACTATTTTGTAGTAGTTTTTTAAATTTTTTCTTCCTTAAAAGAGGCCATTTTGTTGAAAAGCTTGCATGGGAAGTAGATATGGTCTCAATATTCTGAGATAGTGCATAAGCCAATAGAATCGCTAGATCTTACGAGGTTGTGAAGTTGGTCAGTATATGCTAACTGAATTTACCCTTTGCGAACAGTGGAGAACTAAGAAATGTCAAATAAATTATAGACGATATAAAATGTCATTGAATGATTAAGGAGGCTTCCTGCAATTTCTCTAGTGCTCGACCGGTCAACTTGAAATGGCTGTAGTTCTTACATGAAAGCACCGACAGTTATGACCTTTCATTCACTTACTACATAAAGACTGAAGTCTTTAATGGTATATGTTTTGTTTACATCAGGGTTACCATAGTGACGAGACGATGACGTCATCGTTTTAGATTCCAAGCAATTTTACGCGGTTTTTTTTTTGACCTAAACTTTTAAAACGACAAACAAGGCGTTAATATTTAGGACTTTGGCTAGTAGCATATGAATTTTGGAGAAATTCGTATAAACGGATTTTGAAATATTCGAGGCGCAATTTTTTAACCCCAAAAATAACAATTTATTATCAGGTTTCGACTCAATAATTTTAAAATCACAGCAGCATGACAACTCTTGGACTGTCTAAATGTTGTTCATATATAGTTTTCCGGTCGAGCACTAGAGAAATTGTAGGAAGCCTCCTTAAGACTGACTGCCCTTATTAAGACTGACCACATCCTTGCATTTCCGTAACATTTGTTAAAACAAGATCTATTCTTATTACAAATTCGGACACGAAATCACAGTTCTTATTTTTTTTTGGAAATTGAAGAATTAAATATTGTGGTATAGGAGTGTAAAATGTGCAGTTAAAGTGCAACTGCTCTAGCTGTTATCGGAATTATTTTTGCAAGTAAATTTGCAATAACCTCAAACCCCCTTTCTAAAGTAACTTCCTCCAGGGCTTAGCAAGCCATAAAATTTTGAGGGACTAAAACAATCTATATCATGATTATCCTTTTGCGCGAGCTTAACGAGCGCGAAATTTGAACTAAAGCGCGTCAATTCGATTAACAATTACGATAAAACCAACAACAACAAACATTTAGAAAGTAAGGCTTTTGGAAAGTACATATTGTCCTACGTTTAGACAGGAGAGAGAGAGAGAGAGAGAGAGAGAGAGAGAGAGAGAGAGAGAGAGAGAGAGAGAGAGAGAGAGAGAGAGAGAGAGAGAGAGAAATTAAGTAGACCCAACTGAAAAGGGGGGCACCGGCCCCCAATGCCCCCCCACCATTCTTTAAAATGATAGAAGTAGCCTGTCAAAGTATAGATTTGCTATACACAACTTACAAGTTGCCAGCTCTGGTCGATTTAACAACATATGTTTATTTTGAATTAGAACTATGTCCTGTTTCTTTGTATTTTTGCTACAGATGCAAACTGCAGGAAATTGTTCTTCCTACCAGTACTTGAAACAGGAAAAGCTCTTTTAAACCATTCAATCGAAAACCTAACTTTGGCAAGTGAGAGTTGCTGCCGTATCCAGTGCTACATGAATTTTGGTTGTGTCTCGTATAACCTTGGTCCTTCGCCAAAACCACGGATGCTGCTATGCGAGTTGAACAACGCTGATCGCTATCAATTTCCACAAGATTACAAAGAGAGACCAGAGTTCTCCTACCATGGAGCAAAGGTAGCCTTATACAAATGTAGTCCTAGTTTTTCATAGTTTTGATCTTTTTATGCATGAAAGGACTAAAAATGGAGGATTTGCCGTCAGAGAGGTCATTGCAAGCCTTCCAAATGAAATTAAAGGGTTATTGCCATCCCGAAATCCTTATTAGTTTAATTTTTTTTACAGCAATGTGATGGATGATGGAGTTCTACGTTTCAATAGTTCTTTTGAACAAGCAAAATATGTTTAAAAAGCAAAGCAAATAAACAAACAAACAATCGTCCGCAAGCCATTAAATTCTATATTCATATTTGGGCATACCTTGCCTTATTTGGAAGTCAAGTGGTTTCACTTTTGTTGAATTTCGTGCCATTTAGAGCCTAAACTGTCGAAAATTTGAATGGAAACTTGTGGATATTGTAGCGAAGAAACATCACATTGTTCACCATCTTGAAAATGGCTTAAAAACCCAGGCGTTTTGGTAAACATGAAACCCAATAATGAAAACACAGGAAGCCCAGCGAACGACATCCACAAAACCCAAACTGAACCTTTTTTCATCTCTTTTAGAATCCTTGTGTGAGCAGTCCATGTATGAATGGAGGTACTTGTCAAACTGGGTTTGGCGAGAAGGGCTACAGGTGTCAATGTTCATCAATATATACAGGAGATAGATGCGAAACTAGTAAGTAAAATGTTTATTATGAACGTTATTACACTAGTCTCCCAACTATGACCACTGGCGGGACGCGTAAATAATTATGCAGATGAGTGATGAACCCTTATGGAATGTATTCAGAACCGCCCTATCGAGGTATGGCTGAAACTTAGTGCGAAATTGTACTGAATATCAAAATAGCAATTTTTGAAAGTTTGGATCACGTATGTCATGCTGATGATGGGATGTAATGCAGGGATTTCATTAGACAAAATGTTTTGGATGTGGTACGAGATTTTGTTTTTGGTTTGAAATTTTTCAAGCAAAATAATTTCAAACCAGAGCAAAAACATTTAAGCACGTTTGCAATTAATGTAATTAATATTAAGCCCTGGCTAAACGAGGAAACATGTTTCCAGAAACATCACTAGTAAGCACGCTTCGCAAATGTTTCCCAATTTAGCCACAAAAATGTTTCTCGCAAAACGTTTTGCCGCCAAGATGCTGAAACACACCGAAAGCATTTTATGCTTCCAGACGCACAAGAATGCTGCCATTACAATAACGTCATTTATAAGCACTTGCTAATTCTGCTTGTCCTACCACACCAGATGAGGCTAATTTAGCACAACGATCTATAGGAAAATTAGGAGGCAAAGTATTTTAGACGAGAAATGGAAATCTACCTGGAACGAAATGGTGTTCATATTTTATCATAACAATCCGCGCACGCGTGCATCAGTTAATGTTGTAGACTGACATGTTTCTAGACAGTTTAGCCAATCAGGAAACAATTTACGAAAGCATGTATCTGGAGACATTTCACCTCTTTTAGCCTGGGCTTAATAGGCGGCTTCCGAGATACAATTCACTTGCCACATACAAAGGAATCAAGACGAGGCTAGGTGCATAAATTAAAGCCCAGTCATTCGTAACAAGACAAAAGTCTTAGCATGTAGCCTCGTTCTAAATCATTTTTTTATGTAGCAGGTGAAGCATATCTCAGAACTGGACTATTAGACTCAGACTATCCAATTACATTACATTGATTATGTATTCAAAAAGGCTAACAAGCGCTTGTACGCTCTCCGGTTACTTAAGAAGTCTGGTGTTGCATCTGACGACCTTGTCTCGATATACTGCGCTTTGATTAGGTCCGTGTTAGAGTATGCCTCCCCTGTTTGGGCAGCGCTACCTGATTATCAAAGAAATATCATTGAATCTGTACAGAAAAAGGCTTTACGTATAATTTTTCCAGGTCTAAGTTACCGTAATGCCTTACAGGCTGCTGGGCTTCTGGACCTCACCACTCGGAGAGTTGAGGCGTGTAGGAAGTTTCTAAGTGAATCCCAGGAACCTGTCAGGTCATTAATCAGTAAACACACAGTACACCCTCACGGGTATAATCTTAGATTTGAGTCCTCCAGATTCCATTGTCCTATGCCAAAAACCAATCGCTTCAGTGAGTTTGTCACTATTAAATATCAGTAATTTAATTAATAAAATATCATTATATTATTTATTATGTAGGACCAATATGTATATTAGTTGTATGAGAAGTATTGTCATTCGTGATTATTGTATGGTATTAATGTATTGACCCCTTTGCTGTAATCCAGTTCATACTGCAAAAGCAATTGAATAAACACATATCTATCTATATCTATCTATCTACATTGATATTTATAGAGATACCATCGTGGGAGAAAGCCAACAGTGCACCAGTCTGTGTAGGCTCCAAAAATGACGCGTATGGAAATTTCACTGCCCCTTTGACTGGCCAAATCAAGCAAATTAAATTGAGTCACCTATCAGGAGGGGTCGCTTGGGGTGGAGGTTCCGATTACCAAGGTAACTGGGGTGACAAGGATACGCAAAAGTTTGAAATCCATGTTACCTTTGTCAACAAAACAATGCTTGCCCCTCCTGCATCCTACGGGTATCGATACGATCTCCCGGGCCAAGACTACAATGGCAAGACACTGATTTATCCAACCTTTAATTCCTCTCTGCCCGTCCAACAAGGACAGTTGTTCAATGTTTGGTATGGAGATGACCTGAGGGATTATGAAGAAGATCAAAACTCTGGAACTGTCTGTATGGACATCTTTTTACTCTACAATTAATTTCTTTTTCAATGACAGTTCCTTGACAGTTTAGCACAGTGGAGAGACTAAACTTTTTGCGCTTATCAAAGGGGGACATGGCGGTTTCCGGATCGGCGGATTGAGCCTTCTTTTACGTGCGGATTCTCGGATAATGATATTTTTAAGAACTGATTTGCAGATTCATGCACGATTGTCAAAATCGCAGATTTGAAGAAATGATCCTATGAAAATGAAAATTTATATAGCCATGCTACTTGCGGACATGTGTAACGTACTTTGCGTCAGAGAAATCGCTTTCTTTAACAATATTCCATTGCGGAACAAACTTTATATCAAAGCATGGCATGCAAATGTATAAATAAGCATGTGTTGTAACATTCTTTTACAAATATAGTAGTTTTCAAGTGCTATTAATACAGAAATCACACATGCGGATTTTAATCAATTTCCCAAGCGGATTTGCGGTTTCAAACGATTGGCTTGCGGATTTTGGCAGCCTCCATGTCCCCTTCCTATCAATGTATTTGTAATGCACCTACCAATGCTATAACCCACTATGGGTGTAGGGTACTTGAGTAGGGGGCTACCTATGGGAATTTGATTTTGAGAGCCGTCGATCACTGAGTAGGGAATTTGACACGGTCATCATCGTGGAGGACCAAGAAAGCAGGGTCGTGACATGGTACGTTTTTTCGCTCGTGATCCCGTTTTTTTGGTCGAAAATTTTGATCCCTGATCCCAAAAGCTCTCTTATTTTGATCCCTGATCCCAGTTGTGAAAATTAGTTTCTGACAGCAGTATGGAATTTGAAATTTGTAAGGTGTCCTGGGCTGGTGAATTTGACACTGGCATCATACATTGAAATCCATGTTGTTGTTTTTAGTCTAAAAAAAGTATAAAGTCTACATTGAACTTGTCTAATATAATACCCTTGGGTCTGCCCCCTCCCATCCCATCTTGGGGTTTGACATTATAAGTGCATAAATTAATTAAGGAAGAAAAAGGAGCCACCCAAACAAACCAGTTTTAATATGGCATTTTTTTAATGAGATAAAAAGGCCATCCTTTTCATTTACATACCATAGACCTGATAGTTGGATAGCAAGAACAGGAGAATCTCTTTCACATGATAATTGGGATTCTTTCTAATGTATTGCTATCCATGCAACATAGCCGCTCTCATTTGATCGTACAAATCATGTTTTAACGTTTTAAGGACTAACTGCAGAAATGTGCGTTTGTGTCTGCGATTGTTTTGTTTTGAAAAATTCTAGGTTTTATGTTTACATACGGGAATATTCGACACTGAAGGTCCAGCCTGCGAAGCGGCCCTAAGGGGAAAAGGTCGACAGGGGAGGAGGGGAGGGGAAGGAAAGACGAGAAGGGGAATGGGGGCGTTTCGTACAAGCTTAGGGTTTCGTTGCAAGCCCTTCCTATTTCCTCTCCCCATCCCCCTCTCCCTTTCCATTCCCCTCCCCTCCCTTTCCGTTCTCCCTTAGGGCCGCTACGCATGCTGTGAAAGTTCAGCTATTTACATTTTAGAGAGCTAAGCTATCCAGACCTACTAACAAAATATTGCACTGAATTCACTTACTATTCAAAACTCAACCAAATCATGGCCTTGCTACGTTCTTTAATTCACAGATAGCATAGTCAGCCAGTCAGGCAGGGAATTTAACTCGTGATTCAGGGACGGCGAAGCAGTTTTTAAAGTGGGGGGTTAAACTATTTCCTACCCACCCCTCCCCCATCATCTTTTACTTTTTATCGTTAAGAAATTGAGAGGAAAAAAAAAATCTCAAAAACGTGGAGGCGGGGTGGGTGGCTGTAGCCCCCCTAGCCTCCCCGGCTCTTGGTGTTGAGCTTTGGACACCTGGTGTTTATATTGCCATGACATCATGATCACCGCCTCCTGCATCTAGATTCTTTCAGAAAATTTTCCCTCAGCAGCTAGCCAAGGTTAATGATGCATTCTTAGCCAAAAACTAGACAGGCATTACTAGAGCAAACTGAGCCTTCGGTATTTTGAGGAAGCAAACGTTTCCTTGACAACTCTTTAAATATTTTAAAAATGTTTTCACGATCACTATCATCATCATCTACACATTACACATTTGCAATAAAATGATTAATGATGAGCTTGCTTTCGCATGTGATTAATCGATTGCACATCATTTGAACTCAATGGAGGGGAAAAATGACAAGACAAAAAGAAAGAAAAGCCTCCCCCCCCCAACACAAATACAAAAGGACAAAAAAATTCTCATCAATCAAAAAAAAAAAAAAAAAAATCATTTGATATTTTTGGAGATAAAGGGAAAACTAAACTTTTTATAAGTTGGAGTATTTCCTAATAATAAGTAAGGGTAGGGGGTAAGGGGTTGGGGTACATGGATCGGTCTACTAGTCTAGTCTATTCTAATCTGAAATCAAAGTTTGCTTTTTAACAGATGGATGCAACTTGATTTTAAAGCACTATAAATAAGGCTTGCACGATTGGATCGAACGCTGTTCCTCGCAGTAGTAGTAGTAGTGTGATTTAGGACAGAGGACAAGGGTGTGCACCCCATCCTGAGATCAAAGAAATACGCCTATAATTATCTTTTGTATTAAGAGGAGATTGTACAAAGTAATTTCTTACATTTTTTAAGAAAGTAATTTCTTACACAGATTTTGATTTTCGTTGATAACAAATTAAAGTGTTAATTCTAAGTTAAAATATGAATCCAAAATGAGATTTAGGCCTCCAGTCGCCCATCCCATTTACCATACATTGAAAGTTGCTAAATGTAGAAAATAATACACAATAGTCACTTTGTACAAGTCCCAAAACAGTTGTAAAAAGGCAATTTATTTTATTAGATCAGTTTCTAACTGATAACATTAAAATTTGAGTGTTAATCCAAAGCGAAAATTTGAATTAAAACTTGAGAGGGGGAATTGTTTGGCACTTCTAGCCATTATTTATCGATGTTGAAAAAATTGTCCTTAATTTACTACAACCCAGACCAAAATGTATTGTATTTTTAGGATTTCGGTTTGTTTTTGCATCAGTATGATCTAATTTTTCTAATCATCAGTGAACAATTGTCGTAATTAACGTAAAGGTTCTACACAGCAGGAGACAATTCTTTTAACTCGATCCCTCTCCGAAGAGAAATAAGATTTAAAGAGAAACAGGAACGCTGCTAACTGCAATCTGTCCAGAAGCAGTTGGAAGTCAAGTCAGTGCTGAAATAAAATTCCAAAGAAGAAAGAAGAAGAAAAAATAAAAAACAAAATAAAAGGATGATTTTTCTGGTAATTTTCAGTTTAACAGCAAGTCAATGTCCATTAACAGGTAAGAGAAAAAAGTAAAAAAAAAAAAAAAGATTAATTACATGTTAAATTTGTAATTAGTTTGTGAGTGAATAAAGCACGAAAAAAATTCGTTTGAGAAAAAGCTATAAATCAAAAAATTGAAAAAGCAAATTTGATCAAGACTAAGAAAATTGTTCTCATTAAAAGTGAGGTTATCAGATATAAATCAAGAAGACATGATTAAGGCAGCCTTATACATGTTTGTTGCTTCACACAAAAATCGTGTTGATTTCAAGTTTGATCAGAGAGTTTGATGTTCGAAAATTTGATTATTGATTATTACCCAAATTATTGAACGCTGGTAGTTTCCACGCTTTGTATTTCGTCGTAAAAAACGTCTGAATTGGTCAAACGCCATAAACGTTTACTATCACCGTCGAATTAAACGAAAACAAAACAAAATAACAAAAACAAAAACAATTAACCAGTTTATGAAGTTTCAAATGTTAGCTACTTAGTCCATTGACACCTATTTTAGAAATTTAGAAACTTTTAGGAAGTTTCTACCGGAAAATTAGAGACGAGCATGTTTTGCAAGATATATTACAGATTTAGGCGATTTAGCAGACAAATATTTGATGAAATATTCTGTTGAAGAAACTTATTTTGGGAAAACTACCCAATTTTTCCAAACGCAGGATGATTCGCAAAAGAAAACTGAATTCTAAGCTTAGGACATTCAAATTCAGCTTATATGCCAAGATATGATTATGCAATAATATTGGAGGGGCAGAGAAAAAACCTACTTGATTGAGGTAAAAAAATGCCTACGTGTTTTACAAAGCGAGCTGTACAACAAAGTGATAATCACGTTAAACGATGGCGCAACATTTGTAAAAGATTTCACAGCAATCTACAAAACCTTTTTCTTTTCGTGGTTTCTCCAAAACCTTTGTCTTTTCGTGGCTTCTTGAGTTACGGATTTCTTTCTTTATTCTTATTAGAATGGTAAAAAAAGTGAAATCCCCAATATATATATAACGACGAACTATTACGAAAACAATAACAACAACAATAATAACAACAACAACAACAACAACAATAAAAACACACATTCCCCATTTTACATTTCGTGAACTTCCAAAACCAAGATCATCTAGAGAAAAATTATACGATAGAACATCAGATTCAACGGATGTTTATTATGGGCTCATCCAGTTTTTATTGTGGAAACAAACTTTAGGCGCTTGGCGAGGAGAATTATCAGTTAATCAAAACTTATGAGTTCGTGTGATCGTTGAAGGAAGAATATTAGTATTCAAGTTTTTTTAAAAAATCTATAGAATCCATGTGATTTAAAGGCCCACGTTTTACAAAACACCTGCCAACTACGAGTGCAAATAAACTTTGCGAAGAAGAAGAACATTTTTTCGATCTAAGCTGTGCTCCGTGATCAGACAGATCGAAAATATGTTCTTCTTCTTGCTTTATTTAAGGTGGCCCGTACCTGTTGATTTGTTTGTTAGAAATAAATTTTAATTGCATCGATCTTTTTACATCAAAACATTGTCCGATTTCTGAGAAAGTTACAGCCATTTGTCTACAAGCCTTAAAATTTGTACCGGTAATTATTTTTCTGCGAATTAGATCAAATAATTCGATTCGAGATATCAGACGATTTTTAAAAGTAGCTTTATGAGAAAAATTGGTCATAAATCCAAAGACAAGAAAGACAAATGCCTATTGTAACTTGTGAACAAAATATGGAGGCATGAGAAGCTAAACGCCAATGTTATCCTCAAGCAAACTTGGGGAGTAATTTTTGTGACCACGAGGTGAACGTTGCGAATTTGTATTACTTCGACTTCTACAAATTCTGTCGAATTGTTTCCTGAAATTTTCTAGGTATGGGATAGAACAAGATGTTAACATACCTGTTGCTAAGTGTCGTTGTCTTTGCTGCACTAGGTATAATTCAGTAAGCTTCAAAAGTAAGCAACTACATCGAGTCGACGTTTGAGCTGCCAAGGTAAAACCCTCATGGTTTGTTAATTTATTCAAAACAACACTTTACTATCTGTTGCAAAATTCCACACGGGATTTAGACTCAGAAGAATTTGGATTCAGAGAACTACTGTCTTTATTCTTAAAAGTCTAGATCCCGTGCGGAATTTTGTAACAGATAGTAAAGTATTCACCTTAGAATTTTGGATTTATGACCAATTTTTCTAATAAAGCCATTTTTAAAAATCATCGTCTGATATCTCGAATTATTTGATCTAATTCGCAGAAAAATCACTATCGATACAAATTTCAAGGCTTGTAGACAAATGGCTGCAAATTTCTCAGAAAATCGGACAAGGTTTTGATGTAAAAAGACGAGATTGAAATTCATGCCTAACAAACAAATCAATAGGTACGGGCCACCTTAAAAGAACGCTAAAAAAAGTTGCAAGTCCTCGGAAAACGTAACTCTATGTGGCCCTTGAAATAGTACTCGTACATTACGCATGCGCTGTGAAACGTCGGAGCCTGTAAAGGAAACCAAGACGCATGTGTTTCGCCACCCCTTTTCACGGCGTGCGATGTGTCGGCTATTGGGCAGGCTATCTTAATAAACTAAATCGTGAAACATTTCTTTTAATGACAGAAGCAGCATGTCGACATCTATACTTCCCTCGACCAAAACTATGTCGATAAAGCTCTTGTAAACCACTCAATTGCTAAGTTGACAGTTCCCAGCAGTAAGATATGCAGGCAAAGGTGCTTTATGAACCATCAGTGCGTTTCGTACAACTTTGGGCCTTCGCTCACACCTGGAATGCTGCTCTGTGAATTGAACGATGCTGATCGTTATCAATATCCACGTGACTTCAAAGACAAGCCAGGGTTCTGCTACTTAGGAGCCGAGGTAAGTTGTAGGACTAGTCTGGAAAATGTCTTGGCTTAACAAAATTAGGCTATTATCTTCTAAATTATTGAAACAAGAAAGAAAGAAAGAATAGAAAGAAAGAAAGAAAGAAAGAAAGAAAGAAAGAAAGAAAGAAAGAAAGAAATCAACTTAAAATATTATTTGACTTAAACTTCTCGTCTCTATTATATTAGAATCCTTGTGTGAGCAGTCCATGTATGAATGGAGGTACTTGTCAAACTGGGTTTGGCGAGAAGGGCTACAGATGTCTGTGTGCACCAAAATATACAGGAGACAGATGTGAAACTTGTATGTACAAAATTGTTATACTTTTTGTTCATGCAAGTGAGCATATAAGCTGGCAAGCAAGCTACCTACCTACTTATTTCTTTCCATAACAATTTACCACTCAGCCAGACGAACATACTAGCTGATGAACCAATTAACCAACCAACTAACCAACTAATCGACCAACCAACCTACTCTCTACCCACCCACTCACCCAATCTACCACAAACGAACGAACCAACCAACCAACCAACCAACCCACCAACCCACTCACCCACCCACCTACCGACCGATCCACCCACCCATCAACCAACCAACCACTAATCAACCAACCAACCAACCATGCAACCTCTTCTCAAGTGACCAAAAAGCTTATCTCTCTACTCTGATTTGATGAAAAGTTAAATACATTTTTTTCTGAGGACTCACGAAATCCATTTTTTTATTTCCAGTTATAAAGTTGTGGAAGAAAGCCAACAGTGCACCAGTCTGCGTGGGCACCAAAAACGACGCGTATGGAAAATTCACTGCTCCTTTGACTGGCAAAATCGAAATCATCAAATTGAGTCATCTATCGGGAGGGGTCGCTTGGGGTGGAGGTCCCAACTACCGAGGCAACTGGGGTGATAAGTTGACCAAGAACTTTGAAATTCATGTTACTTTTGAAAACAAAACAAGGCTTGCCCCTCCTGCTTCCTACGGATATCGATTCAATCTCCCAGGCCAATATTTTAATGGAAAAACGTTGATTTACCCAGCCTTTAATCCCTTCTTGCCAGTTAAAGAAGGCCAGTTGTTCAAGGTTTGGTTTGGAGACGATCTTAGGAATTACAACGAGCAAAATAACCATGGAACTGTTTGTATGGATGTCTACTTACTTTATGGATTTTATTGACTTTTGTAAGACCGGAATAGAGCAGCTTTCATAGAGTAAATTTGGTATGACTGTGAAAACGGCACAACATGGGCACGGCACGGTTAGGGTAGGAATTTCGAATGTTTTTACAGACAACACGGAACTGATACGGTCACGGCACGGCGCGGTTATGACAGGAATTCGTATGAATGTTTTATAGACAACACGGTACTGCATGTTCACGGCGCTGTCCGTCATACTAGAGTAGATTTCGTATGACTGTGAAAACGACACCGCACGGTCACGGCACGGTTACGGCAGGAATTTCGAATGTTTTTATAGACATCACGGCACTGACACGGTCACGGCACGGCGCGGTCTGTTTCACACTCATACGAAAATTGCTTTATGACTAAAAACGCACGATCACGTCTGCACTTGCACGGTCATGGTACGGCGTATACGTTTCACACTCATACGATCTCAACTCTAATGTCAGCTTTTAAGAGTTACACCTCAACGTCTTGGAGGCAAAGATTTCATTGTTATTTTATCACTTTTTTTAATCCCCAGCCATTTAAAGACCTTTATTTGGCAATTCACAGAGGTGGGAGGTGGAGTAGGTGGTATAGTGGTGCAAGATCACTGGGTTGGTTATCGAGACACCGTAAAAGTAGCTATAGGTAACTGCAATGATTTGTTGCGCAGTTTGTTTGAAAACGTACGTGATCAATTGCTGGGGTGCATCCATACCTTTGGGAATCCAAAGACAATGAAGCGGTAGCCATGTTGGATGACCAAACAATAAACGCTAATGAGAAATCTTTTGTTGAAGGTCAACCAAGATGGCTGCCGTGACGTCACATGCACCCCAGCAATTGTAGTTTAAATGCGAACAATTTGCTCAATAGTATAGCATAGTTAGTAGTAGTAGTAGTAGTAGTAGTAGTAGTAGTAGTAGTAGTAGTAGTATAGTAGTAGTAGTAGTAGTAGTAGAAGTAGTAGTAGTAGTAGTAGTAGTAGTAGTAGTAGTATAGTAGTAGTAGTAGTAGTACTAGTAGTAGTAGTAGTAGTAGTAGTAGTAGTAGTAGTGGTGGTGGTGGTAGTAGTAGTAGTAGTAGTAGTAGTAGTAGTAGTGGTGGTGGTGGTGGTAGTAGTAGTAGTAGTAGTAGTAGTAGTAGTAGTAGTAGTAGTATAGTAGTAGTAGTAGTAGTAGTAGTAGTAGTAGTAGTAGTAGTAGTAGAAGTAGTAGTAGTAGTAGAAGTAGTAGTAGTAGTAGTAGTAGTAGTAGTAGTAGTATAGTAGTAGTAGCACTAGTAGTAGTAGTAGTAGTAGTAGTAGTAGTAGTAGTAGTAGTAGTAGTAGTAGTGGTGGTGGTGGTGGTGGTGGTGGTGGTGGTGTGGTGGTGGTGGTGGTGGTGGTGGTGGTGGTGGTGGTGGTGGTGGTGGTGGTGGTGGTGGTGGTGGGGGTGGTGAGTGGTGGTGGTGAGTGGTGGGTGGTGGGTGGTGGGTGGTGGTGGTGGGTGGTGGTGGGTGGTGGTGGTGGGTGGTGGTGGTGGTGGTGGTGGGTGGTGGTGGTGGTGGTGGTGCTGGTGTGGTTTTAGTGCAGTGGTAGGTGCAATAGTAGGATAGCTGTGGTAGTAGTAGAGTATAGTGCTCAATGGTTACTTAATCATTATCTAGTCCTGTATTACTAATCTTATGATCATCATCACAAGTAACCAACACATGTAATAATAACACTTAAAAGGCTTTAATTTTAAGTAATTATGCCTTCATCTGTTACTGTATATATTATTGTCATCATAATTAACACGTGAAAATATATAATAATTATATCATCATATTCAAAAATATTCAGCTACATAGCAAAAATTGTTGATATTATTATCATCATCATAATGAATGACAATGACCATCAGTTAATGATTATGTTCACAAATGATCAGTTACAGCGAAAGTCTTACATCGCGACGGTTTTATTTTAACTTTGATTCGGGTACGTAGATTTTTGTTTCTTTTTCTGATCCATCAATGATTAGTCTAGTATCATACCTGGTGATGGAGTTTATTCAAATCAACCAGTGATTTGCATGAATTCAGAAAAGCCCCAACCGAACGATAATTGATGGATAAATCTATCAAATGTTCAGAAACACGGACCGTGATGCAAAGATTTTCACCGTGCAATTTGTAAAAGCACTCAATTTGATCGATTGATGTTACTGAAAAAAAAGTATATAATAATAATAATAATGATAATAAATAAAATTATTAAAAAGTGGTAAAGAATGCTTACCATCGATCGGCTATAATGCTCTGCCCCCCCCCCCCCCCCCCCGCAATACCCCTTACCCCACCCCACACACAAAAATACACACACACACTCACAAACAAAATTCTGTTATTACTTTATAATTTTCCCTCATTATTGCTTTATTATTTAAAGTAAATGAAAACCTTAGAAGATAGAGGGATCCGTATCCAAATTCATATCAGAGACGGAAAACTATCCGGGCCCCGAAACTCGCCTTCAGAAGCCGAAACCTGTCAGGCGAAATTTCGGTTTGAGAGAAATTTGTATAGTTTCCTATTATATGGACTCACAAATGCCCTCTAGTATAATTTTTACAGTTATCAAAAAGTACACACAGAATATTTGGATTGTTCAATATCTTTTTTCAAAGCAATTCCGTTGCTCTCATCAAATGCCATGAATATTTATTTGATTTATTCACTTTCTGAGTTTTGTTGACTTTCTGAGTTTGTGGGTAAGAATATGTTTACACTTCAGTGAAAAATTCACTAAATAAAAGGAGTTTTAGTCTTTTTTCAAAGTTATTCCATCTGATATCATCAAATTTTCATGAATTTCTTTGTTTCTGTTTTTTTTTTTTTTTTTTCACTTTTTGCAAGAGTTTTGTTAACTTTCTGAGTATTATTTGGGCAGATTAGAGTATTTTTACATTTCAGTAAAAAAATAAAAATAAAAATAAAAAAAATAAAAAAAAATAAAAAAAAATAATAATAAGGATTTTCAATACTCTTTTTTGAAGGAATTTCTGAGCTTGTTGTTATCAAATGTTCGGCGCCCATGCATGCATGAATGAGTTCTCTTTTTATTTTTATTATTTTTTCCAAGTACAGGAGAAAAGAGTAATATAGAAATGACAAAAACTCTTAGGGATGACGTTTTGCAAAGAATATTTCTCTTCGCCATTTTTACAGGTGAAATAAAACATTGTGATAGACCTAATTTTTTTCATTTTGAAAACAATAACAAAAAAATTACCCATTGCTACTTAATAACAAAACGAAAAGGAATCACGCAGAGAAACTGAAGCGATGCTTAATTTTCATTCAGTAACCTTATTATCAGAAAGGGTGTCGCTTTTGGTGTGTAATTATAACAATTCTGATATAAACATATCAGCGTCGCATAGTTGAGTTTTCTTCACCATGAAACGTCACAACTATGGGATAACTTTTGCTGGGAGCCGGGGGGATTTTGGATACACTCAGAATTTGCAGTAAAGAGAAAGTAATTTTATCTCTATTATGACACACACGTCTTACTTAAAATTGTGTATTATTTCCTAAAAATAGAAACAATAACAAGAGAGAATATTTGAGTGGTATTTTAGTTAATTAAATTCTTCCACAATGGAAACATCTTTAACTCCCAATTCCACATTTTGTGAAGTCAGTTTTTCTTAAGTCATGAAAAACAAGCCCTGTGTGAAGATTATCGAAAGTGAGCACCGTGTTAAGATGATAAAAGTTGTAGTTTGTCTGTTGTCCGTAGCATGTCAGTGGGAATTCACAGGTGAGCCCAGTTACTTAACAGTAAGACTTGTTAGAACTCGGTTTGAAAGTGGATGTATGTGGTAAGATTAAAGTTGGAAATTATGGTCAAATTCTGACACGTAGAAGCAATAGTAAAGCAAAAATATCATATTTCGTGCATACAGTGGCAAAGACAACATCGAAAATATTTCTTGGAAATTTAAAGGCACAAGTAAAGCTTTGAAAAACGTTTTGGAGCTCGTAGACAATAAGAGCTACATAGCGACTACACATTTTAAATATACTCAGCAGTATACGCCTATACTGAACAGCTGCGAAACTCCAAAGTCTAGTTCTTTAAATGAACAAGAGAAATACAGTCTGAAAAATAGTAAAAATATTTGGCAAATTTGAAACTTTCTATTTCTGCTTTAAAGTTAATTATTCTTAACTTTCCTCTCTTGACGTGCTATCAAAGAAAATTGATTATACAAGACCAGTCATTTGTTTAAAAACTATAGCATAGAGAAAAAACTGTATTGATAAGCTTTCCTGGAGAATATAGTGAATCCATAAGCCGAAACTAAATGAATTTCTAATTTGAATTTTTAACTACTGTGGCAGTAAATTTTATTATCTTTTTCCTCCTTTTCGTGAAGTCCCATTTACACGACACCAAAAACAGAGGGAATGCCAGAAGATGGTTAAGTTACATATTACTTGGTTATGTTTTTATAATGGGCCTAAGGGCCCATTATATCTGTTTTGAGGGACTTAGGCATGATCGGAATTTTTTGGGATAGGGTGAATTGCTAAATTGCAATTAGATTGAGTACCCCTTCAGGCGTAAAAATCAACGGAATTGTCTTTGGATACAAAAGTAATAGGGTGATTGCAAGCCTTTTCATGGAAAATTTGACTAGAGGAAATGTAAGTGATTGATATGAAAAGATTTGAATTGCATTTTAGAACATTTTATTCAAATTGGTATGAGCACGTTGATTATTTCAAGACTGATATCGATCTCAGTTCTATTGTCGCCAACATCGCCATACAAAAAGTATTATTATTCGCTATGTCTCTAATACATAAACAATTTACAGTTTTAATTGTAATTTGCTTTAATAGCCGATTAGTTTTTAGTACCTCGGAAAACATAGTAGGCGGCATTAATTAACATTGATGTGTTACTCTGTTCAAGTCGAGTTGCAATTGTAAACAAAGGGATAATTAGGACTAAAAGCACAGTTAAAGCAGGTAGAAACGAGTCTTAACATAGACAAATTAGGTAAAAGTATAAATGTTTTATTACTGGTTTTAGTTTTAACGTTCTGATGTTCCGGACCTCATATTAGGATATCTTAAAATTGAAAGAATAGCATTTTCCCTCACTGTCGGTCACGGCGCTTTGAAGTCGGTGAGCAACTATATATGCCGTAATCTTGTGTCGGAATGAAATTGTATATTCTTTATAGCTAGAAAAACACCTGATAATCTTTTTTTTTCGTTTTGGAGTGATATTCAAATACTTTGAAAATAAATGACTACCCAATATTTCCTGATGAACTGATGAACTCTTGCGGACACGTACCCCGCTAATACGGACATCCCGGTAGTACGACTAGTATAGCTAATTGCAGACATCCCGCTATATTAACGGCAAAGTTGCTGACTCTTCGTGAGATCGAAAACTTACACTTGAAATTCTGTTTACATTTTTTTAGATAGCAAAAATATTTGGTACAATCAATTCGAATTACACGCAATTTGCCCATTATACTTGACGCCATTTTCCTGCGTCAAGACTTGTTATAGTTTAAAACGTTTAGGTTGAAATACTACAACTAAACCTCTTTCAACTGGTGTCAAAAGACGTACGTATTTATATGTTATAAAAAGAATTCAGTGTATAATGTATAAGCATTATGATATAGTTGTACACATCGTGGACATCTCGGCGTTGTATTCTCTAGATTGATCTCACTGAGTCGGTTTTATTTCTCGTCTCGCATGTCTTGTCTTGGGGTGCAGCTAAGTAATCACGTTTTTTGTGTGTGTTGCTGCTACAGATGCAGATTGCAGGAATATGATTTTCTCACCTACACTGGACAAAGGAAAAGCTCTTTTAAACCATGTTATCGAAAACCTAACTTTGGTCAGCGAAGGGAACTGCCGTAGTAAGTGCTTTTTAAATAACGATTGCGTCTCGTACAACCTTGGTCCTTCATCGACACCTGGATTACTACTATGTGAACTGAACAACGCTGATCGACATCAATATCCACAAGATTACCAAGATAAACAAGAATACTCCTACAGAGGAGCAATGGTAATGCTACGAGAACATGAACATAAATCTTATCGTCTTTTCGCCTTTCGTTCTAGTCTTCGTCTCTTCCTTCGATTATATTCCTTTCCTTTGCCTTCCCCCTGCCTTGCCTGTTCTCTACTCCTCTTCCTTTATCTAATATTTCCGTCTCTCTTTTTCTCTCTCTTTTGATGTCCACTGACTCATTTATGTTTCAATCAATAGAGTGCCTGCCAAAATGATTCTTGCTCCGAAAATGCTACGTGCCAACATGGATTTGGATCATCAAACTACAGATGTGTTTGTCCACCTGGACTGGAAGGTTACCATTGTTTGGGTACGTAAAGTAAATGTATCATACAACACAACACAACACAACACAACACAACACAACACAACACAACACAACACAACACAACACAACACAACACAACACAACACAACACAACACAACACAACACAACACAACATAACACAACACAACACAACACCTACAACATAACATAACACAGCACAGTACAACACAACACAACACAACACAACACCTACAACACAACACCTACAACATAACACAACACAACACCTACAACATAACACAGCAAAACATAACATAACACAACACAACACCTACAACAACACAACACCACACAACGCAACACAACACAACATAACACAACACCTACAACATAACACAACACAACACAGCACAGTACAACACAACACAACACCTACAACACAACACCTACAACATAACACAACACAACACCTACAACATAACACAGCATAACATAACATAACACAACACAACACCTACAACAACACAACAACACACAACGCAACACAACATAACACAACACCTACAACATAACACTAACACAGCACAGTACAACACAACACAATACAACACAACACCTACAACATAACACAACACAACACCTACAACATAACACAGCACAACATAACATAACACAACACAACACCTACAACAACACAACACCACACAACGCAACACAACACAACATAACACAACACCTACAACATAACATAACACAGCACAGTACAACACAACACAACACCTACAACATAACACAACACAACACCTACAACATAACACAGCATAACATAACACAACACAACACCTACAACAACACAACACCACACAACATAACACAACACCTACAACATAACATAACACAGCACAGTACAACACAACACAACACAACACCTACAACATAACACAACACCTACAACAACACAACACCACACCACACAACACAACACAACACAACATAACACGACACCTACAACATAACATAACACAGCACAGTACAACACAACACAACACAACACCTACAACATAACACAGCACAACATAACACAGTACAACGCAATACAATACAATACAACACAATATACGATACGATACGATACGATACGATACGATACAATACAATACAATACGATACGATACAATACAATACAATACAATACAATACAATACAATACATTATCCTATAACTATTACACATTAGCCAATCACAGCTAAGCATTTCCTATGAATACAGAGCGGTATTTCATGGATTTGCTATGAATACAGAGTGGTATTTCATAAAATGTATATTAGCCAATCAGATTGCTCAAAATTTGAATCCAGCCAATGAAATTCAATATGTTTTGAATATATAATTAGCTGAGAAATGAGCGGGAAACCGCTAGCTAACGCGTTTGCATCGTCGAGTTCAACTACTTCAAATACGATTTCTTCTCTCCCAGAATTGAAGAAAATATTGATGCATTTATAGAGGCACAAAAGAACCCAAGAACACAAAAGAAGACTGAGGTGGACACTTAGAAGTTTTTGGACTTTATTTCACAAGCACTACAACAAGAACGCTTGAACATTAATTCTTGTCAAACATTTTCTACTGGAAACTCGCAAATCACCGATGGATCTGAATACGAACCAGATACTCTAACGTCTTACAGAAACTCCATTGACCGATATTTGAGGGGGAAAAACTACCCAAAGCTCATTGAGAAGTGCTCAGTCAAGCAAAGAGAAAACTGATAAAACGGCTTCGCTAAGATGGGTTGGGGAAATAACCAAACGCACGAACTAATGTTTGACAGAGGATTTTTCCAATAAAAATATGTTGGCGTCATGATCTCTTTAGTAAAGCGTAGTTTTTGACTAAAATGTGTAATAGTTATAGGATAATATGGTTATTTGATGTTTTTTTATGGAATACTGGTGGACATTTCACTCGAAATTTATGTTATTTTGTATACAACTCGCCTAAAGGCTCGTTGTATACTAATAACATAAATTTCTCGTGAAATATTCACCCGTATTCCATAGAAAACCATCAAATAACCACTAAATACAATACAATACAATACAATACAATACAATACAATACAATACAATACAATACAATACAATACAATACAATACAATACAATACAATACAATACAATACAATACAATACAATACAATACAATACAATACAATACAATACAATACAATACAATACAATACAATACAATACAATACAATACAATACAATACAATACAATACAATACAATACAATACAATACAATACAATACAATACAATACAATACAATACAATACAATACAATACAATACAATACAATACAATACAATACAATACAATACAATACAATACAATACAATACAATACAATTCTCTAGCAATTCTCGGTGAAAAATACATGTCAATAATATTGTTTCTTTTTTGCATTTTAAGATATTGATGAATGCTCCACTAATAAACATAACTGTAGTCAAATTGGACAATGTAACAACACATATGGTTCTTTTAACTGCTCCTGTCGTCAAGGTTTTGAAGGAGATGGCTATAATTGCACAGGTACGGTACGAGTTCATTCTTTTATATATGATAATGTCAAAACTCACTATCGACGCGGTAACATTCGCTTTACTCCTGGCTGTAAGTCTGCGAACAAAAAAGCTTGATACTTCCGTTCTTTGGGATGTTATTATCAAAGATTTCTTACGCGGCCATACATTCTTACTATTAGTGATCAATGTTTGCCCCCCGGCGATCCCAGAGTTCTTTGCGTTTGGCTCAGGATCGAATTACTGGTAACTCTTTCATTCTCTGAAACACTGCACTGTTTCCTATCGTAATCTTATAAAACCACAATTGTATTTGTGGGTCTTAGGCGTATCCGTTTTGAAATCAACAACGATTCCAGCAATTTGATTGGTTCCCTAAGGCACTGCTTAAATTGAAACCTAAAGAGCACAACTTTGATGATTAGCGAGCGCAAGTCACAAAATGCATAGTTATAGTGTTGCAACTTTGCGTTGTACCCACTCAGTTCAGCTACCATAGTCATCTTAATTTATCAATTAGTTTTAATAATTTTTGATATCAGATATTGACGAATGCTCCTCCAACGTACACAACTGTGACCCAAAAATCGGAATTTGCAGCAACACTCCAGGCTCATTCTTTTGCCAGTGCCCGAGTGGGTACTCTGTAAGCGGAGCAAAGTGTAGCGGTAAGAGAATTAGCATGTCATATTTTGTAAGCACAAGCAGCATACACAGACTCAGTAATGTACTGCTCATTAGCAGGGCTTGTCTTTTCACTAGCTAGTGACATAAGCATAAGCACAAGCAACATACACAGACTGAGTAATGTACTGCTCATTAGCAGTGCTTGTATTTTCTCTATAGTGACATAAGCATAAGCACAACTGAGCAACATACACAGACTCAGTAGACTCAGTAATGTACTGCTTATTAGCAGTGCTTTTCTTTTCACTAGTGACATAAGCATAAGCACAAGCAACATACACAGACTCAGTAATGTACTGCTCATTAGCAGTGCTTTTCTTTTCACTAGTGACATAAGCATAAGCACAAGCAACATACACAGACTGAGTAATGTACTGCTCATTAGCAGTGCTTGTATTTTCTCTATAGTGACATAAGCATAAGCACAACTGAGCAACATACACAGACTCAGTAGACTCAGTAATGTACTGCTTATTAGCAGTGCTTTTCTTTTCACTAGTGACATAAGCATAAGCACAAGCAACATACACAGACTCAGTAATGTACTGCTCATTAGCAGTGCTTTTCTTTTCACTAGTGACATAAGCATAAGCACAAGCAACATACACAGACTCAATAATGTACTGCTCATTACTGAGTGGTACTTGACAGAAACTAATCTCAATTTTTCTCTATTTAATGTTTGACAACAGAAATAAACGAGTGCAGTTCAAGAACTCACAACTGTAGCCAAGCAATAGGTGAACATCACTGTCAAAACTTAGCGGGTTCGTTCAAATGTGTTTGCAATCCTGGTTTCAGTGGAGACGGATATAGCTGTACTGGTAAGAACCTTAACATGCATCTATTTGATTTTCACCATAAACGACCTTCAAAAATGGCGAGAGGAGATAGTAGAGATGCACCGCTTTTCACTTGAAGATCACTTAGAGACTTTAAAATCAACCTTTCCCTTTTGATATGATTTTGGTTTTAATTACCACGGTTTTATTTTTTTTAGAATTAATCGAAGAGATTAAGGCTAATACCGCAGAGGTATGTGTAGGCGCAAAAGCCGACAAAAATGGAAATTTTACGCTCCCAAAAACTGGTATTGTGAAATCATTCAAACTCGTTTGGCTTAGCGGAGGTGTATCTAGTAACGGTGTTGCCAAAGAAAGTAAATGGGGACATCAAGATCAGAAAAAATTTGAGATCTTTGTTACCGATGAAAAAGGCTTAAGAATAGCACCATCTCAATTCTACGCGGATTGGAGTGATCCAGGCAAGAATAAATATACAATAACAGGACAAGATTTTTTCGCTAGTAGCTTGTATTTACCAGAAATTCCAAATCAACCAAGGTTGTCGTTCCCAGCAGGTAAGGTATTTGAGGTTTGGTTTGGGGAAGATTTGAATAACGACGGAGAGAATGATAACACTGGCACGACTTGTATGAACGTTTATGTTCTGTACAGAAATGTTACCTCAAGCAGCAATTTTTTGCTGCCTGTGTCAACTTAACCGACCAACGACAAAAACCGTTAATAAATTAAGTGCCTATAAATTAAAGCCTAGCCAAATCCTGAATCTAGAAATACATCATATAAATAAACGTTTTATATAAATATTTCTGAATAAAATCAACTCCTCTCTGAGAATTAAGCAATTCAAATATGAAAATGAAAATGAATGACGTCAAAGCAGGAATTTCCCGGCTTGGCTGATTCTAGTTCTGAAACCAGTGCATTTCAGTAGCAAAAATATTCACCATACTTTGTACTTTAGCAGTGAGATTATTTTGCAAATAGAAAAATACTATTAGTATAAAATTCGTATCTAGTGTATTTGTATATTTGATAATTCCTGCTTTGACGTCATCTCATTTGCATTTTCAGATTTGAATTGCTTGATTTTATTCAGAAATATTTATATAAAACGTTTATTTACATGATGTATTTCTAGCGGATTCAAAAGGATTTAGCTAGGCTTTATTGGCACTTTAAGATAACTGACGGCTACCGACAAAAATTGGCTCAAAATTTACCGATTACCGACGTTCAAACAAGTTAATAGAATGAGATGGTTCGGAAGCCCAACTGCACTCAATGTTGTAGACTTTTATTTACTTTTTTCGTGATCATTCACAAAACAAAAAATTCCTACAATAATAAGACAATTAACTGATGAAAGCATTTGGGTCACGTCAGCCAAGCATAATGAATGAATAGTTAGGAATGAAGGTAAAACAAAAGGTTGTACACGGTCAAGGCCCTACTCAACCTCCATGTTTCCTCCTTTGTGAGTCCCTCTGAAGTTTGCCGAGTTTCCTAACCATTATATTCCACTCTATTAACCTTGGTTCAAATGAACATTGACTAAATGACAACCGACATACATTAAAAGTTTTAACTGACGACCGACAAATTGCTTAAATTTTAGCTGACTACCGATATATGGATAACCCTATATAAATGAGAAGGTGTAGGGGGAGTGGGGAGAGGGAAAAGGAAGAGCCCATTCCTTTCCTCCTCCCCATTCCCTCCGCCCCTTCCTCTTCCCACTCCAGACCTCCTCCCCTTTCCACCTTTCCCTTTCATTTAGGGTATCTACGCATGATAGGATAACTGTTGATTCTGACATTAATTAAAGTCATGCATGGATGAAGAAAAAGTAAATACCCTTCCATAGGAACAAGTGTTCTACAAGTGATTCTGCCCGTCAAATACATTTTGACAAATTTCCTTCACTACATGTTGCGGTGGTTATTTTTGGACAGAGCATGAATAGAAAGCCAAAATCCAAATATTGTCATTTTGACGGTGCAAAACGCTCTTGTTAAAGACACGGCAGCTAAAGATTTGACAAATCGTCTGCAAGTAGTTGTTGCATGTGAAAAATTGTGTTTTGGCACGCGCATAAACAAAACATTAACTTTTCAGGAAATGTATTTGATTGCAATATATCTGTCAAATTTTCTCAATTATACGGGCAAAAAGAAAAAAAAAGATTTAAATAAAATAAATAAAATAAAATCACGAAGTAACAAATTCGGTACACTGTGCCAAAAGGCGAATATTCAAGAGTATTCAGGAACGAAATCATCAATATGCCTTCGGAATTTGGGGTGTTCTAGGATATTCAATGAAAATTTAATTTGCATAGAAAATTTGCTCATCTAGTGAAAGTTTAACCGTGGAGAGACTTGAATGTATGGACCTTAATGTTACTTTGAGTATAAATGGATTGGTGAAACTGAATTGGTATGTTAAGTGACAAGATAAAAACTTGACCGAGACTCAAACTGAGATGTACAGAATTGTTACTTCAAGTACAGTAAAACCCCCTTAATATGGCCACCTGTAGGCCAAATGAACTGGCTGTAGTTAGATGGTCGTAATAGCGGGTGGTCGTAATAAACGATGGTCGTAAGGCGGAGTTCCAATGTATTCAGGAGTACACGTCTCCGTATGCCTCATGTGAAGGGGGAGGGGAGGGAAGAGCTAGCCTGCACCTTTCGCACCCTCTTCTGTTTCCGTTCATAAGAACCTGCAGGCTTATGCATGCAAACTAAGGTCGTTAATTAAAGAATCCTTTATAATAATTGCCTGCGTAGCTGGTGTTTAAGGGAGAGGGAAGAGAGGAGAAGGAGGATCGTGGAAAAGGTACGGGAGGAAGGCAAGAAACCTTCTTATCTTGCCCTCCCTCCCCTCCCCAAGCTAGCAACGTAGGCTATTATTTAAGAAATAGATTCCCGTGCGTCTGTATTCTAATAGATGCAAAGATGACGTCAAAATGTGGTGAAAACACCAAAGTAAGCCATGAGACGAAGTCGAGTAGCGTTACTCTTGTTCTCATCACATTTGAAGTCTTCTGTGCATCTATTAGAGTACAGACCCACGGTGAAATATAATCTTTTTGTTTTATATAATATTCATCGAAACATGTCAACCAATCAGAGCGCGCGTAAGATTCAATAACATTATTTATGTGTGTACTGGAATAACGCACAATCCTTGACCAATCAGAGCGCGCGTATTAAAACAGTTATTAGGGAGCTTAAGCAGGAGACGTTTTTGTCAACGTGGACGTCACCGCAGTGTACCTTCTTCTTCATCCGTTCGCCATCATAGATGATGTGTCCGTTTTCGTTAAGCAGAAGGTCAGTTAAAGGTTTTTAATCTTCTACCAAGAACAGCAACCTCATCTATGATGGCGAACGGATGAACGAAAACGTACGTGTAACGACAAAAACGTCTCCCTATTATATAAGTAAACTATTAACGCCTCAATAAAATATGAAGGCATTGATACAATACAGGCACTCTATAATACAGACACCTCTATAATACAGACACGTACCTCTATAATACAGACACCTCTATAATACAGACACCTCTATAATACAGACACCTCTATAATACAGACACCTCTATAATACAGACACCTCTATAATACAGACACCTCTATAATACAAACACCTCTATAATACAGACACCTCTATAATACTGACACCTCTATAATACTGACACCTCTATAATACAGACAGTACCTCTACAATACAGACACCTCTATAATACAGCAGACACCTCTATAATACAGACACCTCTATTGCTGGCTTTCAATTGACGTCACGGCGGCCATCTTGGTTGAACTTCAACAAAAGATTGCTCATTAGTGTCTCTTGTTCGTTCAACCAACATGGCTGCCACTCTTTCATATTTTGACTCTCAAGGGAATGATTGAAAACCAGCAATAATACACACCATGTCATTTTGAAATTTGCATTAATGAAATTTTATACTGGCCATTAACGTTTTATCCGTATTTAAATATATCGCTTGAATTGGAGGCTACAATGTCCATGCATTTCATTGGTGCCAATTTCAATTAATTAAATTCAATCAGATTTTAACCACTGAATACCTGACGTCTTTCAAAAAGTAGCTGGCTTGCAACGGATGACCAACATGAACTGGTGACCACTGGTCAAATGATTTCCATATGGAAACGAGGCCACCAAGACCAATTCATAAAAGCTTAAGGAAGCCTGTTGACAAATATAGCTGTAAAAGATGATTCATGTCTTTCATATTTGATATACCTTTTCTCTTAGTATTTTACAGGAAACATTGAAATGAAAACTCATTTGATGCCATGATAGTTTTAGAATCTCATGTGGCCTTGTTGAAACTTGAGGCCTATGAAGGCCTCATGCATGAAACTCGTTACCAGTCCTTTGCGGTCACCCGGTGCACCAGACCACCAATTTTGGAAGTTTTGTATTGAATATTCAAAATTTACTTCCAACAAATGGCGGGTATGTTTAGAAATAAGGAATCATGTTGACTTATAAATGCACTAGCATCCGCCTAGCTAGCCAAGAGCAGATTTCGTATGAGTGTGAAACGGACGGCGTGGTGCCGTGCCATCTATAAAAAAATTAAAATTTCTGCCGTAACCGTGCGGTGCTGTTTTCGCAGTCACACGAAATCTACTCTAATGCTACGTGCGTCCACGCTAATCTGGACAAATTTGCATTGAAAACGCATATTTGTTGTCAACACTAAAGTGGAGTTTCTTTAGACAAAATAATTTGAGAGTTTGTGAGAAGGCTATCGTGTAAGCGTTTGTTATTGAAAAAAAAACTTATTTCACGTTTCAAATAAAAAATAAACACATAAACCCAACTATTGTTCATTCCTATGCAGCTGATTCCGTATTTTTGTTCGCTTCTTTCATGTTACTTGCTGGTATGTGAGTGAGTGACTGAGGGAATGAGTGAATGAGTAATTAGTGAGGGATGAGGTTAGTCATTCAGTTAGTGATTTAGTGAGTCAGTGAGCGACTGAGTGAGTCAGTGAGTGAGTGAGTGAGTCAGTGAGTCAGTCAGTCAGTCAGTCAGTCAGTCAGTCAGTCAGTCAGTCAGTCAGTCAGTCAGTCAGTCAGTCAATCAGTCATAAACAGTCGGTCTTTCAAAATTTTTAGAATTTATCTCCAAAACTACAAGTATCAGTGAGTGTAAGTATGATTTTGATTTCAATTTACTTAGTGTGGAAGAAAGCTAACAGTGCAGCAGTCTGCGTAGGCACCAAAAACGACAAGTATATAGGACTTTCTGATTCACTGCTCCTGTGACTGCCGGGCAAAATGATTCGAAATGATTCACAAATCCTGATTCACCTATCAAGTGCATTTGTAGGTTGAGTGGAGGTCCCCAGTCTACCTTCTTATGGGATAAACCTAAGAAAGGTTGTATGCAGCCATTATAGAAAGATATTTTTGGAATGATATTCTTCTTCCTATTCGAAAAATAACATTAAAAAATTCAATTTTAAATGCACTTAAAAACATTTCCTAACTGCAGGCATGTGCAAATAAGAAAGTTTAAATAACAATTGTATAAGGAGATCTAATAAAAATAGATCGAGATCTTAATTAGCTCTACTGTATATCATATGATTGTGTACATTTTTTCGTTATTGAATGTGTTTTCAAATTCCTTACAATGTAATTAATGTTTACGTATACCTATTTGCACAAACATTGACCCCGAAAAATACACTTGGAAACTTGTTGACTGCTTGATTAAATGATTTTAAAGAAGCGCGTATACAAGGATATTTCAAACAGTGGCTAAGACAAATTTTCGGTATTCGGACACGATTATGTAGCAAATTCATTGATAAAACATCTTGCAGTAGCTCTTTCGTCCAATTGCAGAGTTTCAACCACTTCCTAGACTCTTCCTCGAGAATTCAGTAAAAAATAGCCTGTTGGATTAAGGAACAAATGACGCTAATGAGAAATCTGTTTTGTTGAAGTTTATCAAAGATGGCTGCTGTGACGTCACTGACATGCAACCGAGAAAAAGATTAACCGAAAGATTTTCCTTTAATGGGTCGGTTTTCTATTCACAAGTGCAGTAATGATCGCCCTAAAATCCTCTCAAAGTTTTACGTACGTGTCTCTGGCATGTGTAATAAACCTTCATTTATACTTTGAGGGGATAGCAAATTTAATAGGAAACCTTGTTTCCTTGAAAACTATTAGTGACGAAGGATATTTCATGACGTTATCATTACGTCAGAATGATAGAGCTGACCAATCTAACTTTTCGAAAAGTTCGTAAACTATGTGATGTGGTAGAAAAACGGGTATGAGATATTGAAAAACGTAGGCGAGCCACCTTAAGTTGTGTAACGAGCTTAGTTAAGTCTACATTGTACATTGCATGTTAGTTTCCTATCTAGATGTATTCAGATATGAGACGGCATAGAGCGAAGTAAATTAGGAAGAGAAAAAGTTAATAAAGTTGTTGATAGTTAATAATAGATGAGAAAATGCTGTCATCAATATTTTTCTATTCTCGTTAAAATGTAATCCCCACTTGTCGAATTCAACCTAAAATCGAGTAAAATGCTTCAGAAAAGAAAAGTCTATTTGTGGATTTCTTTATTTTTCAAATGTAAAATGAAAATCGCTGGGTTCTCTCAACTTTCCAAAACCATGACATAAGCCCATCTTCCTTGCTACGAAGAAGAAATGTTTTACAAGAGGAAAACAAAAGGATATAGAACAACATTTTAAGTGTATACCTCAGCTCCCCACGGGTCAATTTAGGTCAACAGCACTTATAGAATGTAATATTATGAGTTCCTGAGAATGATATTTTTAACGGTGATACGCTTAACTACAGTTTTAATTTCAAGTAATTTTCTAATTTATTCGGTTTTTAAATTACAATTACTCGACCTTTTCGTTTTTGTCCGAGATCTGTTTCCCCATCTCTTGAAAAGTTTGAAACTATGAAATTCCTTGGAACAAAATCCTTGTCTCGCTTTAAAAGAGCATTTCTGAAGAAAAAAATTTTTATTCAAGGATTTAATTAAAGCATATTTTTCTATTCAGAGCCAAAATATATTTAGAAGTGAGAGCAGATGGTAGGCTAATGTAAACAGACCTACAAAATAATATCATACGTAACAGAAATCTCTATGAATCCCAGAAATCAACTCATAATGGAAGAACGGTGCTGATCTCTGAAAATGTTCTCTTTGTTGGCACTTTTATTGTCTTTGAAAATTTCATTTTCAGGTAGGTTGAAATACTTCATAGCTATAGCCAGTAAATATATAACATTACAAAATATCTCACAAATTTCATAACTGGAATTTAAACTTATCTTTGTTTGACAAAGCTGGAAGCTGCATGTGAGAAGAGTAGAAAGCTGCTGAGAAGTTTGTGTTCAATCAAAACACGATTTTAACTCACGATAAGCTCCGCGGTAAAACGTGTCCAAAAAATAAGAAAACCAAGCTACACGTAGTGACAAAAGTGTTAAAAAAGAGAAATATAATTGTAAACTGATTCCATTTCAAGAACTTCATTAGACTCCACCGAAGTTGTATGTCGATCTCCGAGTTCTCAAGTCATCCTGATTTTATACAATTGGTCTAAACTTGTTTCGTCAATCGACCTTATTAACTAGTTTATCATTTTTTACTGAGCTTTCTCTGTCACCGCCCATCACCTTGATATAATGAAGCAATCACTGAAACACTTCACAAAATACAGAACTTAAAGTTCATTACAAGTTATTGTAGGTTTTTCACAACATTGCGACACTCACAAATTTCTATAACTACATTATTTCAAAAGTCTTGACATTTACTTACTAACCCACTTCGCAAAAAGGTTTTAACCTTGTTGAGTTGTAATTAAGAATCATGAATAATTCATCCATTTTTAGCTTGCAATCCGCATGTGATTCCAAACTTAATATCGCCCCATCATAAAAATATTCTAAATTAAGGTGTTCGATGGAAGAGAGTAGCAATCGTAAACTGAACCAAAGAAAAAATGTGGTCTCGAATTTTCGCAAAAGTACTCAAACAACTCTTGCGCGTTGACCAAGCTAGAACTTAGGCCCGTACTTTCCATGTACTGTTCTAAATTTAAATTCTACTTGGAGCCATTTTTCTCTGCATGATATACTGAATGCCTAGTCCATTCTAAAGCGAACCAGATCAGTTCCAAAACTATTTATATACCGAACTTTCCATGTATTTAATCGCAACACTTTGGTATGGTACATGGTACAACGGGCAGTTATACAATGTGAACGAAAATATAGAAAGTTGCACGAACATATGTTTCACTTCTTGATCAGTGGAAAATACTGTAGTAATTTTTTAGCATTCTTCTAATATTTCAAATTTAATTGCTTAAAATATTTCTTTATCTTGTATTGTTTTACTTTCTTTTTATTTCTTTTAATTTCTATTTATTTATTTTTTCATTGCATTACAATATTAATTATGTTAAATATTACATTATAAGTAAATATGTTTATAGATAATATTACATTAAAATATATATTATGTACATTTTTTTTCCTTCCTCCTCCATAAATTTTAAACATTACAATTTGAAATCATATAATATCTTAATGTATATCTATAAATATAATATAATGTATATCTTGTACTTTTTTTAACCATAGGGGGTTGATTGAAAAATAAACTAATACAAAAACTAGACACAACACATCTATGCACTACATAACACGTCTGACAAACACCACTTACACAAATACAGTACAAACAAAGTGACTGTTTTTACTTTCTAATTCCTCATAAACTGCGTGATGCCATGGAACATGCGCATGCAGACTTTTTGATTTTTTTGGCTAAGGTACAGACTCACGCAACTCGGAATCACGGTTATTGATTTTGGGATCAGAAACACGATATCTACAATCCACGCCAATTTACTTTGAAACATTAATGCTTTGCATATGAATCAGGGCCGTAGCCACCACTTAAACATTGGTACGGTTTTTAAAAGTTGGTCCGGTTTTTTCGTTTTCCTACACGAATTCATGCTTTCAAAACTGCAATGACAATGGTTCTAACGGTAAAAGTTGGTCCGGTTGAAACCTGAGTAACCGTACCGGTGGCTACGTCCCTGTGAATACTGGATAGAGTCGTTTTCAGTATGAGTGGGAACACTGCACGGTTACGATACGATACGGTTACGGCATGAATTTCGAATGTTTTTATAGACATTACGGCACTGACACGGTCACGGTACGGCGCGGAAAGTTTCCCACTCATACGAAAACGACTCTATCGGCATGCGTTAGCGTACGTCTATGGACTTTTCACCCCCTTCCCCCATGTCAATGATGACTGAAGGTGTTAGATCAACACGGTGAATGTAGCGTCCCTCAACATTGATAAGGGGGAGGGGGTTTTGCAACGAGATGCTGTTGATCTGCAATTAATGTCCTTTTAAGTAAAATGTGCCAGAATTTATATGGTCTTATATACGTGTGTCATCAACTGACGCGGATTGTAGGCTGATATCGCTAAAGAAAAAGATTGCGTATACCTAGTTTGAATGGAAACAGGGACTTGAGTCAGTCAGGAAGTAGCCTGCGTTGCTCCGGTCTGCCGTTTTTGGGTCCGAGAGAACTTTCATTTTCTCTCCACCCCCCCCCCCCCCTCCCCCCAAACCGCAGACCGCCAGCAACGCAGGCTAGTCGGCAAAAAATAAGGTTTGTATAAACTCACTCTTTTTTATATATTTATAGATGCAGGTTGCCGTAACATCGCCTTTCTACCACAGAATGAAATAAACAAAACTTTAGTCAATCACGTGATCGAGAAATTAAGTGTAGACAGTGATCGAACGTGTAAAGTGAAGTGCTATTTGAACCTTGACTGTGTTTCCTACAACCTTGGTCCCTCGACGACACCCGGTATGCTGCTATGCGAACTGAACAACGCTTATCGCTATCAATATCCACAAGATTACCAAAACAAATCAGGCTATTATTACAGGGAAACAAAGGTATTGTTCATTATAACATGCAAGCCTCTACAATTAGCTTATTTACATGGCCATCTATTGTTTTATACTGACTAACTTCTCATTCATGTGGAAACGCTTTTGTGTTTCCACGTGAACACGAGGCTAGTCAGTCCAGAACGATAGTTATTCAAATTTGCCGCCATATTTCGAATTAGGTCAATGACGACCATACCCTGATGACGTCATAAAAGGTCATCAACTATGTGTTTTTTCTTAGGTTTATTGACTCATGACTACGGAAAGATCCGATATGAGAAATTATCTCTGCCCGACCCCTCTTCCTTTCCGTGATCATGATAGAAAAGATGTACATGGTAATGTATTTAAACTTGTGTCTTACAGAATTCATGTCCACAACCATAATTGCACTCAAAATGAAACTTGTCAGAACGGATTTGGCGTAAGAGGCTACCAATGTGTTTGTCGAAAAGGCTTTTCTGGGGAGAAGTGTGATATTGGTAAGAAACAATCGTATTACTCTCATTAACCTTTACAACTTTCCCGTGGGGTGGAATGGGGGGCACTCCTATATATTTGCTATACGGGGATGCTCCACCCAAAAAGGGATACCTTTTCTGAGGCCAGAGGTATAGAAAAGGGTAGGGAATTTGCAATTTTGGGCATACCAAAGGGTAGGGAATTTGCAACTTTAGGTATCGAAAAGAGTCCTAGTATAAAAACGGTTGCAAAAACTACCATTCAAACCAGAAGCTCATGTACATATAGCGGCCTTAGAAATAGTTTTTCAAAATAAAGAAATAACCGTTAACAGCAAAGGCATAAAAAGCTAAAAGGTATGTTCAAGGGTTACCTTTTACGTCAAAGGTATACTTAAGGGGTACCTTTTTGCCGAAATTTAGTATATTAAAACGGTAAGGGGTCGAGAGTGTGCATGGGCAGAGTATCCTCGTACAAAATGCCTGGGAGTGCCCCCCCCCTCCCCCCTCAAACCAACACAACTTTAGCTGCTGATTTTCAAAGTGATACTGTACGACGGAACAACCTCTTATTTCTGCCCTTAAGGAATGAGAGTCCTTTCAACGGCACCATTTCGCTTGGATCAGGCAGAAATATAGGTTTTTCTTTCTTTCTTATACTCCTTCTCTGTTTTGAATAATGCAATGCCTTCAAACTATTTCTAGAAATATTCACCATACGTCACGATTAAATTATGAAGCGATCAAAATACATGTATGATGAAGAGTTTTGTGTGCATTTCAAAGTGATCTCTTCTGTTAAATTAAATTGCAGAGGTGTTCAAGAAAATAAAAGTCAACACTGCTGAAGTTTGCCTTGGAGCTAAACACAACTCTTATGGTATTTTCAAGTCCCCTGTCAATGATACAGTGAAAACTTTCCAACTGGTTCACATCAGAGGAGGGGTAGCCTGGAACGGAGGAAGCGCTTATGAAGGACCCTGGGGCGACCGTTACTCCAAGAAATTCGAGATCCACGTCACGAATGCAAAGAACGAAAGGCTTGCACCACCTCCAAGTTATACCTTTACGAATGTCATTAAAACGCAGTACGATCTCCCAGGGCAAACGTATGATGGTTCTCAGCTAATTTTCCCAGAATTTACCCCAAGACTTTCTGTCCAGGAAGGAGAGGAATTTAGAATCTGGTACGGAGAAGATCTGGTAGATGTTGATGAAGAAAATAATTCTGGAACAACTTGTGCGAACGTGTATATGGAAATCAGAGACAGTTAAATTGCGCTGTCTAGCAGTAAGCAGTTACCTATCCAAAGACTTCAAGAATACATGAATAACTTGGACACTGGAGCTTCGGCACACGAAAATATCACACAGCCTGATATAACGTTAAGTTAAAGGTTCCAGCGAAATGTATCAAAGCGCATATATATATAACCATGAAAAATATTGGTTCAAATTGTTATTGACTTAATATTAATGGAATACCTAAATGTGACCTTGAAATTTTAAATCAAGACAAAGTCAACACGCATTAACTAATACCTAGATCACAAACTAGCAGATACGATTAAGGAGGCTCGAAATGGTTTTTGAGCACGCGCTAATTTGATGACGAAATACGAAGGGATTGAACAAGATAAAAGCACTTTTTGACAAATTTTCGTATTTATAATGGAGAAAACTCGAATCTATTCAATGTTGGACCTAAAAGCTTTTTTAGAAAACAAAAAAACAATTTCATCCGCATTATTTTGCACAAAATGGTTCTGTTTGCTTGTTCTCGAGCTTCTGAATCAGTGGACGCAAGGTGACGCGTGCGCAGTTTGAGTAATTTTACGAGACCCTGCTGACCGGCGCGTACACAATAAATTTGAGCAAATATCTCGAAAACTACTCGGTGAATTTTTTTTTATTTTTTTGCTATCCTATTCTAACTAAGTTTAAGAGTGCGGTGATGAAATATATATATATAAAATTATGTAATGGAGAGACGTCTTTTTAAACATTAAACATCTAACCAGTTCAAAAAAACTGTAAGGACAAATGCGATTTATCCTGTTTTAAAATATTGGATTCCGCTCCAAGTAATTTTCAACTAAAGATCAAAGAGGGTTACTACATTGAACGGTTGAAGAAACCCGAGTTAAACAAACAAGTTGAGCATGTCAGCTTAACTATGTTATGTTAACTTAGTTTATCTTTTTAGTTATCTTTAGTTTATACCTCACTGCAGATAACTTGCTATCTTATTGGCTAGTTGAAATTTTGTTCGTTAGTAACTGAATGTATAGGTATCAGTATATATTCACGCCACTTTGTAATATTAACTCATATGGCTGAAGATGATGTTAAGTAACATCGAAACATGTCCCGTTGCATTACAGCGAAAATTGTTGCATCGCGACCTCCAACGTCGGTAAGATTTTGGTCTTTTCTGATCCGTCCATCATTCTTGGGGGTGGAGCTTTCACGAACTCGTTCAGTGATTGGTTGATTTGAAAGAAGCTCCGCCCCCAAACTGATTGACGGCTCAGAAAAACCCAATATCAAAACAAAATCGGTAATTTGCTGGTCGCGATGCAACGATTTTGGCTGTAAAAGAGTCGTTTTGATTTTGAGAATAGAAGTCTTTTTATATGTAAAATTCGGTTTTGGCAAGATTTCATGAATTCTGCACTTACAGAATGTTTTAATTTTTTCTCAGATGAAAGGTCCATTAGAGAACTCAATATATGCAATTTTTAATTTTTTTTGACCGAACATGAAATCGAGATATAATTTTTTTATATTGAAATTTTATGTCAATTTGCCGGTCATCTGTTGTTGTCATGACAACGGCATACGTGATGATTTAAAAAAAAAATTGACTCCCCGTTTCATAAGCTTTAATATGGTATACCACATCAATATAACCTTTTTGGTGATATAGAAATATTAGGCGTTTTTTATGAGTGTGCATTCATTTATGGGAACCCTGTTCCAGCCTCCTTATAAAGCTTATGTCTCACGAGACGATCTGTAACGACGATTTTGCGCGCAAATTCTAAATTTGTAAGTTATCACAAGGAACTACTTTTAGCCCAAATTTTGGATCGGCAACGCGTTGCATGTTTTTGATTTAAATTTGAAGTCAAAAATCGTTGCAAATCATCTCGTTTAGCATCAGTTTAAGAGCCGTCAGTCTTGTATTGCAATTTTGCATAGTCTGTATTGATTCAGCTTGGATTATTGCCACGTTCCAGACGACTGTTTCAGCGAGTCAGGATTAGATCGCTTGAAAAATCCGACATCAGTTACTGACGGAATTGGAATTGTATTGTTTATGTGTACATTGTAATTTGTATGGGGCTTTGCTTGTATGGACTTCGAGTCTTTTCATTGCCCTGTTGAAGCTATTAAATAAAACCCATTCCAGTTCAAATTGAAACATGCACGACTATCGACTTACAAAATATGTATGGATATTAAACCTCTCCAGCTCTAGAGTATCGCGGGCGCACGAAACCCCGACGGCTGAAAACTGAGCCTACTCCAGTTCCTTCTTCCGAGATTTAAAAATTTGAAATCTGTAAAATGCAAATTAAGTCAACCCGGGAATTATTAAAAATACAAAAACACAAAGATAATTTTTATTATAGTTTTCCATTTGCAAAACATTTTCATTGCTAAAATACACAATATGGTGAATTTTTCAGCTTCACTCAAACAGACTTGTTGTACGATAAGAAACACAATTCGACAAATTCCTGGGATGAAGTCAGTCACCTGATTATTTGCATTTTCCGATTTTAAATGCTTATAACTCTAAAATTAAAAACGATGATCAAAATTTCAGATTAGAGGTTATAGGTACTTTAAGGGCAAGCTTAAAAGTCACAAAAAAGTTCTCTGTGAGTCCCAGTTTTGTTATAATGCCCGTCCTTTAACCTAAAATCAGGTAAACAAGCATTGTGATCTATCATATTGCAATGGATCATTTCCTTGGTTTTGTACAACATGTGCTTTAGATAATTTATAGTGTACTCTTTTCTTAGATCATGGAAAACGTCTTTCCGATAAGGAATCCATCTACCGTTGGTTTTCATTTTTATAAACAATGGTTTATCTTCTTCTTCAACAAGCAAAGACACAAGACCTCCGATCTTTTGTGCGAGCTTAGGAGGTGCACAGTAGAATTGTACTTGTTCGTGTACAACACCTTTTTCTGCTGTATAATTATTTTTGCGTGCGAATTTCGACATTATTTTGAATAACTTATATCGACTATAGCCGTATACAGTAATATCAATATCGCCAGCATCCCATGGAAGAATGCTACGCATCTTGACTGCCCCCAAAGCAACACCTCCTTCAATAGAAAATGGTATTTTCTTCGTAGTTAGAAAATCGACAACTTCAAATAAACATTGTTGTAGATTCTTCAGGATGAATGGATATGCAAACGTACCATTCTTGGCCCAGTGGCCCCTATGAAGCATTATCTTATGGGCAATTGATTCATCGCAGATATCTTCCCCTAGAATTGGGCTATCGCGATCACATAGATCCAAATTATCAGAATCAGGGTGTCGAAAGCGAAAAACTTTATATTTATGTGCGAAAGGAAGTAAACTGAGAAGGGTTTCACGGCGATCTGATATTTTAGTTGGGCTGCATTTCTTGTCGCTCACTTGTAAGAAGACCTCAGGTCGAACTCCAGTAATCGCACCAGCTTTCTTAGCCTTAATGAAAAAGTCTGTTGTTGACAATGAAGTTAACCTTTCATCAAATGGATATCCATTCTTGTGAGAGTGGATGCGTCCAATGCTTCTTGTTCTTCCCATAAATGAAGAAGCTATATTTTCACAGATCATCAAATCACCAATGGACTTCTGATATTCATATCGTTCGGAAAATGTCCAGTTGCACATCTTCAATCTGTAGCAGGGGATTTCTAGCTTGTCGCTGTGTAATATCGAACCACTTATAAAATCAAGTTCTGGGACATACTCTAATGCGTGCAAAAGCCATCCTGCACTGTTATCAGAGTCATGATCTGAAAAATCGTGTTTAGTATTCAGAAAGAAAAAATATTTTGTATTCACCTTAGAAATCAAGGCATTGAATTGGAATCCAACTGTTGTCTCCACTGTGTTGTTGACAGTCAATATCTTTAAATTTGGGAAATTTTGGTGCAAAATTCCTTCTTTGTATTTCAAGCAAGAATGCGATGTTTCTTTATCTCGATATAAAAGGACTGTTACCTTTTCTTGGAAAAGATCAACGTTGTAGGCAACAGAGTACTTATAAATGCGACGAAGATTCTTTGTAACATGCATTGTTCTTATGATTCGATTGATGCTGGAAGAATTCTTTTGCATTAGAAAATGATTTCCAGATTCCATTTCATTGATGGCATTCCTGTGGAATTCTATCTTAACGTATTTTCGGATTTTTTCGTGAAGTTTCACTTCGTTGTCGCCACAACTGCACTTGAATAGAAATATTGAAATAAAATAAAGAAAAATCATCTGTAAAAACAAAAAAGCCATAAAAGCGATTGAAACTCGACGACAGCCAAGCATTGCCATAAGTTTTCAGACAGTCCTTTCTATCAAAACCTTTCAGTTTGTGGGTATTTTGAACAATAAGAATCCTTGCTTCGTTCAAATATATTGACAACAGACGGGCTTTTGTGATGAAACTGAGATATTGGGCCTTCGTAATGAAAAGATGTCGACAATCAGTGTTCGTCAATTACTGACACCTGCTGGTCAAGGCCAGTAAGACTAGCAAAAATCAGTTACAGATAATTGTATGCGAAAAAGGAATTTGTCGACAAAGAAAGATGTGGACGGAGCCTACTTTCAATTAATCAGAAATATTGATTTCGTTTTTTTTTTTCAGAAACAACTCACAAACTTCCAAAAACAAATCGATCACGCATGCAATCAAATCAACATATTCTTATTTACTCTTCTTCAAAATTTGACATCTTATTTGAACAACACTTTAACTAATATATATAAAATATGAGCTGACGTTGTATGACATTATATGCCCATAAAGGTCGATCGCGAATACTTTATATCACTTATGAAATGTTTAGGACTATATTTTTATTGTACTGATTTTTAAAATGAATTAAGTAATTTTGGCCGAGAAAATCCAAGTTAAAGTAGGAATGCAAATGAGGACGATTCTTTATCCTGATTTAAAGACTCTGACACGGTTATGATTTTCTATTGTGTTTGTCATTAATTATTCATGAATTTTCTAATTCTGTTTAATAAATTATATGGCTAATTCACTCCAACATATTAAAACCTGTTCAAAACGTTCAACGCGTGAATTCATCCGCCTTTCAAATGACACCTTTACGGCAAGTCTAAACACAAAATTTCACTTTACGGCAGGAGGTACAGGACGTCTTCAGGAGCCCCTTACATTATAAAAGTGAAAAAAAAAAATGGTATTACTTTGCAACCGAACCGACGATACCTTAAATAACATCCAAATGGATGCAATTCAAAAAGGTTATGATGGAGGCAAGAGGCAATTCAACCTCAATTCAGTTCAGTTCCGTTCAGCTCAGTTCAGCTCAGTTCAGTCCAGTTAAAGGTAAAGCACTAATTCTCATATTGAAACTTTGTGAAACGCATTAACTCAATGCGTTAGGGCTGAACCGAACCGAACCGAACCGAACCGAACCGAACCGAACCGAACCGAACCGAACCGAACCGAACCGAACCGAATCGAACCGAACCGAACCGTTCCGAACTTATAGGAGCAAGTGTAGCTCAAGCTTAGCTCAGTTGGTTAGTGCGCGACTCTCTGATGCGAGAGGTACCCGAGTTCAATTCTTTGTCGGATCACCTCACACTTGTTTGACTTCTTTCCATTCTGTGTAGCTTTAATTAGCTTTAAATACCCCTAAAACGGAGCACTCATGGAAAGAGCGCACCGTCGGCTTCCTTGGAGACCAGCGTTCAGCATGAAGGAACTACTGACGCTAAATATTAGTTACTACCTAATAGCTGAGCTCCAATTTAAATTCTAGTTTGATTTTGAAGTTTTTGATTCCCCTGGTAATTGGCCAACAAAGATTCCATTTATACAACAAAGTCCTTTATTCATTGATGCTTAAAATGAAGACAAAAGCCAAAAAGAGAATAATTTTTTCCAACTACCCATACTCCTTTGCGGTCTAGTGGCGTAAGCTTGAAGCCTCTCGCTCGACAACCTTTTTTATTAGAAATAAGTGTATATAGCGTTTGTGATCCCTTACAATATCGTAGTCAAGACCGTTTAAAGGATACATTTAACTGAAAAAATATATATATACGCTTAATTTAGAAATTTTGCTTGGCCCCTCAACCTGCTCTTAAAACAGGTTTTAAAATAAGTAAGTAATTTGAACTGCATTGCTTTTTAAGTTGAAGCATTGCAAGTACCTGGCTTTTGGATTATTTTATCCATTCTACAATTAAAAATCAAAGGCCATTAAATAGATCGACCACACAATGGCAGCGCCTTCAAAACAAGTCTTGCTCTCAAACTCTTTATGGAGATGTTCCACTCTTGTATGTGTGGTGATGATTTATCAGTTCAATTTCTGAACTTTTAACACGGCTTTTGGCAACGTTTCCTGTCAGGTATCGGTTCAAAATTTGTAAAAGAAGAAACATTTTTTAACAACAACAACAACAACAACAACAACAACAACAACAACGACAAATCGAATGAACATTCAGGGAATGCCCAGATCATCGCATCGGAATCTTTTCTACAATTAAAGCATCAAAAGCCGCTATATAAACCACACCATATAGGCTGCGCTTTTAAACCCAGTCTTGCGTTCCAACTCTTTATCGAGATGTCCTACTAATTATTAGTTTGTTTGTGCGGCGATAATTTGTCAATTAAATTTCTGAATTTTTAACATGGTTTTGGGCAACGTTTCCTTTCAGGTACCGGCTCAAAATTTTCAAAAAGAGAAATACGTTTCTCAGTAACAAAAAAAGTATTGTTTCGTCTGGCTTCACAACGCGTCCATTTGCTTCCGGGTGGTCCGTCTAGAACTAAACAAATTCGTGGAAGAGTAGAATTTTCATAGACACTAGAAAATAGACACTTAAAAATTAATCTGAAAATGTTGTCCAAACGGCTTGACCTGACTAACGATTCCCCACAGATCCGAATTTATTTTGTGGCTAGACGAGCCACCACTGGAGATTTCTGCCCATATGACAGGAAATATCTAGGAATTGCATTTTCCTATGATAGGAACTGGACAAATTGTAGGAACATATACATTTTCCTTATATTTGCGCTAGATATTTCCTATCATAGGAAATGTCATTTTCCCAGATATTTCCTACCTTTTCATTTTCCTATAAGAAATATGTAGGAAAATGCAATTTCCTATGATGAGAAAAATCTAAGAAATAGTAGGAAAATGTATTTTCCCATATTTTGCCCAGTTCCCATCATAAGAAAATGCAATTTCCTAGATATTTCCTAGATATTTCTTATCATAGGAAATGAGCAAAGATTTCCAGTGCACTGGAAAAAAATGGGTCAGGAAATTTGGGAACAGGGGAAGGGAAGATGGCTGTTACGGAATTAACTTAACTTACTAGTCGGCAACGTATTATATAGAACGCGCGGTAGCCGAGAAAGTTCCGAGGTACAACATAAGGCAGGGCTAAGTCATCTACAAACTAGGTCCAAATGACCACGTTCGACTGAATAAAATTATTACCCACTTAAAATTGATATAATTTCTTTAATATCTAGCCGAGTTTTGTGTCTACCCTAGTAATAAATCCAACTGTCGTTGAGAGACATCTCACTCTTGAGGTACCAAAAAGTCCTCGCAGCGAGCTAACAAGTACATTTTTACTCGCAGCCTGCACTAACAAGTACTCGCTGAGCGAGTAATTTTGAAAATTTTGAACTTTTTTGCTCCCTCAAATTTGCTCGCTGAAATTTAACCAGTCACGAATTGTGTAGATGGATCAACGACACTCGTCAATATGGCTGTAAAAACGTACTCGCTAGCTTGCTGCTTGTGCTTTCAGAACAGCCTTAAGTGCACCTGTCCAAAGAACTGTGACTACCCATCTTAGCTAGCAGGTGTTGATGAATGAACTGGTATCTTCTAGTGTATCGATATATTACTTATAGGTATCTTTTGAGGCGGAAAAACTCATGAATAAGCCTTCATTTGTAGAAAACGCACTATGTAAATAACGATTTAGTCATCGAGTATAAAAAGAGTATTGCAACATAAAGTATATTGGATGATTTTTAGGGCGGTTAAAATGAAACTCAGTATTGATGCATGTGCGATGTTTGTGGCGTCTAAGGCTATTTTTTGTAACTTCGCCATAGCGAGCGCAAGGCTCTCAAACAATAGAATTTGAATTTTGACGTGCGCGTGGACAGGACCGATCGGTTTTTGAATTCTAAGAGCCTTGCGCGAGCGACTGGCGAAATTACTAAAAATAGCCTTAGTCGCCGGAAACATCGCACAGACATCAATACTGAGTTTCGCTCTCTTAGTATTATGGATTCTTGTTCTTACCAATATCTTGGTAAGGCACATATTACTTGAGGACGATATATATTGTATTTGCACAAACTTTGACCCTTTCAAAATCATCGAACATAACCTAGAAGATGAGACCGAAATGGCTCCTGGGTCTATTAATCAAATTAAACATGGATTTCCATATGTTTTGTCCACAAATTTACTACATAATCGTGTTTTGAATACCAAAATTGTCTCAGTCGCTGTTTGAAACGTCCACGCCCATGCCCTAAATTTCAATTAACGTTGTCGCTGAAAAAAGCCTAAAGGCTAAAACCTTTCAACTATCTTTTGTTTACTAACAAATTCGCTGTAGGTTGTCTAAGAAACTAAGGAAAATGTGTTCAAGTTGTAGAATTTCACCAGCATACAGCTGAGGTTCTTTATTGTAATAATGTCAATGGTGGCAGAAAACTGAAATCAGTGGATCTCCGCTCTCAAGGCTTTAGACTTTAGGCTTTTTTCAGCAACAACGTCAATTGAATTAGCTATATACCTATTTTATAAAACGTTGACGGTAGGAAATCTGAATCTGACATCGAAAACTAGCTGCAAATTGTGACATATACGAAGCTCACTTGATGCAGTTTGATGTAATATTGGAATAATTGGTCATGAGTTTTAATCTGAGTTAGCCGGAATTATATATTTTTTCGTATTTTAGTCAAGGAACACAAAGCAGTATATTTAGATTTCGTCTCAGATTCAGATTGATCAATGTCAACATTTTTAAAACAATTATATATCTGTTTCAAAAAATGTAGATGGTCTGAGATCTGAATCTGGATCTGAGCGAGAAGAAAGCAAATCGCTGGTAAGAACTTAGAATAAATTACAGTATAAAGTGATATGCGTATGAATGGATGGTGTAAGTTATGCATAATTAAAGATAGAAGACTCATTTTCACGATTCTATTTGGTCTTAGATTCAGATCCAGATTTAGATTTAGATTCAGATTTAGATCTTCGACCGTTTACGTTTTTTGAAACAGGTGTATGCCAAATAAATTTGAAATGTAATCGAATTTTTACTCTAAAGATTTCTTCTCTAATGAAGTAATTTGATTTAACATCCTAAATGTGTAAGGATAAGACGCATGTACACGAGTAAGGGGGGAGGGGGGGGGGGGGGGGGAGGGGTTACATGACACGAGGATCATCTTTACACTAGGATCATCCTAACTAACAGTCGAATCGTCCGTACCTGCTATACATTTGCTGCATTCTGTTTACATGGCAATTTGTGTCTTTACTTTGGGTACTAGGATCATCCTACTAAACAGAATGCAGTAAATGTATAGCAGGATAGGATGATTTGCCTGCTAGGATGATTCGTCTGCTAGGATTGATCCTAGTGTCATGTAAACACCCCCTAAGTTTTCCTTGCCAGGTTTTCCATCACAAGGAAAATTAAACTTGCTCGGCGTTTAGACGACAAAATTGCTTCCTGGTCAAGAGAAACTTGCTCAGGTGGATGCGGCTCGTTACAGTTGACATTATTATGGCTTGCACTAGGATTAATTACTAGATGTTTAAGCGGCAAAGGCGCTTTTTAACTATTAAGTGTGATAATCCAAAAATTAACGTTTCGGTGAAAATAGAAATTTCTGTTCAGTTCAGCATCAAAAAAGGAAAAAAACAATCACTATTTAGCATCAAAGGCTAATTCTAATGCTACGGCTGTTGGAGGAATAATGATTATAGCTCGAGTCTTCTACTCAGAAATCGTGCAATCGTTGTCAGTTATATATAATTCATGAGAACTTAATCATTTGTAAACAAATTGAGAGGAAGAAAATAAGAAGCAGAAACATCAAAAAGCACAAATTACTTCACAAAGCGCTTCAATAATAAACATTAGTGAAACTGGAAACTACAGAATTGAAATATCGTGAAGAAACAAAGACGAACTTCATCAGGTAAACATATTTTAAAGACAAAAGATTATCAGATCTAGACGTCACTTCTTAGCGGGTAAAATAGAGATGAACATAATTAAACACAGTTCTGAATGTCCCTATTCTTACTCCGTGAAAAAGGGAAGGAAAAAAACCTGCAATACCTACGCACCAAATAAAGAACTGTTTTTATATATGTAAAGATAGAAATATGAAATTTGTTTATTCTTATTTTTAAGTTAATTTTAGTTTTTTGATTTTTGGTCTTAATGTTTTTGTAATAAATATCTTTGGGTCAGTTTTAAAAGGGGCTATTTTGAAAGTCCTTTATTTCGGACAAAGAAAGCAATTTGGCTTAGTAACTCGATGATCAGCTGCTGCGCATCAAACAAACGGTCTAATAAGGTGTCTTGAACAGTTTCTTTTTCGGTCACCAACCAATAATAGATGACCGTTTTAACAATCACTTTCCTCTGGTCGGATCTTAAAGATATAAGACATAGTTGCTGAGGAATTGAAGTTTGAGTGTTGGGTTTGGTATGACAATCGGCGTTAATTTTTGATTATAGGGAAATCCAGGGATTTCATTTGTTTGCGTCAAGACATTTGGTCGCGCTGATCCCTTAATCTCACTATTGTTGGAGAATAAAAGGGCAGAACCAAAATATGCGATCGCTTCCCGTTTGACTTGAGACGGAATAGAGCAGATTTTGTTTCAGTTCTTGCGTTCGTTCTAGAATTTCCAGCCAAATGATGTTTAATAAGGCTGAATCGGGAGGGTAAATTTTTATATGCAGAAATTGTGAAAGAAATTGTTAGAGTCAGTTTAGAGAAACTGACTCTGGTTGCCCAATTTGTCAACACTTGTGCGAAAAAGTCATCTTTCTTTCTGAGGCTCTAGCTCCGTAAAAAAATAAGGGAATTTTGTCCGAACTTTTCAGATAAATAAAGAGTATGATAAACAACTACTGGTGAAAAATCAACTGATGTACTATACATCAATATCATAAATTTTTATATCGCTTTTCGCGGAAATATTTCGAATCAACTGACATAAAAAGTCATGTCTCAAATTTAAGGCTCCATAATTTTGGATCTACGAAATAAAACTTCTCGAAGCTCTGTGCATAGTTAGTTTGTACTTCCAAGATGAATTTCCAGAATTTGGTAAAGGTTCTGTAGTAAAGTTTTGGAGAAAGAACTAAAAGTATGGGATTACCCCATAATATGCAAAAATTAACGCCGATTGCCATGCCAAACCCAACACTCAAACTTCAATCCTTCAGCAACTATGTCTTATAATATCTTTAATTAAGATCCTAACAGAGGAAAGTGATTTTTAAACCGTTTATTTGTTATTGCCTGGTGACCAAAAAACTGTTTCCAGACACCTTAATTAATTACTGCTCAGTCTACGGAATATATGAATCTAACTTTCTAGTAGTTGTGCCCGTGGAATAAGGTTTATATCAACATCAGGATGACATGCAATTCAACATATTACACGTCCGATTGATATTTTGTTTAAAAATATAATATTTATGTCAAAAATTATTGGCATTGAAGATGCCGGGTCAAAAATTAATCGATAAAAGAATGAAAAAGGTCTCGTGCAGTTTCCTTTGTGGGAAATGACAGTTGGAAGCTTTAAGTAATGTATAAAGAACGAGAGGGGAGTGATTTCTATTGTGTTTTTTAATGAATTACTCATGAGTTCATATAAGCCTTTTCAGGTTGCAATTGGAAATTTCAACAAATTTCTCTCAAGGTCTTATATATTGTTTTCAATTATTATATTTGGTAGCTTCTAAACAAAAGAGACGAAACTGTGTGTCACAAATTCTTTCATCTTACGTGACAATATTGTTTAATTTGTTTGTTTTAATGCCTTTTCTTAAAAGATTAAAAAGAACTCTAGATCTTACATCTAACAAAGATACAGATCTTTCCAGGAGATTCCAATGGGAAAACTTGCTTCATTTCTCTAAGTTTTTGAAAACATCCCATTTAAGTTAAAAAGTCCCTCAATAGTATAATGAGAATCGAAATTGCTGAAAATTCAATTTATCCAAGAGATTCTGTAAGTTAAATGCAAACAAAGGTTGACGATGTACATGTATATCACCATTTTGTCTACAGCGCGCAGGTGCTTCTGATTTAAGTCAGTGAGCTCCTTATCACTATGGCCGAAGTCAGTGCTTCAATTAAACATTTAGGGTATAAAGGTATGGCTTGTTAAAACTGAACATGATTCATCATGAACTTGAATATAATTTTTGAACAGGTGCTTGAATTCAAGAAGTTTTAAGCAACAGCTTCCTAAGTTCATAAACAATCCATTCAAGTCAGAAACAGACTATGGGAGTATTGAGAGCACACAAAGTAGAGAGAACTTCAAGTCTCTATTTTGTGTTTACACTACTTTTCCAAAGAGTTCTGAGCAACGGAGGTAAGTTGATACTGGGAGATATAGATATTATATCCCTACCGTACACACTCATACTAATTCCACTCTGCATAGAGGAGCAAAACTACTGGCACATTTGATTAGTGTGAGGCCTTCTATGTAGGAAGACCGAGTTTGATTCCATGTGACTCGCATCCTTGGTTGGACTTCTTTCCTTTCCTTATAGCATTAATGACTTTAACTTACCCGTAAAACGGAACACTGATGAAGAGAGGGGGTAGTCGGCACGCACATCGAACGCTTTGCACACGAGCCTCTGGCTCGGGAAAATTGGACAACCATTTCCCGTGCTTTCAAAGTAAAGTTACACCTTATGAAATTGTGCATATTCCTCCAACGCGAAGAGGAAAAGTTCTTTTCGCTTTCGTCTAACTTGAGACAGTTCTGCTCGCTCTCAACAGTAAATATTTTTGATACTTAGCTTGTTAAAATAATGTACTACGTTTCCAAAGAATTTTTACAGTGATTATTTCATAAATTAGATTATTTCATAAATTTCATCGGAATATATCTTGTTTTCAAATTAAGCAGCAAATTATGTTTCTTACCAAAATATTCGCTAATAACTGATCTAAAAATATTTGACAATGCCTAAATCATTGGGCTTGATCAATTTGGACAAAACGATATGTAAATCCAATTATTGCGCTCCATGCAGTTACTCGATAATGAGGCAAGTAATTCGATGGCGATAATGAGGTAAATTTAAGAAAAGTGCAAAAATGACCAAACGACCACAGATTATGGCCTCGAAAAATACATCGTCAATATTTTGAACTATTACCAGGGGTCTTTGATAGATGAGATGTTAATCTACCTTCAAGAGGTTGTTCTCCCTTGTCTGGGATTTGAATTAACTTTTGAAATATAGTTGACCAAATTTTCGGATGATTTTGTTGTGATTAGTCACCGTGTCGTGTGTAGTCATATTTTTCGGCAATCTGTAGTAGCAAATTATCCAGGGGCGAATGATTAACTTTGGATGTAAGTCTGTTCTGAGTAAAACAACATGCAACAACAACAACAACAACAAAATGCTTCTGCCATCATCTTAATTAGATAAAATGGGAATTACTGGTTCAGATAATGAAATAAGGTGAATTCATTAATATTCAAGTATGAATTGTTTAGTCTACAGTTGTTAGTCTACAAAATACTTATAATGAGTCAACTTAAATGAATTCAAATTTTTGTTACCTTAATAATAGGAAATGTTCATGAAGCAATAGGCATTCTGCCCTATATGTATTCGTGTAAAACTACTTTACCCACATCACAATATAACAAACCATATCATATAGATACGTATATGTTCTTCCAGGGGCCAAGGGAAAACTGCCTTTTCATCCTTGATTCTTATTTTTTCAAGATATCGAACACCTTGGGTGCTTTGGAGACAAACACGGATCCGATCGAACTATGCCTAAATATTTGGGCAGAACTATTTTACCCACATCACAACAAACCATACAAAGATGCGCAGATAAGATAAAGAAGAAAGGATATATAGTGTTCGGAATACAGAACAATGGTGAGTGCTGGAGCGGTCCAGACGCGGAACAGAATTACAACAATTTTGGTCGAAAAACAAATTGTGTTAATGGACTTGGTGGAAGCTGGTCGAATGATGTCTATAAGCTTAGGGGTAAGCGTTTTGAGCAGCAGAGGTAATAATCAGCCATAATCAAATTAAGGGGCAAGGATGGTACAGTTGGTTAGTGCGCGGCCTTCGGTGCAAGAGGTCCCGAGTTCGATCCCAAGTGACTTTACATCCTTGTTTCGACTTCTTTCCTTTCTGTGTAGCTTTAAGTACCTTTAAGTACCTTAATACCCTTAAAACGGAGCACTGATGGAAAGAGGGGAGTAAAATGAGCGTACCGTCGACCTCAAGTTTATCAGTTGAATTACTGTCACGAGTTATCGACGTTAAATATGGTTACTTTATACTTTTTACTTTACTTTAATCAGTTTCTTCGAATTGCATACGAATTACTATAGCAGGCCGGCAGACAGCATAAGGGACGGATCAAGGATTATTCTTTGGAATTGGGGGGGGGGGGGGGGGTGGCAGTGGTATAGCAATGTCAAAATGTGTCTCGAGGGTATTTTGGAAAAACATCTAGAAGAAAAGGGTGCAAAGACGTCCCAGTAGGGGGTACGCATTCCTCCTCTAAACCTCCTTTTTCTCAACCCCCTTTCTAAATCTCTTTTCACCCTTTGCCCCTTTGCCCCTTGCCCCCTAAATACTGACGTCAAGTATTATGGCAACGAAACTCTAAAGAATTGTCACTGATAATTAAAAATAATGGTTGCTGCAATAGACTATGTTGTCGGAAAATTTGTTTATTTCTAGGTTGTCGACATCTGTTTTTTGATGAAGGAGCCACAGAGAATATAATCATATTCAATCACTCAATCGCCGAGCATCTGGTCGATAGTAATAGCCTTTGCCGTATTCAGTGCTTTTTAAATAACGACTGCGTCTCGTACAACCTTGGTCCTTCATCAACACCTGGATTACTACTGTGTGAACTGAACAACGCTGATCGACATCAATATCCACAGGATGTCCAAGATAAACCGGGGTTCTCGTATATGGGCGCAAAGGTAATATAATAATTTAACTTAATGACATATTTGGGTATAAGAAAAGCAAGTATGTGCTGGCTGAAGGTATAGAAAGGCACTTTTCATTATGAAGACAATTATTCTTCGTTTGCAACCACGTGGTATATTGATGTTTTGAAAAGTTGATATATTATTACTTTGGTTACTTAAATAAGATGCTTATGGACTGTAGAGCAATTAAAGTAACACCTCTGGGACAATTTTTGGAGCACAAGAGCAATTTTACCGAGTTATTGGCAAACGAATTTTCTCACATTATATTGTAAAGTGTATGGCGGCACCATCTTGGAGGACATATCGTTATCCTCCAACATGGCTCCCAAAATTCAAGCATAAAGTTGATAGATATTACTTAATTTAACTATGAACACCGAGCCCATCAAAATATCTGAATATAAGTCTACAAAATAACTCACATCACAATTTTCTAAAACATATGATAGAATAAAACTTATAGGATTCGAAATTAGATTTTAGTTTGAATTTTTGTGATCTTTGACATAATATGCAAACGAAGAATACAGTTACATGTATAGTCAATTGAAGAAAAGTTGTCGGTCTAAAAACATAGAACATAGAAGCTGAGACCGAAATGGTGCATGGGATGTGAATAATTATATTCTGATTTATTCATTTACACCGATAAAAATCGAAGCCAAACGGCCCGCCAACGCAGGTCCTGCATTTGTTTTCAGCATTTTGCATCAAAGATAAAATGTAAATGAATAAATCGAAATATGATTATTCACATCCCAAACACCATTTCGGTCTCAGCTTCTATAGATGACTTTCAAAAATGGCGGCCTAGTACATGAGAACGAGGCCACAAAGGCCTTGTTACCAGAAAATAAGGCATGGCGACACTTCTACTGCTATCAAAGACGATGTGTTCCTATTCCTTTTGAAATAACTATTTTCTGTGCATTTTACAGGATGAACTTAGACTTATTTGATGCCATAATGATATTAGAGGCCTTTCTGGCCTCGTTCTCGTGAATAATAAGCCCGCCAATTTTGAAAGTCGTCTATGTTCTATGTTTTTAGACCTAATACAATCTTCAATTGACTATATACACACATACGTAGCAGACACCATCCGACACATGTCTGATCACGAAGCACTCTTAGATCGAAATTAATTTGTTTTTACCGAGGAGGAAAAACAGGAGTACCCCGGAGAAATGACATCGATCCTCGAAGAAAGGGAAAGAACGAACTAACAAACTCAAGCCACATGTGATGCCCCGTCCGGGAATCGAACCCGGGACCAATGCACTAAGACCAAGTTCGTACGTCGAGCTTATGCCGCGTCGAATCTAATTGACTTTAAGGTCGACTGAAATCCAAATCAAACACCGATTTTAATATTGCCGCTCGCAATACTCCATGCATTTTCGAGTTCCTCTTTGCTCAGGCTAAGCCTCGATTACGCGAAATTTATTCCATAGAATTTTAGCTACAGTCCGATGGAATGCAATGAACAAACAAAGAATACTTTAGAATTCCACGGGGTTTTTGCTAAAATTCATCAGTGAATATTTTACTTGGATTCGAGGCTTAGCCTGAGCAAAGAGGAACTCGAAACTGGTCTATTAATTTTAGCTGAGCACGCGATATCAAAAGTTGGCGGTTCAACAATTGTAAGCAACAAAGATGGCGGACTTTCTTGAGCTTCAGAGCTTCTTGACGCTTCAGCGGCTAAGAAAACGCAAATATTTCCTACTACAGACATTAGCTCTTTTGCTCGACACCAGCCTAAATTTATACAAGCTAAGGCAGTACTAACTTCAAGACAAACAGCGCACTCACACTGCAAGTTGCATTAATTCGACACGACAAAAGTTCGACGTTTGAATGCACGCCGAACTTTTACCATTTCGTGCGACTGCATCAGTCGATTTTAATTTCTGCCGAATTACTTAATCATATTTAACGAATTCAATTGGTTCAGACGTCGTATTTCTTATGTGCGAAATGCAACTAATAGATTCGACGCGGCAAAAGTTCGACGTATGAACTGGCCTAAGGTGACAGACCGGGGCTCTCACAGCTCGGCCACCCTTGCTTCCCTAAGAACAAGGGTGGTCATTGTGTGCTGTCGGCTGGTGAGACCAGCGGCAGCATGTTATCATTTTAACCCTTCTTGTCATCTTTGATTCTCTTCAGAACATGTGTTTTTCGAACCCTTGCTTGGACGGTGCTACATGTGTTGCAACTGGATATGATGGTGTAGGATACCGATGTGTTTGTCCTGTTGCTTTCACAGGAGACAATTGTAGAAAATAGGTATAATCTTATTTACTTCACAAAAATGTTTCTTTCTTCTTCATTTTTTTCTTTTTTCATATTTTATTAATGAATGAATTGATTTAATTACTTAATGAAGCATTTTAGCTCATTTCTATTATATTCAATTGTTTCAGTTTGTTCAATTTCATTTGTAATGCCCTCATTCAATACTCTATCCGTGATGTAAAATAACGTTTAAAATCAATTTGTTTTCTTTCTTTCCAGGCTAGACAGATCCAAGCTAGCTACATAATTACATCCATCAAGTAGTACTTTACCGTGACTTTGTTTTCCTCTGAATAAATATTTGATATGAGTGAATTTTCGCGGTCAACTATTCTATTGGGATACCCGCTACATGCTCGGGTTGGGCATGTGAAACTACTTCTTTTGGGATTCTAAATGTATACTATTGCTGGGTTTCACCATTCCTTTGGGAATTCAAAAGACAATAGAGCGGTAGCCATATTGGATGAACAAACAAGTGACGCTAATGAGAAATCTTTTGTTGAAGTTCATCCAAGATGGCTGCCGTGACGTCACATGCAACCCAAGAATTTGTTACATATCGAAGAAAAGTAATGGACAAAGTTTGTTTTGCAGGAAACGATAACACGACTTTATTATGCTCCATAGTCAGTAATACACTAGAATCCTGCTAACTCGAACCCTTTGACTCGAAAACCTCACTATCGTACTAACAGTACGCTAGTACTGTTAGTACGCTAGTACTGTTAGTACGCTAGTACTGTTAGTACGCTAGTACTGTTAATACACTAGTACTCTAGTACGCTAGTACTGTTAGTACGCTAGTACTGTTATTGTACTCGTACTGTTTGTACGCTAATAGTGTTAGTATTCTGGTACTTCACATGACTGTGCGACGAAAATGAGTACCGTATTTATTTAGAATTTGTTGGTAAAGAACCAAATATAACAATTGAGTCAAAGTGTGATAACAACTAACATTTTTATAGTAGACCAGAAATACACCAGTATTAATGTACTGTTGAAATCTAAAGAAGCAGTGTCTTACGGACAAATGATGAATCAGATTAGTACGTTGTTCAGCGTACCAAGTTAAGAAGAAAACGGACCGACGGTGCAGCTAAAATAAGCACCATATGCTATCTCGAACACAAATCCATTTCCCTTGAATCATTTGTTCATTGCTATCGGTTATATCGAATCCCCGCAATATATCTCGAACCAGATTTAGCTTTCCTTGAGAGGTCGAGTTAGCGGGGTTGTACTGCAGTTTCTTTGCAGAAATACTTAGATTTGGAGCGCAGGGAATCCTGTTCCTTTTGTCTAGAGGGGACAACTGCACTTCCCCTTGTGCTGTGAGAATAAGAGAGAATAAGAGAATAATTTTAGGTAGCTCACTATAGTTTCAAAGGCCATTATACCAATGGTAAAAAGTGGATAATATACTGCTTCAAATTTATACTTTGACAACCGTACAGCCAACCATATGACAGACCATGAATCAGGGAACCGTTTGATATGAAACTCATTGCTCGAAAGGTTGCTATAGCAACGTGACGTCAGCATTAAGGAAGGTCATTGTTTCAATAAAATGAGTAAAAACGCAAGTTTTCTACGGTGAACTTTTTTAAAACTCACAAAATCTATTTTCCACATTATCATACAGCCACTATCAAAAGTTAGCTAACTTCCTGACATCAGATTTTTCTCAATTTAGAAAAACCGAAATTTGACAATATCTCATATTCTGATGTCTGAATATTTTTAAAATCGATCATACCGATCACAAATTAATTAGCAAAGTTTCATATTATTTTTGAAAAAATCAACTTTTACCGTGGAAACTTCGAGCAATTAAAATTTAATTGGTAAAAAGGGACCTTTTTATGGAAGCTGTAGCGTTGCTATGGTAACATCCATGGGATCATGTCCCTTACAACAAATCCTAAAACTCATAATCTTCAATATAATTGGTCTATAAGCTGTCAATATGCAAACAAACTTGATTTTAAACATGACTTTTTCATTTAGTATCAGTATCCACTATAACTATAGGGAGCCTCCTTAAGTGCTTTATTAAATACATTGCAGTCGTGAGGCTGAATTGCGTATTTACAAATTAAATGAATTAAAACTGTTAAAAAAAATCTATAATCTAAAACCTTAAATATATATAAAATAAAACCTAAAACGCAATGATTAATTATTTGCGCGGATGGCTGAGGTCGTGATAAAACTGATAAAATCTGTTCTTTCGATAACGCGGAATTACAAACTTACGGGCGTGTCTAAGATTGTAGTTACTGCACTGAAAAGACTTTGGCAAAAGATCCCTTAGCTTGTGCTCACTATCATCTGTGCGCGTGCAAATATTATTATGATGGTCATGGATATAGTATAGGTAACCCAAGAGTTGAAAGCACAAGGCTATACTCTACTGACATATGGACAAATAATATGACGCATAGCACGCTTCTGCAGCCGCTCTAGCTAACTAAGTACAATGGCAATGCAAAATGAAAAACAGATGCAGCATAATTGATAACTGAACGTATGTACCTTGAATAAAAGTGGTATTAATCGCTCCGCGAGGCGTTAGCCCTTTTCAATTATGTAAGAAAATAGATCCTTTTTGACACTTTCTTAATAACCTCACAAACATGATTATTCCATCTTTAGTTAGATCACTAGAAATTGTAAGACCTAAGAGATTTACAGCATCAACAACTTCAATATTTTCACCCTCTATAACTATTGAGAGTAAGTCTCTCTTATCTTTTGCAAAGAAAGATTTACCCTGTGAATATTCCAATCTATTCTATTTTTTTAGTCTAAGCCTCTTGGGTCGACTGATGAAACTCGGAGCTACAACCGATTTCATTGCTACGCGCTCGACAAATACAAGTTCGTGGAGCGAGTTTATCAAACACATTCGTCGAGACTACTACTTACAGGGTAGTAACGAGGTATATAGTTTTTTCAGTGATCCCGATCCCAGGACTAAAAATCTGATCCTTGATCCCCAAAATAAGGACAATTTTGATCACTGATCCCGTAAAAAGTGATCCCTGAAAAATGGTGATCCCAATTCCAAAGACAGTGATCCCGATCCCAAGGCTAAAAATCTGATCCCTGAGACCAAAAAATAACGTTCATGTGATCCCTGAGCCCAAAAATAACGCTGATCCCTGATCCCATATACCTCGTTACTACCCTGTAATTACCTGCGGCGATAATTTACTGTGAAAATTCTTACAATCAAAACTTAAAAGAAGTAGAAATTTATCTTTAAAAGTGTTAAATTCAAATTGGCAAAGGAATTATTTTTGTGAACTTTTTTTCGAAACTCTTGGCCACAACAACTTTAACCGTTGCTCAAGCTAAGAGTCAGACCGTTTTATGTTCCAATCGTCTGCTTGTTTACAATTCAAGTAATTGGTAGTTTCGACCGATTGTGTTTGATAGACGGAAGAGAATTGCTAAACTTTTATCTGTCGGGCATCGGTGGTAACCTTATCCATGGCGTGTGCATGTGTTTTTCCACACGTATTGGTCTTCTGTCCACACTAAAACCAAATTATCTTGACTAAAATGCAAAAACGGAGAAACCCTGAATGTACACACTGCCCGAGACTGCCCTTGGTTGCCCCAAAAGTTATTTTCTTTTAGTATGGGGATATTGTTATGCAGAGGGTTGAAATGAATAAACATCAAAAACACCTGTACCTGTATAAAAACGACCGAGTTTCGAGCATATTATATACTGGCTACAAAAACACAACGACATCTATTTGCATAATTAGTTAACGAGTTAGTGTTTATTAGTTATAGAGAACAGATATTATCCAATTTGTCTCGGACAAAAAACTGACAAAATATTATTTCCGGAATCCAAAGTGTTGAAAGCAGCTGCCAAAAGTGAATCAAGAATAAAAGCTGTGTCCAAGATGCAAAAAGCACTTGCTACGAAATATATTTTGTTTATGTTTTCGATGGCATTTCAAAGAACTTCAAGTACTGGAGGTAAGCTCACCACTTATTTAATAAGATTAAGGTAGTTTTACAAATACTTAAAATTGTTTCAAAGGATGTATAGCTTAGTAGAATGTTCAAATTTCGAACATTAAACCCTCGAATGTTTTTGTATGAATTCATGGAAGATCCGGCATGTTTGTAGTACAGAGCTATTGGAAAAGGAAAATGGAGAAGGGTTCGGAATCCAGCAGAAAGCACTAAATAAACAATATCGTGCTTCAATGCACAGCTATTCCCCAAGGGAGTCACTTAAATAACATAGTGCTAGTTGTACAACAACTCATTCTGATGATGACCACCCGGTCCAAAACGTTTAAACTTTTATAAAAACATTTTTACCCTTTTATTTGTAAATATCCACTTTTGTGTATTGTGCCACAAAAAACCTTTGAATATTTTTGAATTAACTTCTATATTCAGACGGATGCCAAGAAAAACAGCAAAAACAAAATAACATTAATAAAAAAAACTTTTCAGCTAACTTTCAGACTAATTCTAAAACCAACATTAGTCGTTATATAGTGCAAATCCTTTGTATTTTTTTGTTAGAGAGTCATGCTCTAATGAATATGATGATTTTAACTCGATCCGAAACAATGTAACCGAAGTAACAAATAAGCTCTCATGAGTCGATTGTATGTATGTTCCTATACGTCGTACCAAACAACAAGAGAAGGAAAAAAAATAAAACTAATTAATCGATTTTTACACTTTCCATTTCTTTCCACCGCCACCATGGGGCCAGGTGACAATGTTGGGAATTGTTGTCAAACATCGTTTGGAATATCTTGTTAAAGCGTCTATGGAATAAAAAAATCACCTTTTACAGTTTACTTATAACTCTTGTTGTTGAAGAGATATCAATAGTTTTCCGAATATGCAAATTAGCAATTGATGACGTCAAGGGTGTTGTTACACATTCAGTTCATAAAGAATAAAAACAATTTCTGTCAAAAGATTTCCTACAATTTTAGGCAACGATTTAGCCAAGTTTTTAACGGAATTTTCTTGGTGAACTGACTGGGTAACACCCTTGAGGTCATAAGTTGGTAATTTGCATATTTTGATATCTCTGGAATAAAAAAATATATAAACAAACAGTGAACATCATCCTGATTTTTTATCGGAACTTTCATAGCCTAAAATCTTGAAAGTGATTTTTTTTTTAATTTCATAGCACTTTAACGTTTTGCGCGGTCCATAAGATGTCGATGTCCAAAACACATGCAACTAATTCAAGTATCATTTCCTAATTTGAAAACACGAAATTTCTTGAAATTTCTTATATATATAGTCACACATTCTTATCCGTCAGTGCTAAATTTCAGATCTGTATACTATAACCTAAGGCAATAGCTTGCCCTTAAAGCTTGGAAACCCGGTGTATAAAAAGAGGAGGAGGACTGGTGAGAAGCTCTCTCTTCGTCCTCAGTCTCCTCATCAAAAATGAAGCCTGTTTGCAAACAATTTTCTGCGGAGGAAGCTGAACCAGCCATCGTGTTTGATAGTTAGTTACTTAGTTCTTCGAGCTCGGGGGTGGGCAAAGCGCCACAAGTTCCCTCCATCTTTCTCGGTCGGCAGAGCGAGCCTATTCAGTGAACTACACTGTACGCCACGTCTGTTGAGATCGTCTTTAAAGGTGGCTCTCCATGTCTTTTGGGACGTCCTCTTGAGCGCCTACCACCTCTAGGAGTCCACTGTGCCATAGCTTGTCCCAAGGCCCATTTGAGAGAAGTGAGGCACAGTAACCTCACCCTTTCAAACAACACAAGAAAATAGACCAACCAGGCCTAAAAAAAGTCAAGATTGTACATTTTTACTATACTATCACCAATAATAATTCCCAAATACCAAAAGACCATAATTTAATTTTGCATCGAAGCGAGACGAACGGTGAGCGCGCAATGATAGAAACCTTTTATAACACCAATTATTTACAGGTCTCTATCATTGCAAGCTCACCGTTCGTCTCGCTTCGATGCAAAGGCGTGACTACCTTTCAAGATGTCGCAGAGAACTGTGAATTAAGGAGATTATTGCATTGCAGTGTATTGTTTCGTTCAAAGTTCATTGTTCTTGGCGATTGTTTTGTTATCTTCATGCCTCGGCTGTCCTGCAACCCCAAGAAAGTGCTGGGAGGTGGCTTTTATTTTGCTGCGCCCAAGCTGTTACATCTTTCTGATTTATCAAAGTTACTAGTTAATATTTTTTTGTGCAACCAACATTGATGGACGGGACAGACGGGTTTTGAACCACTAGTGGCACCTTCCTATTAGTGTGCCCCTCCCCCATTCCCCCAACACCGTCAATTCACCTTCCCGGAGTTTCCCAGAATTCTTTATGATTTGCGCGCGCAAGCGAGGTCAGGGGACAAAAATATTAAGAAATGATGGCATTTATCGGGAACTCTTGCATTTATATGAGAAAAACATTGAATATGTCATAACAGAAGTGGTAGAAACTTTAGAGACTTTCTTCAAAACCATTCTTATGAACAGATATCGGAGTTTATAGGTACTATAGTCTTTTTTTGGCGAATTTTTCCAGTGTATCTAAGACTTGCTTTAATAATTTTGTCCCCTGACCTCGCTCGCGCGCGGTGAATCGTAATGAATTCTGGGAAACTCTGGGAAGGTGAATACTGGACTTGCAACTTTGATTAAAAACTTATAACCTATATAAACAAAAAATATCTGCTTATTAAATTGTTCTCTGTTTGTTCTCAAGAATTTGAACACATAGGATGCTTCAAAGACCACCCAAATAGGGCTATACCACAACACTTTAAATGGTATCAGTCAGGCACAGCTAAACAGAAAATACAACAGTGTGCCAATATTGCAAAAAAGAAAGGTTATATTGTATTTGGAGTGCAATATGGGGGACAGTGCTTTAGTAGTCCCAAGGCAGAATTAACATACAGCAAATATGGTCCAGCTACAAATTGTGCGAATGGGCTTGGTGGAACCTGGTCCAATGATGTTTATAAGTTTAAAGGTAAAATTTATTTGGAGGGAGGGAGGGATGAGGGGAGGGAGGGAGGGAGGGAGGGGAGGGAGGGAGGGCGGGCGGGCAGGATTGAGGGAGGGAGGCCAGGAAGTTAGGAAGTAGCAAAAGGTTTTGGAAAAAAAGAAGTGAATAAAACGAATCAAAAATAATTTAAAAAATGTTAGAAAATTCATTCATTTGTATAACATCGCATGCAAAATAGGATCTTAACATTAATTCCAGTTTGTCGACATATCCACTTTGATGAAAGCAACACCGAAGAGAATAAAATGATGTCCAATCACTCAACCGCCGAATATTTTGTCAGGAGTGAGATCGAATGTCGTATTCAGTGCTTTTTAAATAACGACTGCGTCTCGTACAACCTTGGTCCTTCATCAACACCTGGATTACTACTGTGTGAACTGAACAACGCTGATCGACATCAATATCCACAAGATGTCGAAAATAAACCAGGATATAGCTACACAGGGACTAAGGTGAGGGTATTAAACTTACTTATCCACTCCACTCCAATATATTAATCCAGCCCAATGAAATCTAATCAATGCAGTTCAATCCAATCAATTTCATTTCAGTCCAATTAAATCCATCCAATTTAATCCAATCGAATCTAATTGGCTAATCCAATCCAATCCAACCCAATCCCTTCTAATTCCGTGCCATCTATACTGGCCAAACCAAACCAAACCAACCAAACCAAACCAAACCAAACCAAACCAAACCAACAAACCCATCCAATTTAGTCAAATTCATCGCAAAGTCTTTTTTAGTTTTTTCTATTATTGTCACTGTTTTCTCAAGAAAAGGTTATTTAATTTTCATTTGTCTTACTAAAGCAATTTCTTTCGGTAAACACTGCCATAAGTGAAACACTCCCTGGAGCGATTTATTTCTGGTCACACTACGACCTCTTCCGCCTATCATTTATTTGTACGTTATCATATCGTGACGATATCGTTTGTAGCCTGCGTAGCTGGATATAGTGGGGAGGGGAGGGGAAACGGAGAGAGAGTGGTAAGGGAGAGGACTAGATGGGAGGGAAAGGAAAGGGGAACTTCTTTCTTCCTTCCTTTCGTTTAGCCTTCCCTTTTCCCCTCTCCCCTCCCCTCAGAGCCGACCACGCAGGTTACTTAAGGTGGCCCGTACCTATTGATTTGTTTGTTGGGCATGAATTTCAAACGCGTCCTTTTACATCAAAACCTTGTCCGATTTCTGAGAAATTTGCAGCCATTTGTCTACAAGCCTTGAAATTTGTACTGGTAATTATTTTTCTGCGAATTAGATCAAGTAATTCGAGATATCAGACGATTTTTAAAAATGGCTTTTTGAGAAAAATTGGTCATAAATCCAAAATTCCAAGGTGAATTTTTTTCCTATTTCGTCAATCAAGTATAAAGGCATAGAGGACTACATACAACATGTATCGTGCCAATTGGTGCCTTAGAAGTTGCGATACAAAATTTGTGCTGCCTGTTACAACGCAAAATTATGTAGTCAAAACTACCGCCAAAATCTCAACAACATTTCAAAAACAGCGAGAACTATATCTGCTATAAGAAAGACAAATACCTATTGTAACTTGTAAACAAAATATGGAGAGATGAGAAGCTAAACGCCAATGTTATCCTCAAGCAAACTTGGGGAGTAATTTATGTGACCACGAGGCGAGCGTTGCGAATTTGTATTACTTCGACTTCTACAAATTCTGTCGAATTGTTTCGTGAAATTTTCTTCGTATGGGATAGAACAAGATGTTAACATACCTGCTGCCAAGTGTCGTTGTGTTTGCTGCACTAGGTATAACTCATTAAGCTTCAAAAGTAAGCAACTGCATCAAGTCGACGTTTGAGCTGCCAAGGTAAAACCCTCACGGTTTGTTAATTTATTCAAAACGACACCTTACTATCTGTTGCAAAATTCCGCACGGGATCCAGACTTTTGGGAATAAAGACAGTAGCTCTCTGAAGACAATTGCTTCTGAGTCTAAATCCCGTGTGGAATTTTGCAACAGATAGTAAGGTGTTGTTTTGAATAAATTAACAAACCATGAGGGCTTTACCTTGGCAGCTCAAACGTCGACTCGATGCAGTTGCTTACTTTTGAAGCTTACTGAATTATACCTAGTGCAGCAAACACAACGACACTTGGCAGCAGGTATGTTAACATCTTGTTCTATCCCATACCGAGAAAATTTCACGAAACAATTCGACAGAATTTGTAGAAGTCGAAGTAATACAAATTCGCAACGCTCACCTCGTGGTCACATAAATTACTCCCCAAGTTTGCTTGAGTATAACATTGGCGTTTAGCTTCTCATCTCTCCAAATTTTGTTTACAAGTTACCATAGGTATTTGTCTTTCTTCTAGCAGATATGGTTCTCGCTGTTTTTGAAATGTTGTTGAGATTTTGGCGGTACTTTAGACTACATAATTTTGCGTCGTAACAGGCAGCACAAATTTTGTATCGCAACTTCTAAGGCACCAATTGGCACGATACATGTTGTATGTAGTCCTCTATGCCTTTATACTTGATTGACGAAATAGGAAAAAAATTCACCTTGGAATTTTGGATTTATGACCAATTTTTCTCAAAAAGCCATTTTTAAAAATCGTCTGATATCTCGAATTACTTGATCTAATTCGCAGAAAAATAATTACCAGTACAAATTTCAAGGCTTGTAGACAAATGGCTGCAAATTTCTCAGAAATCGGACAAGGTTTTGATGTAAAAGGACGCGATTGAAGTTCATGCCCAACAAACAAATCAATAGGTACGGGCCACCTTAAGTACCATAAGCAGATACTTATTGTCAGTGAGACCTTAGTACCTTTCTTTTTTTCAGAACGAATGCAGATCGAACCCATGTTTAAATGGCGCTACGTGCAAGTTTGGGCTAGTTGACGAGCCATTTCGATGTGTGTGCCCAATTGGTTTCCACGGAGAGGATTGCAAGAAAGGTATGTTTCCACAATCTTTACCAAGTAAAAATAAACAAATGTTTAAAGAGCGAATCGTTAGTCTAAACACTATTTAGGAAGTGTAAGGTTAATAGGAGTACAGGACGAGGTATCCAACTTGAAAAAATTGATATTACTAGAACAGAAGACTTTTACCGTTTCTGTAATTATTGAAGTGTTGAAAAGGTGTAGTAGGGGATGGGAGGGAGGGAAGAGACTTAGGAAGGGAGGGAGGGACTGGTGGTGCGGCTGCACGGTTTTATATCACATTTCATTTCTATTTTCCATTTCAGGCTATAAAGCAAAATAAACTGTTTTATCATGAAGGGTATTACGTCCGTGAATAACAGATTGCTAACACTGTTTTTCTTGTGTGTGCACGATCAAGGCTGGTGTGATAAACGAATAACCAGCTGAAACAAATAAATAGCGTAAATGAGCGAAGATGCCTTCACCGGATCGAAGACCCGTCATGCAGTACACAAATATGTATTTGTACAATGAAAACCCTCGCAAAAGAAACTGCAGATTGAGAACCTCCAGGCTAAAATTTCGCAAATTAAGCACCCAATATACAAGAACTTTTTCAGCCTTACAAATAAACGCTAGTTCTTATGTGATAACTTACTAAACTCAAACACACATATACAGAGCATGCTCTAAGGGTCTGATAAATAACAAGCAAGTTTTAATGAAGTACATACCAGTTTTCAATAATGGATTCGAATACCGTCGAATACCATGGAATATCCCACGAGTCACTTGTATTTTCTAGTATACACACCAGCTTTTAGGCGAGTGCGTGCACAAAGAAAATACTAGTGGCATGATGAGTGGGATATCCAGGGTATGCCTCGAGAAACCATTGTATAACTAATTTATCCCACACCATAGAAAATACAGCCAATTATACAGTCTTATGGGAAGAGCCAGTTGAATACCGCCGAATATACAACGGCTTTCCTGTTTTAATTCTGAATGGCGAGGCTAAACACGGCTGCGAGGGAGACTACATTTTCTATGATGTGGGATAAACTTTATTAGTAACATTTTAGTTTGCTTAAAAATAAGAACCTATTAAGAACCTGTTTAGGCTGATTTTTCACTAGACACCCAATTGCAATTTATAAGAATCATTTTAAACTGACTTGAAAAAAACAAAAAACAAAATAGAGGTTCTTTTATGCGGATTTTTGCTGCACACCACAAATATAGTCGATTGTTGTAAGACACTTATTTCCATGTTTTTGAACAAATCCCATATAGTGTTGTGTTAAAAAGTAAAATGTCTTTTCCGAATTTGAATAAGCCCCCTATTTAATTAAACCCAACCGGCGATAGGGCAATTTTCGAAATGTCTCCCGAGGGCATTATAATTACTCGGTCATAAATAATATATCGAAAACCAACCATCCAACAGATGATTATCGAACAGACGAAAGACATCCCATTTCAAGAAATAGGAATGAAGAATGACAGCTACTTAATGTGAGTCGCTATTTAACACCTGCTAATGGGTTTTCAATAGTTTTTATCATTTCTTATTTGTGTATGATAATACTAATTAAGCATATATATACCGAGTATGAATAAATGAAAGGTATAAATGTATGAATTTATATGCAATTAACACAATGATTTTCTCCTAACTGGTGGTTGAACACACAAGCATCCACACTATGTGATTAGGACGGTAAATAATCCTTCACCAACTATATTGAATTGAAGTTCCGTCAATATCTGTAAACTGAGACTGAATGCGTTGAGTATTGCTAAACTTACCGTCATGAAAGTATATCTTGCCACAAAAAGGTTCTGGATCGTTTATTGGCTACTTTTACGAAGAGTTTTAAGCAGTGATGGTAAGTTCATAAAAGCATTTGATGATTTTGAGTTGAAAAATAGTTTTGAAATTTTGAAACGTTGAAAATGAACGATCTAAAGGGGGTCCCCGGCAATCAGTGAACATTGCTCAGTGCGAAGAATTTTGGGTACTTTTACGAAGAGTTTTGAGCAATATGATGCTATAAGTTAATAGATAATATTTGTTGGATAGTTAAAGACGGCTGTTATTCAGGCTAGTAGTTAAACAATTTCAGTGAGAATTAATACTCTATATAAGGAGGACCCAATCAATAAATATTGCCGAATGCCAAGAACTTCTATGCCCTAAGAAGACAAACAACTTTTCTGTTCAGGCGATTATAATTACTGGAGCTGGTCTACATTAGCCGGAGTCCCAGTGTCAGTTCGTCCATAGTTATTGTTTCACAAATGTCAGATCGATAAATTCGCAGATATGCATGGAAGCCGTAGATCTTTTTTTGGGGGAAACATAGAAATAGGTAGGAAAATATTTCTAGCATTCGTTTAAGCGACTTATGAAAATAAGGATGGGTAAATAAAAGGACCCTAACTGTTAAATTTCTCTAGCCAGTCAGATCAAAAGATAGTCGTCCGGCAAGTCACGGCAGCGATCTTCAACGAATTTTTTTCAACCAACATTTTCGATTTTAATTTGAGGGACATTCGACTTTCAAGGAATGAAAGAAAACTGGAAACGAGACAAACCCAGCTGGCACGCGGGTGATTGTAGTGGCAGAAATTAATAGTATCCATAATAGCGAATCTTCTGATTCTAAGATGGTGTTAATTTTAAAGAAAAAAAGAGGTAGAACCCATGGATAGCCAATGTTCGAAAAGCTTTTTTTTATCAAAACCGGAGCCCAAGTGCATAAAGTTTTAAAACAGAACAGAGTACAAAGGACAATATATCTTGTAGCGTTTTATTAACAGATCTTAATTACTTGATTATTCAAAATTTTCCTGAAGATTTCGATCACATTGGATGCTTTAAAGACAACGGGGACAGAGCCATGCCAAAACTTCTTGGTACAATGTCAGGCACAGCGCAACAACGCATACAAAGATGTGCTAATGCAGTAAAAAAGTTAGGTTATATGGTGTTTGGAGTGCAGTACAGAGGGCAGTGCTGGAGCAGTCCAAACGCAGAAGAAACATACAGCAAATATGGTCCAGCTAGAAATTGTATGAATGGACTTGGTGGAGACTGGGCCAATAATGTGTATAAGTTTAAAGGTACCGTTTGTTGCTAGAACTAAAAAGAATTACAGGACGAGAGAGAGAGGGGTGGGGTGGGGAGGGGCAGGCATACAGGAAGGTGGACAGGAAAATAGGAAGGGCGGGCGCGAGGGAAAAGGGGATTTTGGGTGAGGCAGGAAGCAAGGTAGCGATAAACGAAGCAACAACAACGACCCCTCCCCCCCCCCCCCAAAAAAAAAAGAGAGAGAAAAAAAGGAAAAAACAAACAAACAAACAAAAACAGAAAACAGCAACCAAGGAATTAACGAAGAAGGAAAGAAATATTCGATGTAGCAGACAGAAATATTCTGACAAATTAATAACAAAACAAACTTTGATCCGTATTTCTAGTTTGTCGGCACGCCATTTTTCAAGATCACTTGAGAGCACAAGACAAAATATTATCAAATCATTTACTTGGTCACAATTTGGTGATGAACGATGAACAGTGCCGTATCGAATGCTATTTGAACAACGACTGCGTCTCGTACAACCTTGGTCCTTCATCAACACCTGGATTACTACTGTGTGAACTGAACAACGCTGATCGACATCAATATCCACACGACTACAAAGATAAATCTGGCTATTCTTATACAGGGACTAAGGTGAGTTTCTTGTAGAAATTTATGTCAACACTAGCCTCCTTTGGGATTCCTGTGGGATTCTTCTTCGCACCTTCCTTTCTCTCACCTAACTAGCGCCCAGTCCTTCTCTATCATCAACACAGGAAACCCAAGATATATAAAAATTCAAATTCTTAGATTATAATGACGCCGACAGAGGATGCTATGTGAATACATATTTAAGCATTCTAGTAACCGAGTGGCGCAAAGGGCAAGGGATCTGCAGATATTCAACAGACATTCAGGGAAACGAGTATTTTCCATCTTAGCAAGCTCTTTTTGGTATTTCTACACTCACGCAAATTGTTTACGTCCCAGAACTTGTGCAATACCAACCCTTGTTCAAACGGTGCTACGTGCAAGACTGGAATTGGTGACGAACCATTTCGATGTGTATGTCCTGTTAGTTTTACAGGAGAGCACTGCAAGAAAGGTACATTTCTTCGCTGTTTTAATAAGCTCTGCAAATGTTTCAAGGGAGGAAACATAAGATGAGCCGACCATGAGATAAGAACTAGAGCGACCAATTTTTGGAGAGATGACTATTTTTCGGAGAAAAAGCAAACAAACAAACAAACAATCAAACGTACAAACAATCAAAGGAGCAAACAAACAAACAAAAATCACAAACAAACAAGCAAACGTTTGAGTTTCTAAACATCAGCATCAAATGAATGAGTATATCGTGTAGCGATACTTCACTTTTTTTCGAAAAAAATAAAGTACAATTCTTACGTTGAATACTACTGAAATAAGTTTCAAAATTTTCCAGAAAGTGAAACTTCTTAACAGAGTGGAAAACCAAACAAATTCAACAGATTGTACAATAGCTAATATGTCATTTCAATTTGTTCCTTTAGGACAAAAGTGATTCATCACGCATGTAGTGTGCAATGGGATGTACTTTTAAAAACGAATAGTTGGATCTTTGTAACTATATAACTTTTAATAAAGAGAGCTTGAACATAACGTGGATGTAGTGTAATAATAACTAGAAGTAAAAATATAGTTGTCGCGTTGTCACATTTAAAAAATAAAAGAAGCATTTCCCGGGCATGCCCACCAGAACAAAACAACATGATATATAAAAAATGTCCATCAACACGGATGTCCACTTTTTGACACCTTTTATACCGGTCCGGTATCATGTAAGATGTTTGCTATTACTTAATGGCTTTTGTTGCCTATATTGAGGAATCTGGAAAAAATCGTGTCGAGGACCGTAGCGAGAGCTTTTAGGTGCCAAAATGATGCACGTCTTCTCCTAAGATGGTATTACTTTTTCTGCGAGAAATTCGCAGCCATCATTCTTTGGCTTCTCTTGCCAGGTTTCTTGGCAGAACCTGGACGAGATTTTTTGGAATCGTCAAGGGTACTCTCTTTTGGTACCTCACCCTCAGTCGATACCATTTTTGGTTCCTCTGAGACGTGATTAGATTCATTACTAGGTCCATGGGGTGCAGATTTTTGATCAATACATTTCGAGAAACCAGTTGAATTCAGCGCTGTATCGCCCACTTGCATAGATCCATCCAAAGTACTACCTTTACCTTTAGAATCAGTAAAGCTAGAGGGTGGAATAAGAACCTGTTTAGAAGTAGGTTGAGAAGAAGGATTTTTCTGTACCGGTTCGTTCGTCTTTGGTGGGATATCATTAGTTAAAAGACTTTTACTTAAGGAAGGTCTTTCAATTCCCTTGGATTCTGGGGACGTTTTTTCTTGAGATAAGCTTGTTGGTGATTCGGGTTTGGCGGGGAGGTTTCGTCGAGTAACCTATGGCGAAAACCATAAAAAAATCAAGTTACGTGCTTAAAAATTGAAATAGTGAGTTGGGAGTTGTGTGCATAGAATATTAGAATGCATTGGTAGTGTGTGTGTGTGAGTACAGTGTCTCCCACTTAGTGCGCAAGCACTAGAGCATATTGGTCAATTATATAAACAGTTATTATTATCATCTAATTCGCCAAATGTCTTTACCAAGGGTTTACGAATTGGATTTCGTTCATTAGTGTAAGGAAGTAGTTTATGTTAAGCGGGATACATTTCAACTTAGGAACCGCACAAATACACCCAGACTTCGAGATACGCTCAAAGTACAATGTCAGCAGCGCAGAAATTATGCATTACTTTCCCTACATTCTCTACTTAAGTAGGACACATCTTTTGTTTTTCTTTAGCTCTAAAAGAAATTATCAACCAACCAACCTGCATTGGAATAAAAGGCGCTGCGTTTGGACGAAGTGTTTTTTCCTTTAACGCAGAACTAACAGTAGCTGCGGGGACAGTTTTAGGTTCAGCGTGAACTGGCATCCTTGGTTGTTGACTTGGATGATAGGATTGTACAGCTCGCATCATGGGCTGGAAGGGGAAACCTGGATAGGGGGGCATTACTGGTGGGATAAAAGGCTGTGCAGGCATCCGTTGAACATTTACTGAGTGATCAATACGATTCTAGAGTGAAAAAATTGAAGATATAATATTTAGTCAATGTGAGGCCTAGGATCGTGATGGGATGTTATGTCGTACATCTATATACTGCATATGATGAAGATGATGATGATGATGATGATGATAATGGTTTAATGATGACTTATCTAGATGGTAGCTCTACATTCAAAAATCTAATAATAATAATAATAATAATAATAATAATGATAATAATCTAATAAAAATAATCTAATGAGGATAACGATGTGGTGACAGAGTGCATGAAAAATGGAACTGAGAGGAAACACAATATTAAATTAAAATTAATAGTAATGAATAGCGAAAACTATAATTATGATTATAATTATAATTATGATTAGATCAAGAGTACGTGTACCTATGGGCATGCATTCGATAAAAAAAAGTTATACGAAGACTTTATACATTTAGAATGCAATTTAGAATCATTTCGACTCGCAACTGATGGCTGTAGTTATACAGTCGAAATATTCAAGCAAAAAATGTTTCAAGATCTTCACCTACTTTTTAATATGATTAGAGCAGTAATTAAATATGGAGTTTTATCCCACACCATAGAAAATACAGCCAATCAGAAAGCAGGAAAGCCGTTGTATATTCGGCGGTATTCCAATGATCCTTCCAATGACACATTGCGCCAATTGCTGTATTCTCTCTGGCGTGGGATAAAATAGTAATACAATGGCTTCTTGTGGCATACTGTGGACATCCCACGAATCACTTGTATTTTCTTTGTATGCACACTTGCCTAAAGGCTCGTGTGTATACTAGAAAATACAAGTGACCCGTGGGATATTCCATGGTATTCCACTGTAAACCATTGTATTACTACTATGTATTCTAAAACGGTGAAATTCACATACCAATAGAGAAAGTGCAATGGCACATGCACTCTCAGTTGCCTCCACATGGTCTCGACTTTGGGAGCCTGAGTATTTAAGTCCATTTGCGAGTTCAACTGTTGCAAAAATCCCCTAAACAGAAAGACAGCATTCTAAGTAACCAACAGCAAGCTGTGGAACAACGATGGTACAAATGAGTTAGTATAGCAGACCTTAATATGTTGTCATTTTCATTTATCACGACTACCATCACCACCAACAGCAGCATGGTCATAAATATGAATAATATTATCATAATAATTAGCTTCTTCCGCAGGCAACCGCTTCTTGTTTTCTTTCTTTTGAGATCCCCGTTGGCCATCCGAGGACTAGCTAGAAACCACAGGAAGCCCGTACACAACACAACCACATGGAATCCCCAAAAAGAGAAAACAGAAACAATCATCACTCCTAACCAGCATCATATTCGTGAACATATTCGGACTCAGTTTCATACTGTAACCAGCTTATTTATCTCCATCTACCACTACCATCACCATCCACCACCTCCACCACCACCACTACCGCCGCCATCATCATCATCATCATCATCATCATCATCATCATCACCATCATCATCATCATCATCATCATCATCATCATCATCATCATCAACAACAACAACAATAACAACAAACACGTTATACTCATTAACCAAGAGGACTATCATGTTGGTCAGGTCTTTCAGTTCTCGGTGACCCACCATTGGTCTCGTCTCTGTGTGGCCATCATTATCATCATTGTCATAATCAACAACAACATCAACAACAACAACAACAACAACAACAACAACATCAACAACAACAACAACAATAACAACAACAACAACAATACTCTTTAACTTACCAAGAGGACTATCCTGGAGGCCACGTTTTCCAGTTCTCGGTGAACCACCATTTGGACTTGACTCTCTGTGGACTTCCATTGTTCTTCGACCCAGAAACAACAGCAGAGAAAGTTTTGTTGAGGGGTCTTGGGGGTGGCACAGGTTGACCACGTTTCTTCGCCTCGCGTCTCTCGCCGTAAGTCAGGTCGATAAACGACGATGGACGAACTAAGTAGATGCTTATTGAAGTGCGCCTGGAATAGAATGACGAAGAACCATCACTGCTGCACTTGTAAAATCTCCCGTAACTTATGAAGAGATGTAAGCTTCACGTACGCGGGAAACGGCAAACGGCAAAGAGGAACTTGCTGCCTTTTTTCGGGCCCGTTTAACAATCAAACGCGAGTATGGCTTTTCGCGTTTAAGGCAGTGAAAAATATGGAAAGTTACATCGTTGTTCTAGAACGCCAAAGAGGTTTTTCTAAATTGTTTAGCTCATAGTGGCAAAACTTTAATTTTGTGACTCAAGTGTAGCCAACTCAGTTATCGGCGAAGCGCACGGTATACACCCATTTCAAAAAAGGTAGTCGGGAGAGAGGCTTCAAACCTACGCGACTAGACCGAAAAGGAGTATGGGTAGGTACTAAACTTTACTCGCTTCTCAGCTTCGGTCTTGATTTTTAACATCAACGAATAAAATAATTCTTTAGTGCATAAACTCAAGGCAAGCTAATTGACAATACTTTTGTTGATATTCTTAATAGCTTTATATCTTTTATTCATTTCTACCCAAACTCCCTTGCGGTTCACTCGAGTAGGCTCGAGGCATTTTACCCGACGTTTTACGAAACAGGTGTATCAAGCGTGACAATTACAGTGATTTATTCAGATGTGTCGTCATCCCTCTCACTTCCCTGCTGTAAAAAACCTAATCACTTGTTTAGGAATGATTTGCCTAAAGCAAACCTCGATATCAAATACAACAGCCAGATCACGGATCCGGCGGAAGTTAATGCCGAGACGTTATTGAAAATATTCACTCGTCTCTCGCCAACCAGCGCCCAAGTTTATATTTTCTGTTGAAAACATTTCCTGTTGTTACAGCAAGGATAATGGCGACTGAACCACGAGTTCCAAGGTTAACCGCTATAAGTTGGCTTTAGAACACAGACATATGTACATAAAGGCAATTTAATTATTTACGATTATTGGTAAATCAGTTTCTTTTACAAGAAGAACGCAATAGAGAAACATCAGTGACAAACCAATACTGAAAATAAACAGTCCGTCTAAATTTTTGATTTACAAGATGTATTTTGAAGCGTTGAGTTGAAACAAAAGCGCAAAAAATATCTAGTTTCTATTTCTGTCTATACTTGGGATGTTGCCTAAGAACTCAGCACCCTTCTTCCGTGCTTAGAAACCTCCCGCGTGCATCCATTTCACGATGGACGCACACTAAGCATGAATCATTTCTTTAACTAACCGAAATTCTAGACCTGATTATATATTTCTTGGGAAAAAGTAGACATTTAATCACGAACTAATTAATATACGCCGGCAAATTTACGTATGAGCACAAATGTAATAGCTGTCACTAAGAATGTGAGTATCGAAAGTGTGAATGGCAAAATTAGAAAAGCTATAACGCCGGAACTTTCTCACGTGTAAACAAGTTGGTGTTTAAATGTGTTATGTAGGAAATATTTACAGTGTTTAACTTATTGATGATGAAATTCAACGATTAATTACGTAGTGGTCGACTGAAAGCAAGTTGTCACCTAAAAGAGATCATTCGCCGAAAGGAGGGTCCATTAAAATTGGCCCCAAAGTCGCCTTAAGTCACAAAGTCGCCTTAAATCGCGCAAGGTCGCCTTAAGTCTATCGATTTTTTTGCCAATTTTTGCTTAAATCGTCTAAAGTCGCTCTAAATCGCCTTAAATTGCCCAAAGTCACGGCGACTTAAGGCGCTGTTACACTGTGCAATTTTCAATATTGCAAGTTGCTGGGGAAAATTGCACAGTGTAACAGCGCCATAATTGTCTCTGCAACTTGTTTCACAACGCCGTTGCGAGACAAATTGCTGAGAAAATTGCACAGTGTAACAGCGCCTTTAAGGGCCAGAGTAGGCCTATACTAGTTTCTAGAGGAATTTTTCTCACAAAATCAATACGGACGACCTTGATATAATACGCGCGCAAGAACCAAGTTTATACTAACAGAGTATAGAAACATTTTCTCCGATCTTATACTTCTTTGCTTATCTTGTCTAGATCTGCCGTCTTGCACCTCAGAAAATCAAAGATGTGCATACTTCAGCTCATTTACCAATGCGTGCAGAGTACTACAAGCAGAACTCTCAATCCTGACTTTTTCTGTAGTACTTGGAATAGTTCATGCCTTTATAGACCTGATCGAAAGGCTCAAAATAATCATAATGGATTACCTATGGTTTAATATATCTTTATAGACGTTTTCGTTGTAAACAAAAACCTAAGTCTTTGTACTGCTGTCTTCGGAGCCGACGGTTTGTTGATTACGCGGACTGAATTGTTAAGGCCAGGAATTCTTGCCAGAATAGTCTGTAAACGTTAAATAGCCTTGAATAGTTTAACTGACGAGCAAACATAAATATTTTTTGCTTTATAGGATATTTCATTGAACTTAACATTTTAAAGTATTTTTTGTGACTATCGAGGTGTCACGTGAGCTATGTCGTCATAAATTACCTTTTTCAAAATGGGCCAATGGAGAGAAAAAGAAACGAAACAATATCTGCTGTTTTGGTATTATATTAATGTAGTCTCTACAAAACTGTCTTCATCGCTGGTCCAACTCTCTTGTTTTAGGAGATATAAGCTAAAATAAGCCAAATCAAATTAGGAAAGCACGGAAATGATACTTATTCATCTGTACCGTTACATCTCATTCTACGAAGAGAATTACGAATGACGATAAAACGCACTTTTATAAATATTAGACTTAATACTTCGATAGTTTAACTTAATGTTTTTAATGATTAACCTATATATTTACCGACTTCCGACAAAGACCGAAACTTTTAACTGACAACCGACAAATTGCTCAAATTTTAACCGACACCCGACATGCGGACCGGTACCTCCCCCCCCCCCCCCCCCATCCCCCCCCATCCAGATCCTGTTTGTTGCAGACAAGAGGCAACAGGTCAAGTGTCAGGCCTTAGCTTGGATTTATCCACCTCTACCACTTTATGACCAGTTACATCAGTTGTCAAAGACTCTTACTGCATTCTTCACTGGACTGATCATCAATTTAGCAGTCAACATGGTTTTAGTAGTGCCGTTCAAAACAAGGTCGATGAAATAAAGCATCACGAGCAATTCTATTGTCTTCTCTCTCTCTCTCTCTCTCTCTCTCTCTCTCTCTCTCTCTCTCTCTCTCTCTCTCTCTTTCCTTTTTAACATTTATATTTTTTCAATAGATAACTTTTGGCCAGTGCGTACAAAATTGGCATGCACACGAAACAATGAAACAATTTTATGTTTGTGCTTCCTAATATTTAAAATGACGTGTTGTTCCTATATATCATAGCAAAGATAACATTTTATACAGATCATTTGTATTTCTTCCTATTGAAAAAAATTGCTGTTTAATCACCTTGAATGTATGTGGTTTGAAAAAAATACTTTTTAATGAACCAACCTTAATTCCGGATTTTCCACGACCTTCGTAGAAAAATTAAACACTAAGTGTGATAAATCTTTTAATTTGCATATCATTCAAACATATTTTGCAAGAACGCCCAATAACCATATGATAAAACACAGTTTGACACGTCTACCATTTTCGTTATGATATATACTTTCATTATGACATTACTTTCGATTTAACAAATTGAAGATGGTTTCGAGTTGTATCAGTGTGTGTCTGTTTCGAGTTGTCTCACGAGCGCAGCAAGTGGTTTCACTGCAAAGTTTTGAACATTTTATGGCGTCAAGAGTGTGTCAATAAGAGGACAGACAACTCAAAACCATCTTCAATTCGTTTATTTACAACATTTGTTTGAGATAAAAGTTAAAAAATCCTTATCAAACGGGGTAAAAGAACAAGCGCGCGCGCCGAAACGCGTCAGCAGTGTGTCTGTCCTCTTATTGACACACTCTAACCAACCAATCAGATTGCGAGATTAGTATCAATTGTTGTAAAATGCATTCAACTTCTTGCAGGTGGTAATGAAATTACTGCAGTTACTTCATTCCTACCGAAAAGAGAGCAGGACTATGATTTGGGAGGTCATCTACGGGGTAGTTGCCATTCTTATAGAAAACTGTACAGGTGTTCTGGTTGTAAAGAAGTTCGATAACCAAGACCACAACGTTGACGAGGAGACTGCCCTAATACAATGCAAGTCACAAAGAAAGACAAATTGAAGGACTTTACAAAGTTTGATCCCACAGACACTATTTTCTGTGAGTATAATCCCCCATCAAATGAAGAAACAAATCCAAAAGCTTGGAGAAAAGGTCTTCCGAGTGTAAAGACCTCCATATTCAAAAGTTTAAAGTTGGTATTTATAATCCAGATGCTATGTGGAACTCTCATAGGGTTACTGGCTGTGTTTTTGGTGTTCATTGATCTTAATACCTCAAATGTATGCATCGCTACTCAGTTAAACTACTATGAGCTTCCAAATCCTATGAGATCCATCAAGATGTTGGGAAACTCTGTGGAAGGATTTATTAAAGTACTCTACGACTTTTTTCTTCTGTCCACTGTATTTTCCTGGTCACAGCTGAAGGAACTAAATCTTGCTCTTATAAATGTTGTTATCGCATTTGTTGACCTCACTTACCGTCTAATTTTGGCACTTTTTGGACTTTTTGGTAACTCTTGGGTTGATTATCCCCTCCACGCTTTGTTTGCTGCTTGTACTGTCGTAAATGCTCTTATACTTGCTCGACACTTCAGACCTCGACCGCACAAATGGAAGACTGTATTCAAGCTGTCATTCAAGTTTTCAGCACAGTTTATCCTGGGAATGATCTCTCTGGAATTTTTCGGTTGTTCCTTTTGGCCTTGGTATAATGCACTACCCGAGAACACTAAAATCGTAGCTGCTGTTATCCTTCCACTGGTAGCGTTCTTTCCCAAACTCGTCTGCCGTCTCGCAGCTCAGAAACTCAAAGAAGTGCATCCAGGTAGCGCCCATGTTTTCGTTGGTGTCATCTATGGCACGATGGCTATTGTAATCAGAGTAATGCAAGCAGAACTGGCCAACTTGTCTTCATTTGTACTGCTTGGAGTAGCCAGCGCGTTTGTTGCCCTGCTCGAGAGGCTAACGATTATAATAATGGATTATCTATGGGTATACGTTTATAGACATCTTCGTTGTAAACGAAAATCTAAGTCTCTCTATTGCTGTCCTCGCAGGCGACGCTTTGTTGCAGACATGAGTATCCAGATATCACTTCAAGAGGCAACAGGTCTAGTGTCAGGCCTTGGATTTATCCACCTGTATCACTTTATCTACAGTGACATCAAGCCTCCTTACACCGATTTACAAGTCGTCAAAGACTTCTTAATGCGTGTCTTCATCGGCTTAGCCATCGATTTAGCATTCAACACAGTTTCAGTGGTATTGCAAACCCGGCTCATGAACATCGCCATTATGAAAGTGTGGTCGATGAAATGGAAGCATCATTGTATTGTAACTATTATTATTGCATTACAGACGATGCTTTTATTTAGGGTGTATTTATTTTATAGTCGTACGCAATAAGTACAATTATAAGGAACATCCTTTAGTGCGATATGCATGGAATTGTTCCATGCCTTTTACGCAGTTGTAAAAAAGACGACACTTAACACGGAATAATCCTTTATTCCGCCTCGGGACGTGCGATGATAAATCAATGCTTTCAGCTTTCCATTCCACTTGGATTTTCTTTGCGTTTCCCAGTTTTCTTTAGTGGGATAATTAAAGGTTTCTGCTTTAAGTAAGTTTCTTATTCCAACTAATACGACTAATAACTTTGAATAACGTGTATGTAAGAATTTTTATAGCATATTCAGCACTAGTACTGTGTTTCGGGTGTGACTTTTGAATCAAGGTGATCAAATAATCAATTTTAACATGTTAATGTTAAGTTTTGAATTGCCGAATAAATGTATACAGTTATGCTGTCATTATTGCACTGAAGGGGTCTAAGGACTAGGATTTCCAACATTTCCAAAAAAAAGTGTCTATGCAAAACTGTCATTTCAAGTGGGAATGACTAATGTCTAGAACTGGTTATTCCCCGGGCATAACTTCAAAACGAAACCGTTCCAGGTGGAAGCACTACGCTTACAGTACAGTGCTACGCTTCGAACCGTTGCCACTACTATAAGGTTTTTGATTACTTTTTCACATCTTTTTTCACAACTTTGAATACTGCTAACAAATTAGTTATCGGCGCTTCACTTTGATGTCGCGATAGGCGGATTTTCTACATCACACATTTTTACATCGATGTACAAACGCTGCTTATCGAGACATCAAAGTGAAACGCCGCTATCTAATTGGTTAGCAGTATTCAAAGTTGTCAAAAAGATGTCAAAAAGTAATCAAAAACTTTGTGGTAGTTGCAACGGTTCAAAGCGTAGCACTGTAAGCGATGGCAAAAACGGATGGAAAATAATGCGACACATTTTGCCAAACCCTTGACAAGGAATTTCTCAAATTCATGAATAATTAATGAGTATCTAAAACAAAGATAAATCACTACCGGGACGATGGTACGATGGCCCAGAAGGTTTACACTGCAAACAAAAATTGAAACTGCAAACAAAAAATACACGCTGCAAAAAATAAATAGACAATTAAACAAACAAAACAAACAAACGAACAAACAAACAAGAAAGAAAGAAAGAAAGAAAGAAAGAAAGAAAGAAAGAAAGAAAGAAACAAAGAAACAAAGAAAGAAAGAAACAAAGAAAGAAAGAAACAAAGAAAGAAAGAAAGAAAGAAAGAAAGAAAGAAAGAAAGAAAGAAAGAAAGAAAGAAAGAAAGAAAGAAAAGAAAAGAAATGCTGCAAACAAAAAACAAACGCTGCAAACTAAAAAAGAAAAAACACCAGCAAACAAAATAGAAAAATGCTGCAAACTAATGCTAAAAAAATGCTAAAAATATTTAAAGACCAGCGCCTGCATATGAAATTAAATGACGAGAGGAAATGGGTTCTAAAGTTGGCGAATTTTTCGAAGAGGCAGACGGAGGTCAAGGAAGAGAAGTGATGTATTGCTGTAACTCTTGTGGCCTAGGACTGTCTTTTGCAACTAGCGTTTGTGGAAATAGTACTTTGGATATTGATGTCAGTACGAGGATATCCTTATGAAGTTATTGTTGACATCATTAGATAAGCAACTCGGGATATTACGATGTGTATTAGAACCCTCAAAAGGCGACTTCAAAGTCTTAGTTTAAGACGAATACGGCAATGTTTATCAAACGGATGAACAGAGACTCAAGGCAGCAGTTCGGGAGGAGATGAAAGGATCCGGAAAGTTAGATTACCGAATTGCAAAGCATTTGACACGTACTGCGACCTACGGCATGGTATTCATGTACCAGCTGAATTGTAGTTGCAAAAACTATGAAAGAGATCAACCCTGCTGGTGTGCATTCCAGGGAAAAAATGGGTGACTGAAGAGATGTACTTTTTCTTCTCCTGCATGGACCCAATGCCTCATGGCAAAAGGATGGTATTTCCATAAATGTACTAAGTTTAAGTTTAAGTCTAAGTTTACCATCCATGTGCCATGAGGCATTGGGCCCGGTTGAAGAAAAACTGGTACGTCTCTTCAGCCGCCGTCTTTTTTCTTTTTTCTTTTTTTTCTTTTTTGGAATCCAAATAACTTATTTCGTGGTACACGAAATGTAGCGTTTATTTTTTGTTTGCAGCGTTTCTTTTGTTTGCAGTGTGTTTCTTGTGGGCCATCGTAGTCTTGATACGCTTTTATCCAATAATTATCCATGAATTTGAGAAGCTAGATCAAACACTCGTACTCGTGTTTGATCAACGTATCAAAACACACACGAAGGTCCGAAGAACGAATGACGCTAATATCAAATACATATTCGAGAACTGCTGATGTAAGCATAAATTTGCCCTATGATTGGGAAAAAACCTGAGCGTCCTTGAAGTGAGATAAAAAAGTAAATAACAACAACCACGAAAAAGCCATCATATCAAAATATTGTTGAAATTTGGGGCTTCCTGTGGTAAACAAACCGCGAGTGCCTGTTTCTCCACTGTTCCAGTTCTTTTTCGGTCAAAACGAAGATGGCTGTCTTGGTTAGCAAGTTTTCACTCAAATGGCTGTAAATTTTGATGGAATTTTCGAAAAAAAAATCGTTCTTTTTTCAGATGAAAATTTATCCAACTTCCAAATATGGTAAGTACAAATTTCCTTTCACTATAAGGAGCTTGAGTGAGATCGCTCGGAAACAGCACATTTTTATAAGAAATTTGTTGATATGCACACGCATACAAAGAACAATCCGACAAATATTCAAATAAACAAACTGACAAAAAAAAAACTAACAATAAATGTCTTGATAGCGCAGTCAATTAAGGGAAGAAACGTGGCGCACGAATTTTTTCGAAACGTATTAAGTATGTGTTAGTTGTCGTTTTCGCTTAAACAAAATATCCTTGCGTACCCATCCAGCTTATCAAACAACTACCGATGTTATAACCTCTATCTATTTTGCAACTGTGATAAAAAGGCATTCCATGCATATCGAACAAGATGATGTTCCTTATAATCAGTGTACTTATATTGCGTACGCCGTATATCAAAGAAATGCACCCCAAAGAATAACATCGTCTCTAATGCAATGATGACATTCACAATACAATGATGCTTCCATTTTATCGACCACACTTTCATAATGGCGATATTCATGAGCCGGGTTTGCAATACCACTGAAACTGTGTTGAATGCTAAATCGATGGCCAGCCCGATAAACACACACAATAAAAGTCTTTGACAACTTGCACATCGGGGTGACGAGGTTTGATGTCACTGTAGATAAAGTGGTAGAGGTGGATAAATCTAAAGCCTGACACTAGACCTGTTGCCTCTTGAAGTAATATCTGGATACTCATGTCAGCAACAAACCGTCGGCTGCGAAGACAGCAATACAGAGACACAACGAAGACGTCTATAAAGTGAGCCTCTCGAACAGGTCCAGAAAAGCGTGTGCTACTCCAAGCACTACAAATGAAGACAAGTTGGCCAGTTCTGCTTGCATTACTCCGATTACAATACCAATCGTGCAATTGATGGCACTAACGAAGACATGGGCGCCACCTGGATGCACATCTTTCGGCAGATGAGTTTAGGAAAGAATACTACTGTCTAGGAGAAGGATAACAGCTTAGCAACTACGATTTTAATTAGTGTACTTGGGTAGTGCATTATATCAAGGCCAAAAACTATATCACAGAAAAACCACCAAAGACATTCCAAGGACAAACAGTGCTGAAAATATAAATGACAGCTTAATATAAATAAAGTCTTCCATTTGTGCGGTCGAGGTCTGAAGTGCCGAGCAAGTATCACTCCAGTAGCAGTTGTCATGGCTGTGAACATGGCTTAAAGAGGATACGGTACCCAGGAGGTATTGAACACTGCAAAAATGTGCAAACACTAGTTCATATGTCAGATCAATGAATGCTATTAGAACACTGCTCAATGGTATGTTCAGTTCCTTCTCCTGCAACCAAGAAAATACAGTGCACAGAAGAAAGAACTCGTGGAGTTCGATAAAAAATCCTTCCACAGAGTGTCCCAGTATCTCGATGGTTCTCATTGGTATTGCAAGTTTGTAGTAGTCTAGCCGTTGAGTGTTAATGCACACATTGGATGTATTTAAGGTATTTGCACAGGCAAAATTTCGGCTAATTTTATCGATATTTTAAGTTACACAATGTAAGATTAGTATCTTTATTATACATTTCTAGCATTTTTAGGCAAAAGTCCTTTTTACGATGTATCATTTTCATAAATATAAAATCGGCATTTTTAACCGGAAATAGAAGTAGTTGAACTAATTTTGTTGCCATGAAAGTCAACCAATGAAAAAGATGGATACTTTATTGAGCAAGTTTCTTCACACCACCAGACAGACAAATCATATGATATTGGGCGAGGGGAGAAAATGGTGGGTGGGACACATTAAAAATGAGTGATTTGCTGCAATAAACAGCATAGACAGTCATTTTAGCTGATTTTGACAATTTTTTGGCACGATTTGTAGGTAATCTTGTACTTTGTACACTCATATTCTGTATCTTGTAAGGAAAAAGATTTTGCAGCTAATACTCAGTATTTTGACATAATATTTCGCATAGACATCGAAGACATGCTGACAAGCAATTGTTATTTCAAGACCGTTCGTCTGGTCGTTGGCTGTGGTAATACAGAATTTTGAAGTTGTATTTTTCATTATATAATAATTGGTATATTACGCGCGCTCTGATTGGTCGAATAACCATGTGTGATTAGAGTACACACACATAGATGGCGTCATCGAATCTTACGCGCGCTCTGATTGGTTGGAATGTTTCGATAAATATTATATAAAACAGATAGATTCCATTTTTCCGTGCGTCTGTACTCTAATCGATGCACAGAAGACGTCAAAATGTGGTGAGAACAACAGTCACGCCACTCGACTTCGTCTCGTGGCGTACTTTTTTGTTCTCACCACATTTTGACGTCATCTGTGCATCGATTAGAGTACAGACGTACGGAAAAATGGAATCTATTTGTTAAACCAACAATGGCGATCCGTATGTAATAACAGAAAGAGTAATAAAACAGATGGTCGTGAAACTACGTTGATGAAGCTCTCTTCTTTCTATTCTGTGGTCTAAGGTCGTACTTATGAGCACCAATGTGATAGCTGTCACTGAGGAGCTTATAAGAATGTGAGTATCGAAAGTGTGAATGGCAAAATTAGAAAAGCTATAACGCCGGAACTTCCTCACATGTAAACAAGTTGGTGTTTAAATATGTTATGTAGGAAACATTACACTCTTTGACTTATTAATGATGAAATTCAACGATTAATTACGTAGTGGTCCACTGAAAGCGAGTTGTCGCCTTGCAGAGCTGATTCGCTGAAAAGAGGGTCCATTCAAATTCGAGCTGTATTTCAGGCAAACTTGCTCGATATAAAGGAAGAATTCCTTATCAGTAGTATAGGTTACAATGCGATTTCAAAAACAAAAATACAATTAGGCAAATTCATTGAATGGTTACCTATTGAGTAGCTCTAACTCGAATGATTACGCTGTATCCCCTTTCGTTTAATGATGGGTTTGCCTTTCAAGAAAAAATCACTGAATATGGGCGATTCTGAAGTTTGTGTTTGTTTATCTATTCTTGTTTTCCCAGGAAGTATAACAGGAAACTATCGAGCAGAACAGGAAATTATCAATATATATTTTCCCATGTTTTATTTATTACATAGGAATATGGTAATTACTTACCCACTTATGTTAATTTATTCATTAATTAATTAGTAAGTAATGTCTTTTAAGAAGAGTAAACTTGTAAACCAGTTTTTATTTATCTTTTTTGTAAATATATGCCGATGTTTTTACCGTGTCAAAATAAAGTAGTTTCTGTCTGTCTGTCTGTCTGTCTGTCTGTCTGTCTGTCTGTCTGTCTGTCTGTCTGTCTGCCTGCCTGCCTGCCTGCCAAGCTTGTCTACCGTCTTGCACGCCGTATTGCACGTCAAAAAAATCAAAGATGTGCATATTACAAGTCACTTGTCAATGTGTACAGACTGTAACACAAGCAGAACTCTCAATCCCGACTTTATTTGTAGTACATGGAATAGTTCATACCTTTATAGACCTGATCGAAAGGCTCAAAATAATCATAATGGATTACCTATGGTTTAATATATATTTATAGAAGTTTTCGTTGCAAACAAAAACCTAAGTCTTTGTACTGCTGTCTTCGGAGCCGACGGTTTGTTGTGGACATAAGGTTTTACTTCAAGAGGCAACAGGTCTAGTATCAGGCCTTGGATTAATCCACCTCTACCACTTTATCTACTGTGACATTAGTTGTCAAAGACTCGGCTTACTGCAGTGTTCACTGGGCTGTCCATCAATTTAGCATTCAACATGGTTTTAGAGGTCGATGAAATTAAAGCATTATGAGAAATTGTGTTGACTTTTTCTCTCTCTCCTTTTAAAAAAATATTTTTCAATCGATAACTTTTGGCCAGTGCGCACAAAATTAGCATGCACACGAAACAATGAAACAATGTTATGTTTGTGCTTCCTAATATTTAAAATGACGTGTTGTTCCTATATATCATAGCAAAGATAACATTTTATACAGATCATTTGTATTTCTTCCTATTGAGAAAAAGTGCTGTTTAATCACCTTGAATGTATGTGATTTGAAAAAAAAAACTCTTTAATGAACCAACCTTCCGGATTTTCCACGACCTACGTAGAAAAATTAAACACTAAGTGTGATAAATCTTTTGCATATCATTCAAACATATTTTGCAAGAAGCGCCCAATAACCATGATAAAACATTGTTTGACACGGCTACCATTTTCGTTATGACATATACTTTCACTATGACATTACTTTCGATTTAACAAATTGAAGATGGTTTCGAGTTGTATGTGTGTCTGTTTCGAGTTGTCTCACGAGCGCAGCAAGTGGTTTCACTGCAAAGTTTTGAACATTTTATGGCGTCAAGAGTGTGTCAATAAGAGGACAGACAACTCAAAACCATCTTCAATTCGTTTATTTACAACATTTGTTTGAGATAAAAGTTAAAAAATCCTTATCAAACGGGGTAAAAGAACAAGCGCGCGCGCCGAAACGCGTCAGCAGTGTGTCTGTCCTCTTATTGACACACGTACACTCTAACCAACCAATCAGATTGCGAGATTAGTATCAAGTGTTGTAAAATGCATTCAACTTCTTGCAGGTGGTAATGAAATTACTGCAGTTACTTCATTCCTACCGAAAAGAGAGCAGGACTATGATTTGGGAGGTCATCTACAGGGTAGTTGCCATTCTTATAGAAAACTGTACAGGTGTTCTGGTTGTAAAGAAGTTCGATAACCAAGACCACAACGTTGACGAGGAGACTGCCCTGATACAAGTCACAAGACCAAGACAAATTGAAGGACTTTACAAAGTTTGATCCCACAGACACTATTTTCTGTGAGTATGATCCCCCATCAAATGAAGAAACAAATCCAAAAGCTTGGAGAAAAGGTCTTCCGAGTGTAAAGACCTCCATATTCAAAAGTTTAAAGTTGGTATTTATAATCCAGATGCTATGTGGAACTCTCATAGGGTTACTGGCTGTGTTTTTGGTGTTCATTGATCTTAATACCTCAAATGTATGCATCGCTACTCAGTTAAACTACTATGAGCTTCCAAATCCTATGAGATCCATCGAGTTGTTGGGACACTCTGTGGAAGGATTTATTAAAGTACTCTACGACTTTTTTCTTCTGTCCACTGTATTTTCCTGGTCACAGCTGAAGGAACTAAACCTTCCTCTTATAAATATTGTGATCGCATTTGTTGGCCTCACTTATCAACTAATTTTGGCAATTTTTGAGCTTTTTGACAACTCTTCGGTTGATTATCTCCTGCATGCTTTGTTTGCTGCTTGTACTGTCGTAAATGCTCTTATACTTGCTCGACACTTCAGACCTCGACCGCACAAATGGAAGACTGTATTCAAGCTGTCATTCAAGTTTTCAGCACAGTTTATCCTGGGAATGATCTCTCTGGAATTTTTCGGTTGTTCCTTTTGGCCTTGGTATAATGCACTACCCGAGAACACTAAAGTCGTAGCTTCTGTTATCCTTCCACTAGTAGCGTTCTTTCCTAAACTCGTCTGCCGTCTAGCGGCTCAGAAACTCAAAGACGTGCATCCAGGTAGCGCTCATGTTTTTGTTAGTGTCATCTATGGCACCTTGGCTATTCTACTCAGTGTAATGCAAGCAGAACTGGCCAACTTGTCTTCATTTGTACTGCTTGGAGTAGCACGCGCCTTTCTGGACCTGATTGAGAGGCTCACGATTATAATCATGGATTATGTATGGTTATACGTTTATAGACGTCTTCGTTGTAAACGAAATAATAAGTCTCTGTATTGCTGTCCTCGCAGCCGACGGTTTGTTGCTGACATGAGTATCCAAATATTACTTCAAGAAGTAACATGTCTAGTGTCAGGCCTTGGATTTATCCACCTCTACCACTTTAATTATCTACAGTGACATCAAGCCTCCTTACACCGATTTGCAAGTCGTCAAAGACTTCTTTCTGCGCGTCTTCATCGGGCTAGCCATCGATTTAGCATTCAACACAGTTTCAGTGGTGTTGCAAACCCGGCTCATGAACATCGCCATTATGAAAGTGTGGTCGATGAAATGGAAGCATCATTGTATTGTAACTACTATTATTGCATTACAGACGATGCTTTTATTTAGGGTGTATTTATTTTATATTATACGCAATAAGTATAATTATAAGGAACATCCTTTAGTGCGATATGCATGGAATTGTTCTATGCCTTTTACGCAGTTGTAAAAAAGACGACACTTAACACGGAATAACCCGTTATTTCGCCTCGGGACGTGCGATGATAAATCAATGCTTTCAGCTTTCCATTCCACTTGGATTTTCTTCGCGTTTCCCAGTTTTTTTTAGTGGGATAATTAAAGGTTTCCGCTTTAAGTAAGTTTCTTATTCCAACTAATACGACTAATAACTTGAATAACGTGTATGTAAGAATTTTTATAGCATATTCAGCACTAGTACTGTGTTTCGGGTGTGACTTTTGAATCAAGGTGATCAAATAATCAATTTTAACATGTTAATGTTAAGTTTTGAATTGCCGAATAAATGTATACAGTTATGCTGTCATTATTGCACTGAAGGGGTCTAAGGACTAGGATTTCCAACATTTCCAAAAAAAAGTGTCTATGCAAAACTGTCATTTCAAGTGGGAATGACTAATGTCTAGAACTGGTTATTCCCCGGGCATAACTTCAAAACGAAACCGTTCCAGGTGGAAGCACTACGCTTCCAGTACAGTGCTACGCTTCGAACCGTTGCCACTACTATAAGGTTTTTGATTCCTTTTTGACATCTTTTTTACAACTTTGAATTGCTAACAAATTAGATATCGGCGCTTCACTTTGATGTCACGATAGGCGGAGTTTCTACATCATACATTTTTATATCGATGTACAAATGCTGCCTATCGAGACATCAAAGTGAAGCGCCGCTATCTAATTGGTTGGCGGTATTCCAACTAGTTGTCAAAAAGATGTCAACTGGTAATCAAAATCTTTACATGGTAGGAGCAACGGTTCGAAGCGTAGCACTGTAAGCGATTACAAAAAACGGAAGGAATATAATGCGACACGTTTCATTTTTATTGATTGTTAGGTTGTTGATGTATAAAATGTAAATTATCAAACACTTCATGGTCAACAGTTTACTTAGAGCAAGTACGTACCAGTTATACAATAGTGGAATATCATGGAATATCCCACGAGTCACTTGTATTTACCTAGTATACACACGAGCCTTTAGGCGAGTGTGCACGTGTGCGCCGGTACAAAGAAAATACACGTGACGAGTGGCTTATCCACGATATGCTACACAATTGTTAGTATAACTATTGAAAACCGTTAGCAGGTGTTCAATAGCGACTATTCAATAAATCTCATTGTTAATTCATCCTTATTTCTTGAAATGGGATGTCTTTCGTCTGTTCGATAATCGTCTGTTGGTTGGTTGGTTTTCGATATATTATTTATGACCGAGTAATTATAATGCACTCGGGAGTCACATTTCGAAAATTGCCCTATTATATCGACGGGTGCCGGGTTGAATTAAATAGGGGGCTTCTTCAAATTCGGAAGAAATACATAATTTTTTTTTTTTTACTTTTTCCCCAACACTATATGGAATTTGTTCAAAAATAATGGAAATAAGTGTCTTACAAAAATCGGCAGTATTTGTGGTGTGCAGCAAAAATCCACATAAAAGAACACCCGCGTTTCTTCTTCTTCTTTTTTTTTCAAGTTAGCTTGAAATAGTCTCCTTCGCAGCCGTTTTTAGTCTCGTCACGTCACGCAATTAAATGGCTGCGAGGGTGACTAGCTTGAAAGAGAAATGGTGGTTATAAATTGCAAGTGGGTGTCTTGTGAGAAATCAGCCAAACAGGTTCTTAATAGGTTCTCATTTATAAGCAAAAAGATAAATGTTACTAATAAAGTTTATCCCACATCATAGAAAATGCAGACAATCAATCAGACATACAGGAAAGCCGTTGTATATTCGGCGGTATTCAACTGTCTCTTCCCATAAGACTTTGAGGTAATTAGCTGTATCCTTTGGTGTTGGATAAAATAGTTTTTATCTTTAATTTTCTATTTTGGTGTATGATAATACTAATTAAGCATATATATACCGAGTATGAATAAATGACAGGTATAAATGTATGAATTTATATGCAATTAACACAAAGATTTTCTCCTAACTGGTGGTTGAACACACAAGCATCCACACTATGTGATTAGGACGGTAAATAATCCTTCACCAACTATATTGAATTGAAGCTCCGTCAATATCTGTAATTTTAAACTGAGACTGAATGCGTTGAGTATTGCTAAACTTACCGTCATGAAAGTATATCTTGCCACAAAAAGGTTCTGGATCGTTTATTGGCTACTTTTACGAAGAGCTTTAAGCAGTGATGGTAAGTTGATAAAAGCATTTGATGATTTTGAGTTGAAAAATAGTTTTGAAATTTTGAAACTTTGAAAATGAGCGATCTAAAGGGGGTCCCCGGCAATCAGTGAACATTGCTCAGTGCGAAGAATTTTGGGTACTTTTACGAAGAGTTTTGAGCAATATGATGCTATAAGTTAATAGATAATATTTGTTGGATAGTTAAAGACGGCTGTTATTCAGGCTAGTAGTTAAACAATTTCAGTGAGAATTAATACTCTATATAAGGAGGACCCAATCAATAAATATTGCCGAATGCCAAGAACTTCTATGGCCTAAGAAGACAAACAACTTTTCTGTTCAGGCGATTATAATTACAGGTGCTGGTCTACATTAGCCGGAGTCCCAGTGTCAGTTCGTCGATAGTTTTAGTTTCACAAATGTCAGATCGATCGCAGATATGCATGGAAGCCGTAGATCTTTTTTGGGGGGAAACATAGAAATAGGTAGACTGATTCCATAAGTCGGTCCCAGTTCGCTCTCTGACGATTTTTTTTTTCGCTCACGGGTCCGACTTATCTCATTCATCAGCCGTTGCTGTACAAACCAAAACGAGGCTCTTGAATACCTAATGAGCCGGAAGTAAAATTCCATAATTTTTCGCAAGTCATTTCAACGTTTCTTTATTTCTACAACTCGATGTTTTCTCATAAAAGTACTCCTATAAAGTTTGTTTAAATCGAGCTGAGGACGTTTGCAGTTCTCAGAAAGAAAAAAGAAGAATTGTGGGCACTGAGAATGAAGAGTTAGTTTACAATCTTTACGGCGTGAATCTAGGCAAAGATAACAACACACATCATGGAACATTCAAATTTTATTAAAACATAAGCTTACCACTGAGTTACACAATGAGCCTCATCAACATCAATACACCCTAGGATATTTTTAAACTCCTTCGATGTAATTCCAGAGAGATAAACGGCTTATAACTGCAGAACTTGTTTCACGAGGGCATGACCAAAACCACTGGGCTTTGTCAGATAATATTACAATCATTACTAGCCTTGTATTTGCCAAATTTAGCCTCTTCTGTCACAGTGGAATCGTCTTCTCCTTCTCCGGTAAAGCCGGCAAAGGCAGCGGGAATCTAGTAACTTCCTAAAACTGTCCACTTGACTGATCTTTCATCAAGGCGTCAAAGGCGATACAAAAATATTGCCGTTGGCGGCCTTTGCATCTAATAGATCAGGCAAAACGTTTTGCCACATCCTGTGGGAAGATAAACAAACACGTCTTTCCCCTCTAGAACTTGTTCAATAGCTTTTCTTTGGAACGGCTTTAACGTTATCTTCGTTTAGTTGGTAATTAATTTTCAAAAACAAAATGGCGTCTTACCGGAAGTGAAGTTTCAGATCGGTATAATAAGACATAGTATGTGATTGGAAAATGTTTTGAATGGCATAACAAACGATTTCATTGGCTATCTCGTTTTTTCGAGATGCGGATCATTTCTGAGTATGTTTGCAAATAAATCGGACCCGTGAGCGAAAAAAAAAATTTGTCAGAGAGCGAACTGGGACCGACTTATGGAATCAGTCTAAGAAATAGGTAGGAAAATATTTCTAGCCTAGAATGGCATTCGTTTAAGCGACTTATGAAAATGAGGATGGGTAAATAAAAGGACCCTAACTGTTAAATTTCTCTAGCAGCGATCTTCATTGAATTTTTTTCAACCAACATTTTCGATTTTAACTCGAGGGCAGGAGGGAGGAGATGACTCCAATGGTTTTTATTAGGCGCGCGCTGGTACAGTGATGTCTGCGATGTGACGTCACGGATGGCGTACATAGCAACCAAAATTGTGTTCTCAAAATGCTCCGAAAAACAGATTCCAAAATGTACTTGAAAATGTAGTTTTTAGAAATTCCTTAAAACATTTACCTTCACTTTTGCAATATTGCTATTGCTTTACCTTCAATCTGTATCAGTCTTGTCTTTGACACCAATCTGACGAGAAAAACGGCTCAAAACAAAGGAAAGTTGAAGTGCTTGTCTTGTTCAGTAACCGCCATTTTTCGTTATTCGAGGAGAAGGGCGCGCGAGGAAAAAGATTTTTTTTCTCGGGGTTTTAGAGCATTTTGAATCCCGAAAAAAGTTCCACGTACTCGTAATTAATAGGCTTTTTGCCTGAACTGTGCTATTAGCTTCCATTTTCTATAGTTTTCCTTAACTCCCTTTTTGTCTCCAGTAACATAATGTGTCAGGTTTGTATTTTGTTTTTTCCTGAACGACTCAGCTCAGTAAATACAAAACATATAGACCTAGAAGCACCAATGTGAATTCTTTTCACTTCTCTCTATCAGTGAATGATGTCAGTTAAAAACGATTTGCCTGTTTTGTCTTCGATAAATATCAATCAAGTACATTGGGCTTCCTGTGGTAAATAGCTTACAAAAATATTCCATTTTTAAAAGTATAAATAGATGAAATAAAGATTTTGGATAAAACTTTTAATAATTTGTTTGAAGGTTTGTGTATTTCATACTTTTGATAATCTCCTGTGATCTTGCTATATATTTTTCAGATCCAGTCATTTTATTGACTCTGCAGTTCCAGGTTGTTTATAAATTCTACTGAATAGAAAGCAAATAGAAGCCCACCTAATAAATGCCCCAAAACTGCTTTGATGCATAAAAGTAAACCATATATTATTGCTTTTCTAAAAGACTAGATATTGCAGAACACATTTTGATTGCTTAGTCTTCATACTTATGGTTTTGTATGTTTTCATGTGGATTTTATACAGTACTGGGCAGTATTGAATACTCCCGGTTTACTATTTGCAAGTATTGTCTTGGTTTATTTTGAGTGCAAAACAACAGTTCTCTCTTTAATGTTAACTGATGCAAACTGAAGCTATAGATATAGAAAATCAGTTATTTGGCATACAAAATAGAAAGAACACAAGGAATACAGCATTTCCAATTTAGGTTGAAGATCAGATTTTCTGTATAACAACTCTACTTTACATGCAAGTAACACATTTTTGCTGTCAATTTCTTTATTGAAAATATTCTAGACCTAAACTTGATTGAGCTGTTATTACACAGAGAGACTGAAATAAATTTTAGACAAAAAGAGAAGTTCATTTTAAAATTGGCTAACTATCGCAGTTTACCACAGAAATGTTTCTTTTTCAACAACCATAAATTCTAAATGAAAAATACATCATCTTATAGGTACAAGAGACTTTTTGACATCACATTTTCTTCTATCATGCATGCCCTTTACCTTGAAACGTTTTTCTTCATTTGTTGTCTTTCAAAGCATTAAAAGTCCTTTTCGTTCAAATTTTGCAGACACTCTTGTTTTCCAACTTTGGAGGGATTGTTAAGCAGTTCTACTGAAAGCATCTTTCCGAAACGTGACATACATAATCTTCAATGACTCAGTTATACAGGGAACTTTTTTGAAGCTGCAAATCCATCAACAGAGTCCACCAGCCTTGAAAATGTTCGTTGAGTTTTTCGTCTTTCAAGCAGTTTTTGAAACGACACAGGTTACGAAAAAAATTCAAACGTTCGATTTCTTCGCTCAAAAACGTTGAGGTTCATATAGATGAATGTCCGTGAAAATCTTCAAATTTTTGTGAGGTTTTCAGGAATATACTTGGAAGTTTTGGGTGTAAAAACTGCAAGGAAACATGTGAATTGCGATCTCCTTCTTTTGCCGCCATGTTGAAGCTATGCCACGCCACCGTGACGTCACATCGCAGACATCACTGCACTGTACCACGGATTTCCTTGGAGACGCTCCCTCCCTCCTGCTTAAGGGACATTCGACTTTCAAGGAATGAAAGAAAACAACTGAAAACGAGACATACCCAGTTGGCCCGCGGGTGATTGTAGTGGCAGAAATTAATAGTATCCATAATAGCGAATCTTCTGATTCTAAGATGCATGGTGTTAATTTTAAAGATACAAAGAGGTAGAACCAATGGATAGCCAATGTTCGAAAAGCTTTTTTTATCAAAACCGGAGCCCAAGTGCATAAAGTTTTAAAACAGAACAGAGTACAAAGGACAATATATCATGTAGCGTTTTATTAACAGATCTTAATTACTTGATTATTCAAAATTTTCCTGAAGATTTCGATCACATTGGATGCTTTAAAGACAACCGGGACAGAGCCATGCCAAAATTTATTGGTACAATGTCAGGCACAGCGCAACAACGCATACAAAGATGTGCTAATGCAGTAAAAAAGTTAGGTTATATGGTGTTTGGAGTGCAGTACAGAGGGCAGTGTTGGAGCAGTCCAAACGCAGAAGAAACATACAGCAAATATGGTCCAGCTAGAAATTGTATGAATGGACTTGGTGGAGGCTGGGCCAATGATGTGTATAAGTTTAAAGGTACCGTTTGTTGCTAGAACTAAAAAGAATTACAGGACGATAGAAAGAGAGAGGGGGTGGGGGCAGGCATACAGGAAGGTGGACAGGAAAATAGGAAGGGCGGACGGGAGGGAAAAGGGGATTTTGGGTGAGGCAAGAAGCAAGGTAGCGATAAACGAAGCAACAACAACGACAAAAAAAAAAAAAAAAAGGAAACAACAAACAAACAAACAAACAAAAACAGAAAACAGCAACAAAGGAAGAAACGAAGAAGGAAATAAATATTTGATGTAACAGAGGGTAGCAGAGAGAAATATTCTGACAAATTAATAACAAAAACTTTGATACGTATTTCTAGTTTGTCGGCACGCCATTTTTCAAGATCACTTGAGAGCACAAAACAAAATATTATCAAATCATTTACTTGGTCACAATTTGGTGATGAACGATGAACAGTGCCATATCGAATGCTATTTGAACCACGACTGCGTCTCGTACAATCTTGGTCCTTCGTCAACACCTGGATTACTACTGTGTGAACTGAACAACGCTGATCGACATCAATATCCAAACGACTACAAAGATAAATCTGGCTATTCTTATACAGGGAATAAGGTGAGTTTCTTGTAGACATTTATGTCAACACTAGCCTCCTTTGGGATTCCTGTGGGATTCTTCTTCGCACCTTCCTTTCTCTCACCTAACTAGCGCCCAGACCTTCTCTATCATCAACACAGGAAACCCAAGATATATAAAAAATTCAAATTCTCAGATTATAATGACGCCGACAGAGGAGGCTATGTGAATACATATTTAAGCATTCAGTAACCGAGTGGCGCAAAGGGCAAGGGATCTGCAGAGATTCAACAGACATTCAAGGAAACGAGTATTTTCCATCTTAGCAAGCTCTTTTTGGTATTTCTACACTCACGCAAATTGTTTACGTCCCAGAACTTGTGCAATACCAACCCTTGTTCAAACGGTGCTACGTGCAAGACTGGAATTGGTGACGAGCCATTTCGATGTGTATGTCCTGTTAGTTTCACAGGAGAGCACTGCAAGAAAGGTACATTTCTTCGCTGTTTTAATAAGCTCTGCAAATGTTTCAAGGGAGGAAACATAAGATGAGTCGACCATGAGATAAAAACTAGAGCGACTGAAATGAAAAGCTATTAAATCTTAGTCGACCAATTTTTGGAGAGATGACTATTTTTCGGAGAAAAAGCAGACAAACAAACAATCAAACGTACAAACAAACAAACAAAAATCACAAACAAACAAACAAACATTTGAGTTTCTAAACATCAGCATCAAATGAATGAGTATATCATTCAGGAGGCAGCATGGCCGAGTGGTCAGAGCGTTGGTCTCGCAATCTGGCGGTCCCAGGTTCGATACCCGCTCTGGCCACTAGCTGAGACTGGATTTGTTCCGATTTCGATTAGTTCAAATTCAGTTTCTCGGCCATGCTTGTAATATAGCCAACTGGTTCGCCTCCTTGCCAGTTGGGATTCTTAAACACTTTATGTTTGATTTACATTATTTAGTTGTGATTATTTCAGTGGAGTGCCTGGAAACTAGCTGGATAGCTAAGTGTTCTTCCACTATAAACAAAGCATTTACATTTTACATATCGTGTAGCGATACTTCACTTTTTTTCGAAAAAATAAAGTAAAATTCTTACGTTGAATACTACTGAAATAAGTTTCAAAATTTTCCAGAAAGTGAAACTTCTTAACAGAGTGGAAATCCAAACAAATTCAACAGATTGTACAATTAACACTTATTGACTGGGACCGAGGGAAACAGTATGTTTTGTGGTCCCGAGACCGCCAATGTTTCCCGAGGAGGGACCACAAAACATACTGCTTTCCCGAGGTCCCAGTCAATAAGTGTTTTGTTATATACCAACTGTCAAAGAACAATCAAAACGCATAGTTATGATCACACATTTTTATTCCAAATCTGACTTATTAACCTGTGCGCATCTGATATTTCTCTTTTCTTGTTTTCTGAGGGTCAAAACTGAGGGTCCTCGATGATGTTGAATTTCGTTTCTTTCGCAAGATGTCGTGATAATCCATAAGATGGTTCTTTGTGTAAAAAGACCCATCTTGCTTTCTTGCATTTACATAGAACTGTTGTAACAATTGGTTTAGTTCGAGTTTTGTGAGACCTTCAAAGTCGGCAGAAATTCCTTTTTCTAAGCAAAAGTCTCTTAGAATCTTCACAGCTTGTTTTGTTGCATTCTTTGTGGATTTAGACTCTTTGTCATTCAGTAACATTTCGATATCTTCGTCCGTTCTGCTTGCAAATCTTGCACTTTCCTCCATTTTTGTGTTGTCTGTTTTGTCGTTGTTGTTAAAATGAAGTTTGTAGCGGACGCGCGAGCGTGCTGGTTTTCCCGCTTTTTTCAACCAAGGACCTCAATCAACTTCCGGTTTTGTTATTACCGGTCAATAAAACTCACTGTTGCCCGCTGAGAGTAGTCGCTAAGGAAACAGCAAAATTTGTTGACGTTCACGTGATGCGCTCTCGCCCAATCAGAGCACGAAAAAAATTGACTTTGACAGTTGGTATATAACAATAGCTAATATGTCATTTCAATTTGTTCCTTTAGGACAAAAGTGATTCATCACGCATGTAGTGTGCAATGGGATGTACTTTTAAAAGCGAATAGTTGGATCTTTGTAACTATATAACTTTTAATAAAGAGAGTTTGAACATAACGTGGATGTAGTGTAATAACTAGAAGTAAAAATATAGTTGTCGCGTTGTCACATTTAAAAAATAAAAGAAGCATTTCCCGGGCATGCACACCAGAACAAAACAACATGATATATAAAAAATGTCCATCAACACGGATGTCCACTTTTTGACACCTTTTATACCGGTCCGGTATCATGTAAGATGTTTGCTATTACTCAATGGCTTTTGTTGCCTATATTGGGGAATCTGGAAAAAATCGTGTCGAGGACCGTAGCGAGAGCTTTTAGGTGCCAAAATGATGCACGTCTTCTAGATCTCCTAAGATGTTATTACTTTTTCTGCGAGAAATTCGCAGCCATCATTCTTTGGCTTCTCTTGCCAGGTTTCTTGGCAGAACCTGGACGAGATTTTTTGGAATCGTCAAGGGTACTCTCTTTTGGTACCTCACCCTCAGTCGATACCATTTTTGGTTCCTCTGAGACGTGATTAGATTCATTACTAGGTCCATGGGGTGCAGATTTTTGATCAATACATTTCGAAAAACCAGGTGAATTCAACGCTGTATCGCCCACTTGCATAGATCCATCCAAAGTACTACCTTTACCTTTAGAATCAGTAAAGCTAGAGGGTGGAATAAGAACCTGTGGAGAAGTAGGTTGAGAAGAAGGATTTTTCTGTACCGGTTCGTTCGTCTTTGGTGGGATATCATTAGTTAAAAGGTTTTTACTTAAGGAAGGTCTTTCAATTCCCTTGGATTCTGGGGACGTTTTTTCTTGAGATAAGCTTGTTGGTGATTCGGGTTTGGCGGGGAGGTTTCGTCGAGTAACCTATGGCGAAAACCGTAAAAAATCAAGTTACGTGCTTAAATATTGAAATAGTGAGTTGGGAGTTGTGTGCATAGAATATTAGAATGCATTGGTAGCGTGTGTGCGTGAGTACAGTGTCTCCCACTTAGTGCGCAAGCACTAGAGCATATTGGTCAATTATATAAACAGTTATTATTATCATCTAATTCGCCAAATGTCTTTACCAAGGGTTTACGAAATGGATTTCGTTCATTAGTGTAGGGAAGTAGTTTATGTTAAGCGGGATACATTCGCACAAATACACCCAGACTTCGCTCAAAGTACAATGTCAGCAGCGCAGAAATTATGCATTACTTTCCCTACATTCTCTACTTAAGTAGGACAAATCTTTTGTTTTTCTTTAGCTCTAAAAGAAATTATCAACCAACCAACCTGCATTGGAATAAAAGGCGCTGCGTTTGGACGAAGTGTTTTTTCCTTTAACGCAGAACTAACAGTAGCTGCGGGGACAGTTTTAGGTTCAGCGTGAACTGGCATCCTTGGTTGTTGACTTGGATGATAGGATTGTACAGCTCGCATCATGGGCTGGAAGGGGAAACCTGGATAGGGGGGCATTACTGGTGGGATAAAAGGCTGTGCAGGCATCCGTTGAACATTTACTGAGTGACCAATACGATTCTAGAGTGAAAAAATTGAAGATATAATATTTAGTCAATGTGAGGATCGTGATGGGATGTTATGTCGTACATCTATATACTGCATATGATGAAGATGATGATGATAATGGTTTAATGATGACTTATCTAGATGGTAGCTCTACATTCAAAAATCTAATAATAATAATAATGATAATAATAATAATAATAATCTAATAAAAATAATCTAATGAGGATAACGATGTGGTGACAGAGTGCATGGAAAATGGAACAGAGGAAACACAATATTAAATTAAAATTAATAGTAATAAATAGCGAAAACTATGATTATGATTATAATTGGCTGTAGTTATACAGTCGAAATATTCAAGCAAAAAATGTTCCAAGATCTTCTCCTATTAATTTTTAATATGATTAGAGCAGTAATTAAATATGGAGTTTTATCCCACACCATAGAAAATACAGCCAATCAGAAAACAGGAAAGCCGTTGTATATTCGTGGTATTCCACTCTTCATCCATCATGCATTTGTATTTTCTATGGTGTGGGATAAACAGTAGGTATACAATGCCTTCTTGTGGCACACAGATGGAAGATTCCAACTTGTCACTTGTATTTTCTTTGTATTACACACTCGCCTAACGGCTTCATGTGTTACCACACTAGAAAATACTTAGTGGGCATGCGTGGGATATTCCATGGTATTCCACTCTAAACCATTGTATTACTACTATGTATTCTAAAACGATAAAATTCACATACCAATAGAGATAGTGCAATGGCACATGCACTCTCAGTTGCCTCCACATGGTCTCGACTTTGGGAGCCTGAGTATTTAAGTCCATTTGCGAGTTCAACTGTTGCAAAAATCCCCTAAACAGAAAGACAGCATTCTAAGTAACCAACAGCAACAAGACAATGCTCACTGATTACACCAACAAGCTAACTTAAAATGGAACAGCTATTTTTAAATAGGTTTTCAGTTTGCAGCACAACGCATTCAGCAACGTAACCAATTTTGGATTGTATCTAAATAATTTCGCAGCAAATCATACGTTAATAACATCCACATACCTGAGGCCCCTGGCCATAATGAAATCGAGGAGGTGGCAGCCCTTTTGACAGGCAATAGTTTACAAGAACTTGAGATGGCAGGGCACTAGTGGAATAAGAGGTAAGTAAGTAAGTAAGTAAGTAAGTAAGTAAGTAAGTAAGTAAGTAAGTAAGTAAGTAAGTAAGTAAGTAAGTAAGTAAGTAAGTAAGTAAGTAAGTAAGTAAGTAAGTAAGTAAGTAAGTAAGTAAGTAAGTAAGTAAAGTAAGTAAGTAAGTAAGTAAGTAAGTAAGTAGGTAGGTAAGTAAGTAAGTAAGTAAGTAAGTAAGTAAGTAAGTAAGTAAGTAAGTAAGTAAGTAAGTAAGTAAGTAAGTAAGTAAGTAAGTAAGTAAGTAAGTAAGTAAGTAAGTAAGTAAGTAAGTAAGTAAGTAAGTAAGTAAGTAAGTAAGTAAGTAAGTAAGTAAGTAAGTAAGTAAGTAAGTAAGTAAGTAAGTAAGTAAGTAAGTAAGTAAGTAAGTAAGTAAGTAAGTAAGTAAGTAAGTAAGTAAGTAAGTAAGTAAGTAAGTAAGTAAGTAAGTAAGTAAGTAAGTAAGTAAGTAAGTAAGTAAGTAAGTAAGTAAGTAAGTAAGTAAGTAAGTAAGTAAGTAAGTAAGTAAGTAAGTAAGTAAGTAAGTAAGTAAGTAAGTAAGTAAGTAAGTAAGTAAGTAAGTAAGTAAGTAAGTAAGTAAGTAAGTAAGTAAGTAAGTAAGTAAGTAAGTAAGTAAGTAAGTAAGTAAGTAAGTAAGTAAGTAAGTAAGTAAGTAAGTAAGTAAGTAAGTAAGTAAGTAAGTAAGTAAGTAAGTAAGTAAGTAAGTAAGTAAGTAAGTAAGTAAGTAAGTAAGTAAGTAAGTAACGAACGAATGAACGAAGGAACGAATGAAAGAACGAACGAACGAACGAACAAAATGGACATTTATTAAAGATAATCTTGACTTACCCTGGCGTTGCATGGACAGGAAAAGGGGGTTGAGATTGAGCTGATGGCGTTTCTGAAAAGAGAAACGTAAATATTTTAGAATTGAGACCAAACATTGGGATAATGCTTGTGCTGTTCTGTACCGTGCCAAGTCTCAAGACAAAAACGTCCAAACAGTTGAAACACGAAAACCAAATGGACTTTTCACACCACACAATTCTTGAAAGTCACATTCCAATCATAATTATCATACCTTGCGTCTTAAATAATTCCTCTACAGATAGTTGTTTTCTGCCAACTTGTCCTTTAGGCTCACGATTTTCCGTATCGGGTTCCCTGTGTTGGTCATTTTCGTTAGGTGACTGATCACTAGTTGATGGAGAATGACGACCAATATGTAGAAGTTCACACAAAGCCTGTGTTCTTTCCTTCAACATTGAAAAAGACAAAGTTCAAACATCATCGGTTTTGGAGCATTTTACGGTGTTTTGGGGGTAGTGATTAGCCCTGTCAAACCGCCTTAAAGTACCACAAAATGCCCCCAAACCACTCAAAAAAATTTTATTTTTCAACGCTTAATTAACTGATGATTTTGGTAAAGGAGGAAAGTCCGGAAAAAAATGGAGAAGAACTGCAACTATTACAATAGCTGCAACATTTACAACTATTGCAGCAATTGCAACTATTGCAAAAGCAATTGCAACCTCAGTTTAAAACAAAAGCAAAATTGATCAAGTGAAGCAAACAAAGTGAATGAAATAAGACAGGCAATTATCCAATTACCTTAGAAACTGTGTTGTGCTTCTTTTCTTCTGAGCTAACTGATTTACTTAATTCATCCTCAGCTGAGGAAACGTTTTCCTTCTGATTTTCGTTCCTTTTTTCTGACTCAGATTTCGGCGGACTGTTTTCTTTCATTTGCAGCTCTTTCCACATGCTAGCAAACTCACTTGAGTTTTTACCATTTCCTTGTGGAGTACCTACGTTGTTCTTAAAGTGCATGAAGGAAATAAGGAATTAAGGAAGGAAGGAAGGAAGAAAGAAAGAAAGAAAGGAAGGAAGAAAGAAAGAAAGGAAGGAAGTGAGGAAGAAAGGAAGGAAGGAAAGAAGGAAAGAAGGAAGGAAGCAAGGGTGGGTGGGAGGGAGGGAGGGAGGGAGGGAGGGAAGCATACCCGTGGACTAGTGTCTACAATAACACTATCAAAGGATAATTTATGTTTATTCAATTTAACTGACCTTCATGAATCTTGGAGCTGTTTCTCGTCTGCCTTCGTTTCTAGGAAAACAAGTTGGAAGAAAACAGTGAAAACAGGCTATTTTTCTCTCTCGTGTAAACTGGTAAAATCGGAGACTGTCTTACTTCTGTACAAAGAAACCCTTAGTCTGCAATTGATGATTAATTCTAACATTGCCTGACTGTGGGGAATAACCAGTTAAGGATATATGGGGTAGTGGACCGGAAGGGGTAAATGTTTTCAATGACAGAACGTGTACTCAAATATTAGGCTACAAACCTGTCCTTTAGGTATTTTTGGCCATGAGAAGCAGCTGCTCTACTGGGAGGAGTTGCTATTCGAGTTACCACAGGGGTAGCAGTATTTTTACCACCTTTTGCAATGTTTTGCGATGAAGCTGTGTGACAACGTAGTACAAATGAGTTAGTATAGCGGACCTTAATATGTTGTCATTTTCATTTATCACGACTACCATCACCACCAACAGCAGCATGGTCATAAAGATGATTAATATTATCATAATAATTAGCCTCTTCCGCAGGCAACCGCTTCTTGTTTTCTCTGTTTTGAGATCCCCGTTGGCCATCCGAGGACTAGTTAGAAACCACAGGAAGCTCGTCCACAACACAGCCACATGCAACCCCCAAAAGAGAAAACAAAAACAATCATCACTCCTAACCAGCATCATATTCGTGAACATATTCGGACTCAGTTTCATACTGTAACCAGCTTATTTATCTCCATCTACCACCACCACCACCACCACCACCATCATCATCATCTCCACCATCAACGACAATGACAACGACAACAACAACAATGCATTAACCAAGAAGACTATCCTGTTGGCCCCGTCTTCCAGTTTGCGGTGACCAACCATTGGTCTTGTCTCTGTGTGACCATCATTATCATCACCGTCATAATCAACAACAACAACAAGAACATCATCAACAACAACAACAACAATACGTTATACTCATTAACTTACCAAGAGGACTATCCTGGGGGCCACGTCTTCCAGTTCTCGGTGAACCACCATTTGGCTTGTCTCTCTGGGGACTTCCATTGTTCTTCGACCCAGAAACAGCAGCAGAGAAAGTTTTGTTGAGGGGTCTTGGGGGTGGCACAGGTTGACCACGTTTCTTCGCCTCGCGTCTCTCGCCGTAAGTCAGGTCGATAAACGACGATGGACGAACTAAATAGATGTTTTTTGAAGTGCGCCTGGAATAGAATGACGAAGAACCATCACTGATGCACTTGTAAAATCTCCCGCAACTTATGAAGAGAGCTAAGCTTCACGTACACCGGAAACGGCAAACGGCAAAGAGGGAACTAGCAGCCTTTTTTCGGGCCCGGTGACGCGCGTTTGACATGTCTGCCTTAATAGTAACGACAGTAAAATTCATTTATTTTCCTTCTAGCTAGCTATTTTGAAACATATGTTCTGTATAGTCTTTCTGTTCTTAACTAAATATATATTTTTTTCTAGTCTGATTTCAACATAAATCGTGAAAAGCAAATATCGTTGATCTGTGAATAGTTTGGGAGTCCTTCGGGAGTCCCGGAATAAAAAAATCACATTTCCTTTAATCTCGTACCCAGAGCCCCCATTACTTTTCGGCATGCGGTCAATTGCGTCGAGCATGCGCAGTGGCATTGTTAACACATTTGTGAGTGAGTGAGTGACACATTAGGTTACTACTTTATGTATGGCACCATTCTAGTTAGACAATAGATAGATTGAATAGTGCCATTTCATGTTGTCATACACGAAGTAAAATAAGCTGATCATTTGCATATTTTGACCCCTCACTATAACTCGTTGATTTGCAATCCACGAGTTAACAACATATTTAGTATTCTACCTAAACGCTTCTATTTATTTGAATTTTTTTAAATAATGACTGTCTGTTTACATGTATAAAATCTCTGTAAAATTACTTCGCATTCGTGGTAACGATTCAAGCGTTTTCTTACCAGAAACTGAATTGCCCTGGCATGGGCTCCGAGTCTTCAAAATATAGTCGGTTACCTTGAACTAAAAATTCTGTTTCGTTTGGAACATGATTTGATCACTATAAGCAGATGGAAAGTGAGCAACATGTAGATGAAGAAATTGTTCTGCCATTTTTGAAGCCGGGATAATATTACCAAATATGGTAATAAAACGCTTGTTGTGCTCATTTGAATATTTCAAAGCATGGCACCAAAGAAATGTATTGTTGTTACACGTTTCAACCCCTTATGAGTTTCTGTGGTAAACCAGTTTCCTTTATAAGAAGAACGCAATAGAGAAACATCAGTGACGAGCCAAAACTGAAAACAACAGTCCGTCTAAACTTTGATTTGCAAGATGTATTTTGAATCGTTGAGTTGAAACAAAACCACAAAAAAATATCTAGTTTCTATTTCACACTTTATTGTTAGATTTTAAGTTTATTTCCTTGAAATGTTGATTTCTTAGCGATGAAACTCGATTGGCCATCTACAATCACTCCTCAACCAAAAAAAAATAATTAATAATAATTAGGGGGAAGGGGAGGCACTGTAGACATATCGAGTACTAGCCCGTTCTGTTAAGGGCAAAAATGGGCGGGATCATGTCAAATCGCGCACAAGCACTTAATTGGTACAGATGTACTTTTAGGTATATGAAAGAATTTCAAAAGGGGTGCCATGAAATTCGAGTATCAGAAAGTGATTTTTGAATACGGTAATTTGTCGCGTTTTTCTTGTGTTACATTATGCAAATTAGAAAACTTTTTGTGGATATTTCTTAGTGGATAATGATCTAACTATCTATTAAACAAAATAAGCATATAAAAATGCCTTAAATACCCTCAGGTTTCCAGCTTTCAAAGTGAACTACTTGTCAATGAGGGCCGTGACTCAAAACATTTGCATAATTGCGGCATGAAAATGTCACGCTTAACTTCGTTACCACTCATAAACCAACTAGTTTAATGTTTAATTTAAGAATGTTACATTAAAACGATGATTCGCCGTAATGCTTTCTGTGGTTTCATTCTGAGCTTTTTAACAAATTCGATCAAGCAGTTTTTACAAAAATGAAAGAGCGCACTAAGCATACATTTGAGATGCGCCCGGAGTGAACTGTAAAATATTGTTTTCAATCTCGAATCCAACCAAGGCGCTTAACATTGTTTAAAAAGACTAACTAAAATTATATTCTGGACTCGTAAAAGTCATCTTATTGGGCTTAAATTTTGCTACGTTGAGCACTATGATCTTACCATTAGAGATAATCCAAGCACTTCTTTGGTTAAATATGCCGATGATACTACTCTTCTATGTGCCATAAAGAAATCTGGTTTTGACTATTCTATTGATATTGTTGAACAGTATATGAACTGGTCTAAGAATAACTGCATGCCGTGTAACGTAAAAAAGTGTAAGGAATTAATTCTTAGAAAGAAAAATTGTACAGATAACATTGTACCTATTAATAATATCCAGCAGGTTGATTCTTTAAAGATGCTGGGAGTTACTTTCCAAAGCAATTGCAGGTTTAATGAACATGTAAAGTCTAAATTAGCTGAAGCAAATAGGGGATTGTATATATTGAGATGTTTACGGAAAGAGGGTTATACCCAAGATGAGGTAGATTATTTTTTCTGCTCTGTAATATTACCTAAAATAACATATGGTTTATCTATTTATGCTGCTTCTCCACCAGAACTTACAGTTGTACATAATTTCTTAAGACGCTGTTTTAAGCGTAAGTATATATCTTATCATATTGATATACAAGATTTAGTTGATAAGACTGATCATACTATTTATAAAAAAGTAAGTAATAAGCCTAGCCATCCTCTATTTCAATTTTTACCTAAGACAAAGCAGTCATCTTACTATCTTAGATATAAGAGTAGTCTCATGCCAAGAGTTAATACAGAAAGATTTAAGAATAGTTTTATAAATAGATTATATTTTAAACATAGATTAGCTATTTAATATATTTTATTTTTATTTACATTATATATATTTTTTATGTTTCTTGTATGTATGTATGTATTGATATGTATTTTTATCAATATGAAATAAAGACATTATTATTATTATTATTACTATATCTGACAAAGTCGAGAACGAATTTTGTTCGTCGCTTTATCCCTAAAGTACCCTTAGAGCGCTCTTTCGCTTTTCTTGAAAACTACTTGAACGATTTTGTCAAAAAGCTCAGAATGACTTTGTGAAGCCACAAGAAGCATTATGGCAAAGCATCGTTTTCACTAGGTCAATGTAACATTCTAAAATTAACCATTTGAGTTGGCTAATGGAAGCGACAACGAAGTTCAGCGTGACATTCTCTTGCCAAAATCATCCTTCGTGACAATTAGTTTAATTTGAAAGTAGAAACTTGAGGCTGTTTAATGCATTTGCATAATGTAACGCATTTGCATAATGTAACGCAAGAATGACAAGAAAAACTCGAAAAACTCATTCTGATACTCGAATTTCGTGGCACCCCTTCTTAAATTGTTTCATATACCAAAAGGACCATCTGTGCAAAATTTGGTGCTTGAACGCTATTTGTCACGATTTTTCCTAACAGAACGGACTATCAGCCGCTTTACAGACTTTCTCAAACTCATTAATTGTTCATGATGAATCAGCCAACCAGTTGTCTCGAATTAGGTCACATGATGAACTTTGAAACCCCGGAAAGTCCGCTGTAAAGTAATTTGAAATGATTTCCAAGTCGTTGGACTTTAAAATGTTTTCCAGACAATCCTGGGGTGTTTGGCTTAACATAGTTCTTTATAATTGCGCGGACTTTGAAATACTGTCAAGTCCTCACTGTCGGCCTTTAAACATTACATAAAACATGTTACTAATACTGTAAACAAAGCCCTCCTTGGGGGACACTTGAAAACTTCGATCAAAATCAACACAACCATGGAGACATCAAAGTGAAGCGCTGATATCTAATCTATTAGCAGTATTCAAAGTTGTGAAAAAGACGCCAAAAAGTAATCAAAAACCTTGTAGTAGTGGCAACGGTTCGAAGCGTAGCACTTTAAGCGTAGTGCAGCTTCCACATGGAAGTTTCGTTTTGAAGTTATGCCCGGGGAATAACCAGTTCTAGACATTCGTGATTCCTGTCTTGAAAAGACAGTTTCGCATACTAGACATTTATTTTTTCGAAATGTTGGAACACCTAGTCCTTAGATCCCTTCAGTGCAATAATGATAGCTGTATACATATATTTGGCAATTCAAAACCTAAAATTAACATGTTAAAATTGATTATTCAGTCAACTTGATTCATAAGTCACACCCGAAACACGGTGCTGAATATGCTATAAAAACTCTTACATACACGTAATTCAAGTTATTAGTCGTATTAGTTGGAATAAGAAACTTACTTAAAGCGAAAGCCTATAATTATCCCAATAAAGAAAACTAGAAAACGCAAAGAAAATCCAAGTGGAATGGAAACTTGAAAGCATTGATAAGGAGGATAAGGTACCCGGAGGTATTGAACACTCCAAAAATTACAAACACTAGTTCGTATGTCAGATCAGTGAATGCTATTAGAACACTGCTCAATGGTATGTTCAGTTCCTTCTCCTGCGACCAACAACTGAAAATACAGTACACAGACGAAAGAACAAAAAATCCTTCCACAGAGTGTCCCAGCATCTCGATGGTTCTCATTGGTATTGGAAGTTTGTAGTAGTCTAGCCGTTGAGTGTTAATGCACACATTGGATGTATTTAAGGTATTTAAGGTATAAATATAAAATCGGCATTTTTAACTGGAAATTGAAGTAGTTTTCTTGTCATGGAAGTCAGCCAATGAAAAAGATGGATACTTTATTGAGCAAGTTTCTTTACACCACCACCAAATGTTGTCATTCATAGCAACAGACAAATCATATGTTATTGGGGGAGGGGGAAAAATGGTGGGAGGGACAGATTAATGAGTTATTTGCTGCAATCTCGATATTAATAAATCAAGATGGTGGAATCATAATGGAAGACAGCATAGACAGACATTTTAGCTGTTTTTGGCAATTTAAGTTAATGAAGCTCTCTTCTTTCTATTCTGTGGTCTAAGGTCGTACTTATGAGCATAAATGTGATAGCTGTCACTGAGGAGCTTATAAGAATGTGAGTATCGAAAGTGTAAATGGCAAAAGTATGACTTTCTCACATGTAAACAAGTTGGTGTTTAAATGTGTTATGTAGCTAGGAAACATTTACAGTGTTTAACTTATTAACGATGAAACTCAACGATTAATTACGTAGTGGTCGACTGAAAGCGAGTTGTCGCCTTGCAGAGCTGACTCGCTGAAAGGAGAGTCCATTCAAATTTGTGCGGTATTTCTGGCAAATTTGCTCGACATAAAGGAAGAATTCCTTATCAGTAGTATAGGTTACAATGGAATTTCAAAAACAAAAATCCAATTAGGTAAATTCATTAAATAGTTACCTATTGAGTAGCTCTAACTCAAATGATTACGCTGTATCCCCCTTCGTTTAATGATGGGTTTGCATTTCTAGAAAAAATCAATATGGGCGGTTCTGAAGTTTGTTTATTTATCTGTTCTTGTTTTCCTAGAAAGTATAAAGGAAACTATCGAGCAGAACAGGAAATTATATATTTTTCCATGTACCCTTTTATTTATTACATAGGAAATAAGTTTTGAGCATCTTAGGGGATAATTTTGCTTAAATCGCCTAAAATCGCCTACGATCACCTAAAATTACGGCGATTTTAGGGCCCGGAGTAGGCCTGGAAATATGGTAATTACTTCGAACTTATGGTAATTACTTACTTATTTACTTAGTTTTCCACGTGTGTCGTCTCAAACAACTGACACAGAAATTGTTGTCAGTATTACAGAGTACATTTGAGCGGTGGAAATGGAAAGTAAGACAGTTCATACAAGACACGACTCGTAAACATTAGGTATATAAACGGCATTTTTTGAATTCTTCATAACTAAGACATCTAGTCGACGTTAGTAAAGATCGTCCGAAAGTGAAAGAACCATCTTTTGTAATAGTTTCTAGAGGAAGTTTTTCATCACGAAATCAATACTGATGGCCTTGATATAATAAGCAAGAACCAAGTATACTAACAGAGTATAGAAACATTTTCTCCGATCTTATACTTCTTTGCTAAGCTTGTCTGCCGTCTTGCCGGCACACCGTCTATAATAATAATAATAATAATAATAATAATAATAATAATAACAACAACAACAACTTTAATAGACACAGAATTCAAAAAGCTGAACACTTGTTTACATTGAAGCTGTGTATAACATAAAATTCAAATAAATAAATTAAGAGGGGATTTTTTTCAAGTTCGAGCAGTGAACGACAAAAACTCCTGAGTTGAAGAATAGCTGTTGTACAAAACTAAAACCATTTCTATAAGAAAGTTTAAGTTGTTTGTAAGTAGTTTTGGCCGATAAAAGTTGAATCAAAGTGTTAATCCAAAGCGAAAATTTGGATCGAAAATGAGATTTAGGCCTTCATTTGCTCATTTGCTGTATGTTTTCTTTGTATTCAGCTTGAAAGAGCTTAATCCCAACACAACTTCAAGAAAAAGTCTTTGTACAATTCAAAAATCCGTTTTAAACAGGTATTTTATATTGGTACATCAGTTTTTTACCGATAGAAAAAGGATTTGAGTGTTAATCCAGAACGAAAATTTGGATTAAAACTCGCACGAAGGTGTAGTTTTTGGCGCTTTTCGCCATTACTGCTCGTCATTGAAAAAAATCTCCTCTTAAGATATAAATATATAAATCAAAATAGAAAGGTGAAAAAATCATGATGAAAATTATTTGCAAAGAATGACTATTCGGAAAATATCGATATATAGTTAATTTTAATTTATTGATTTAATTTGAATATTCAGGAAAATATATATAGAGAGAATAAGTGAAGAGGTGTTCTGTCCAACGATGCACTCCCAGGAAAATATATATATATATGTACTGATAATTATAAATTGATAAAATTGTGAAATATACTAATTAATTAATTATTAATAAATGGTTATCTCCAGTGATTGGAAATAAATGAAAGTATTGAATTAGACTTATTTTGACTGGTTCTGTCAGTTTATTGTAGAGATTTAAATAATTATTTATTTAAGATATCAATATATAAGTTAAGACAGAAAGGTGAGAAAATCATGAAAAATTGGTTTGATTTGAAATTTTCATATACATATATATATACTGATAAATATAAAATTGATAAAATTGTGAAATATACTAATTCATTGATTATTAATGAGTGGTTCTCTCCAGTAATTGTAAGTAAATGAGCGTATTGACTTTGAGTTTTTCACGGGTTCTGTCAGTTTATTGTAGAGAGTAGCTGCATGATATGTGAAGGATCTTTTACCAGCTTCTGATTTGATTTTTGATAAGTGTAGATCGTTCTTCCTCCTAGTGTTGTAATTATGTACATCGCAGTTTTTAGCGAAGATGTTCTTTAGGTTATTGGGGCAAATACCATTGGTACATCGATAAACTTGTAGACACTTGTGAAATGTCCATCTATCAGTCAGGGGGACCCATCCAAGTTCTTTAAGTAGATCTTCTGAAGAAGTTTCCCTTATTTTCCTCTTTAAGATAATTCTTGCTCCACGTCTCTGTAGTTTCATCAGCCTATCAAGGTGTGTCTTGCATGCATTTGACCAAATCGTATCGCATTATTCATAAAGGGGTTGCACTATAGCTTGATGTAGTTGTTTGCAAGTGTCAGTATTGATGTATCTCCTCATTCTGCGTAACATTCCTCATCTCTTATTCCTAAATCTGCAGATAATTCAAGCATATTTATGCAAGAACGCCCAATAACCACATTAAAACATTGTTTGACTCGCCTGTCATTTTTTATGACATCTACTTTCACTCTCGATATCATTATGCATTCAACTTCTAGCACGTTGTAATAAAACTACTGCAGTTACTTCATCCCTACCGAAAAGAGAGGACTATGATTTCGGAGCTCATCTACGGATTAATTGCCATTCTTATAGAAAACTGTACAGGTGTTCTGGTTGTAAAGAAGTTCAATAACAAAAACCACAACGTTGACGAGGAGACAGCGCTAACACAAGTCACAGACCAAAACAAATTGAAGGACTTTACAAAGTTTGATCCCACAGATACTATTTTCTGTGAGTATAATCCCCCATCAAATAAAGAAACAAATCCAAAAGCTTGGAAAAAAGGTCTTCCGAGTGTAAAGACTTCCATATTAAAAAGTTTAAAGTTGGTATTTGTAATCCAGATGCTATGTGGAACTCTCATAGGGTTACTGGCTGTGTTTTTGGTGTTCATTGATCTTAATACGTCAAATGTTTGCATCGCTACTCAGTTAAACTACTATGAGCTTCCAAATCCGATGAGATCCATCGAGATGTTGGGACACTCTGTGGAAGGATTTACTATAGAACTTTACCACTTTTTTCTTCTGTCCACTATATTTTCCTGGACACAGCTGAAGAAACTAAACCTTCCTCTTATAAATATTGTGATCGCGTTTGTTGACCTCACTTACGAACTAATTTTGGCATTTTTTGGACTTTTTGGAAAATATTGGTTTGATTATCCCTTGAATGTTCTGTTCACGTCCGTTACTGTCATAAATGGTCTTATACTTGCTCGACACTTCAGACCTCGGCCACACAAATGGAAGACTGTATTCAAGCTGTCATTTACATTTTCGGCGCAGTTTGTCCTTGGAATGTCTTTAGTGGTTTTTGTGTGTTATATTTTTTGGCCTTGGTATAATGCACAATCAGAGTACACTAAAGTTGTAGTTGCTGTTATCCTTCCATTAGTAGCGTTCTTTCCTAAACTCGTCTGCCGTCTCGCAGCTCAGAAACTCAAAGACGTGCATCCAGGTAGCGCCCATGTTTTCGTTACTGTCATGTACGGCACCTTCGCTATTGTATTCAGAGTAATGCAAGCAGAACTGGCCAACTTATCTTCATTTGTAATGCTTGGAATAGCTCACGCCTTTCTGGACCTGTTCGAGAGGCTCACGATTATAATAATGGATTATCTATGGTTATATGTTTATAGACGTCTTCGTTGTAAAAGAAAACCGAAGTCTCTGTATTGCTGTCCTCGCAGCCGACGCTTTGTTGCAGACATGGGTATTCAGATATTACTTCAAGAGGCAACAGGTCTAGTGTCAGGCCTTGGATTTATCCACCTCTACCACTTTATCTACAGTGACATCAAGCCTCCTTACACCGATTTGCAAGTCGTCCAAGACTTCTTTCTGCGTGTCTTCATCGGGCTGGCCATCGATTTAGCATTCAACACAGTTTCAGTGGTGCTGCAAACCCGGCTCATGAACATCGCCATTATGAAAGTGTGGTCGATGAAATGGAAGCATCATTGTATAGTGAATATCATCATTGCATTAGAGACGATGTTGTTCTTTGGGGTATATTTATTTGATATCGTACGTAATAAGTACAATTATAAGGAACATCATTTAGTGCGATATGCATGGAATTGTTCCATGCCTTTTACGCAGTTGTAAAACGCGATAAATCAATGGTTTAAGCTTTCCATACTTTTGAATCAAGTTGATTGAATAATCAATTTTAACATTTTAATATTATCTTTTGAATTGCCGATCGAATAAATGTATACAGCTACCCTGTCATTATTGCACTGAAGGGGTCTAAGGACTAGGAGTTCGAACATTTCGAAGAAAAGGTGTCTATGCGAAACTGTCATTTCAAGTGGGAATCACGAACTGGTTATTCCCCGGGCATGACTTAATAAAAGCCCTCTATGAGGACATGTGGTTACTGGTAGTCAAAACATATAGCATCCACAATCATCACCATGTCTACTATCGTCGAGTTATGGCCTAGTTTGCATTTAGTAATATATGATCACTCTCAGTAAATATAGATCACTGCATGGTCTTAGTACTGATCAAGTCCTAACCATCATCTAATGTATAAGTGTCCATTCCAACACTGCCCATGGATGCCCCCACTGATGTATAGAGGTACTAGTAATAACTATACTGTCAGTATATACTGTATAAACCTTGTCTAAAATGTTAAACATAAATGATGATCCATTGCAGTAAAAGCACAGAACTGTTGGGAACTCAAATCAGTTTGCAGAAATAACAAGCATTTATTCACAAACACGAATTGTTTATTCACAATTGTCATAGCATTAGTAATATTTTTACATCAGGAATGTCTTATAGTACTAAAACAGGCAAATCTGGAACAAAAAATGAAGGAAAAAAACATTTGTCAATAGTACAGTATGTTTTGGAAGTCCATAAATATAATTTGCCGCAATCTCTAATGAGTAAATGAACTATAACTCGATTTTGGTCGATCATTTTGGGCTTTTCAAGAGACCAAAAATAATCAATGGGCAGAAAAATATTATAGTCTCTGATACTCTGAAGTGGCTTTTATAATCTTGTAATGACTGAATCCGATAAGAAATAATCGAGATCAACTCTCTTTTTTTATAGAACATTAGTAGAATATCGTTGTGCATGCAGATAAAATAAATCAAACCGCCAATGGCAAAGTAACTCGTGGATTTACCGAAATGACCACAGGAAGCCCAAACAATACATTTTAGTAAAATAACGAGTTTTCATTTGAGGACAAAAATCTAAATCAATAAACCAATAATTTCTTTAGTGAAGAAAGAGTCATTAGCTATAAAAGAAAAAAATGTGTGAAAAAGGAAAAAAAAAGTGAAAAAAAATTTTTTTCCTCACCGCCGGGAATTGAACCCGGACCTTTCGCTTCGAAAGCCATGGCTGTATCCACTGGACCATCCAGAAAATGCATGACTTCGCCTGGTAAATTTTGTGTATTTATTGCCAGTGTGTGGTTACAAAACATATGCAAAATTAAAATGGTCCTCTCTAGATATCAATGTTCACAGTCTAGAAAATAAGTGAAATACCAGAAAGAATGGAGGCACTAGGGAAAATGGCTTAGTGTGTGGTTACAAAACATATGCAAAATTAAAGTGGTCCTCTCTGCGGCTCTGTAGCAAAATGTCGCTATAAATATAAAAGAAATTGCTTCACAAAACACTAATCCAATAAACTAACTCAATACGCCTTTTTGTTGCTGTTTTCGGCTAGGGGACTCGAGGCCTTCACGGCGCTCGCTTTCAAAATGTTTTCGTTTACTTAAGTTATCTACTTTGACCCTTGTGATGATAGAGTAGGAACACTAAAAGCTTGGATGACTTTTCATTGATGTTGCACTTGACGAGATTTTTGTCGCTTGACAGCAATGTTCAAAGTTCGGCATTCAGCCAAAGGTTTTTTACTCGTCAGTATCGACTGCAAAGCGATATTCTATTGCGTAAGTCATGGCTAATCTTGCTTCGGTACTTCGAACTATGGTTTTACTCCTGAAATAGCTTGTGCTAATACTAGGAATTTAATGATCTAAAAGTCTTCTTCTTTAAACAACGTCTGTATTTAATTTTTCGTGTGTATTGGACATGTCTGGGAGTGCTTCTAGTCAATGCTATTTCAAGCTATAATGTTCAGTTTGTATTTCTAGAGCTGGTGTGTTCTCTGGCACTATTTGACTCGGCTATCAAACTATTTACAGCATATAAAACCAACACGTTATAATAGTAACGACAGTAAAATTCATTGATTTTCCTTCTAGCTAGCTATTTTGAAACATATGTTCTGTATAGTCTTTCTGTTCTTAACTAAATCTAAATTTTGTCTAGTCTGATTTCAACATAAATAGTGAAAAGCAAATATCGTTGATCTGTGAATAGGTTGGGAGTCCTTCGGGAGTCCCGGAATAAACCAGAGCCCACATTACTTTCAGCCTGCGGTCAATCACGTCAAGCATGCGCAGTAGCATAGTTTAACAATGTTCGAGTGAGTGACACATTTGCATATTTCGACCCCTCACTATAACTCGTGGATTTGCAATCCACGAGTTAAAAACAAATGATATTTTAAGTCTTCGAGTGCTTATCTGTCAAGAAATCCAGCTCAATTTCACTGACTCAAATATACAACAAAGCCAAATAACGTCGAGAATAATAAAGACTTTTCCCAAAAATCCAAAGCGATAAATGCAAATGAAATCCACACGAGATTTGGTATCGCATTTGGTACATAAAGTGACATAGCAGCAGACTTCGATTGTTGTCAAACAAACACTGTGTTTACGATCAACTTTCCTCTCAAAACCTTTCGCAAACCACCCTGAACCATCCTGAACGATAACCTAAAAACAAACTCCTTACTCCCAGCTGTATACCTGGTTATATGAGAAAAAGAAAGAAAAAATCGTTCTCTATTTACCGACTATCTGAGGCGATAACAACTACATGCAGCACATGAACGAGTCTACAATAATATAGCTTGGGTTTCCAGTTTCATTCCGAATGTCTTCGTAGACACCATATTTATCAAATAAAACTTGCTCTATTTTCCCTCGAAGAGTGATTTTCAATAAAATATTAAAAACTTATTACCTCAAACGCCAGCTAGTTTCTATATAAATCGTACTTTCATAGCGAAAATCGAAAAAAAGTACTCGGCAAAATCCGTAAGGTTTTCGTTCTCATCCGACTGTCACCCGAAGAGATTACTTCGGAAAGTCACGGACTATCGGACTTACGCACTCGATGACATAGTGTTACTGGCTTTTATAAAAAGTCAGTAACCACAAAAACGAACCTCACTACGCTTACAGTACTAAGCTTCGAACCGTTGCCACTACTACAAAGTTTTTGATTACTTTTTGACAAACATTTTTAACAACGTTGAATACAGCTAACAAATTAAATATCGGCGCTTCACTTTGATATCTTAAGCTTGATAGGCGGAGTTTCTACATCATACATTTTTACATCGATGTACAAATTCTGCCTATCGAGACATCAAAGTGAAGCGCCGCTGTCTAATTGGTTAACGGTATTCATAGTTGTCCGCCAAAAAGATGTCAAATGGTAATCAAAAACTTTGTGGTAGTGGCAACGGTTCGAAGCGTAGCACCGTAAGCGATGGCAAAAAAGGAAGGAAAATAATGCGACACGTTTTGCCAAACCCTAGACACGGAATTTCCCAAATTCATGAACAATTAATGAGTATAAAACAAAGAAAAACCACTACTGGGACGATGGTACGATGGCCCAGAAGGTTCACACTGCAAACAAAAGAAATGCTGCAAACAAAAAATGAAACGCTGCAAACAAAAAATAAACGCTGCAAATAAAAGAAAAAGCTGCAAACTAAAAATATTTAAAGCCCTGCGCCTGCATATGAAACTAAATGACGAGAGGAAATGGGTTCTAAAGTTGGCAAATTTTCGAAGAGGGAGACGGAGGTCAAGGAAGAGAAGTGATGTATTGCTGTAACTCTTGTGGTCTAGGACTGTCTTTTACAACTAGCGTTTGTGGAAATAGTATTTCCGATATGGATGTCAGTACGAGGATATCCTTATAAAGTTATCGTTGACATCTTAGAAAAGCAAATCGGGGTATTACGATGTGTATTAGAACCCTTAAAAGACGACTTCAAAGTCTTGGTTTAAGACGAATACGGCAATGTTTATCAAACGGATGAACAGAGGCTCAAGGCAGCAGCTCGGGAGGAGATGAAAGGATCCGGAAAGTCAGCTTATAACCGAATTGCGAAGCATTTGGCACGTACTGCGACCTACGGCATTATATTCATGTACCACGAAATGTAGTTGCAAAAATTATGAAAGAGATCAAACCTGCTGGTGTGGATTCCAGGGAAAAAAGGCGACTGAAGAGACGTACTTATTCTTCTCCTGCATGGCCCAATGCCTCATAGCAAATGGATGGTAAGTATTTCCATAAATGTACAAGCTTAAGTTTAACTTAAGTATTTCTATAAATATACAAGCCTCAGTTTACCATCCATGTGCCATGAGGCATTGGGCCCAGGAGAAGAAAAAGTACGTAGATCTCTTTCATAAATTTTGCAACTATATATCGTGGTACACGAAATGTAGCGTTTCTTTTTTGTTTGCAGCGTTTCTTTTGTTTGCAGTGCGTCCCTTGTGGACCATCGTAGTCTTGATACACTTTTATCCAATAATTATCCATGAATTTGAAAAGCTAGATTAAACACTCGTACTCTGTTTGATCAGCGTATCAGTCCGAAGAACGAATGACGCTATTATCAAATACATAACAGCACGCTTGAGTGAGTTCAAAATCTCTTTACTTAATTAGTTGTCATGACAGCATCGCCGCCTCCCTCCAAGCACCAAACGTATAAAACCGAGCTTTATAAAGCACAATCGCTACTCGTAATCAATCAGCTCTAACGAGATTTCGAGAACTGCTGATGCAGACATAAATTTGCCCTATGATTGGTCCCTCATTTTGTTGGACCCTAATTTTGATGGTCCCTCATTTTGATGACATTTTGTGACGCAAAAAATCATTCTTTCAGACAAGACCTTATTCAGGCACAGGAAGCCCATCGAGATTAGTGTCGCTGCTCGCTTCGCTTGCAGCAAAAAGAAACAATTATTTAATACATAACAATTGTAACAAGATTTCCAACTAATTTACCAATATATTCTTCTATTATACTACTTATCATGTTAAAGTACAAATATGATTTAGCACAAACACGATACCATATATTTAACGTTTTTGAAAAAAACGCTTTCTTCTTTTGGAGTACAAGAAATTCTTGGGCGCACGACAATATTTATTCAATGAAATTATAAGAAATAGGTAGAATATCAGTTTCAGGTGACAACGAATAAGCTAAGAGAAATTCAAATGTTCGAAATGCGCCACGAGAAAAAAACCCGAGCGCCCTTGACGTGAGATAAAAAAGTAAAATAACAACAACCACAAAAAAGTCACCATATCAAGAAAACGTTACTATTTAGGGATTGCTGAGTCCCTGTTTCTATACTGTTCCAGTCCTTTTTCGGTCAAAATCAAGACGGCCGTCTTGGTTAGCAAGTTTTCACTCAAATGGCTGTAAATTTTAATGGCATTTTCGAAAAACATCGTTCTTTCAGACGAACATTTATTCCAACTTCCAAATATGGTAAGTACCAATTTCCTTATATGGACAAATTTCATTATAAGGAGCTCGAGTGAGCTCGCCCTAAAACAGCACATTTTTATAAGAAATTTGTTGATATGCACACACATACAAAAAGCAATCCCATAAATAATCAAACAAACAAACTGACAAAAAATCTAACATTAAATATCTTGATACCGCAGTCAAGGAAAGAAACGTGGCGCAGAATTTTTTCGAAACATTTGAACTATGTGTTATATTAGTTGTCGCTTTCGCTTAAACAAAATATCCTTGCGTACACATCCAGCTTATCAAACAACTACCGATGTTATAACCTCTATCTATTTTACAACTGTGAATGAAAAAGGCATTCCATGCATATCAACAAGATGATGTTCCTTATAATCAGTGTACTTATTGCGTACGACATCAAATAAATACACCCCAATGAACAACATCGTAGAGTTCTATAAAAAAACGTCCACAGAGTGTCCCAGCATCTCGATGGTTCTCATTGACATTGCAAGTTTGTAGTAGTCTAGCCGTTGAGTGTTAATGCACACCACATTTGGATGTATTTAAGGTATTTGCAGCGGCAAAATTTCGGCTAATTTTATCGATATTTTAAGCTAAACCATGCAAGATTAGTATCTTTATTATACATTTTTAGGCAAAAGGCCTTTTTTCAATGTATCATTTTCATAAATATAAAATCGGCATTTTTAACCGGAAATAGAAGTAGTTTAACTAATTTTGTTGTCATGGAAGTCAACCAATGAAAAAGATGGATACTTTATTGAGTAAGTTTCTTCACACCACCAGACAGACAAATCATATGATATTGGGGGAGGGGAGAAATGGTGGGAGGGACAGATTAATGAATTATTTGCTGCAATCTCGGATATTAATAAATCAAGATGGTGGAATCATAATGGAAGACAGCATAGACAGACATTTTAGCTCTTTTTGGCAATTTTTTGCACAATTTGTAGGAAATCTTGTACTTTGTAAACTCATATTCTGTATCTTGTAAGGAAAAAGATTTTGCAGCTAATACTTAGTATTTTGACATAATATTTGGCATAGACTTCGAAGGCATGCTGACAAACAATTGTAGTTTAATTTTAAGACCGTTCGTCTGGTTGTTGGCTGTGGTAATACAGAATTTTGAAGTTGTTTTTTCAACCAACTATGACGACGCGTATGTAATTACAGAATCGATACAGAAAGAGTGATCAAAAAGATGGACGTAAAATTACGTTAATGAAGCTCTCTTCTTTGTATTCTGTGGTCTAAGGTCGTACTTATGAGCACCAATGTGATAGCTGTCACTGAGTAGCTTATAAGAATGTAAGTATCGAAAGTGTAAATGGCAAAAGTATGACTGAAAGCTATAACACCGGAACTTTCTCACGTGTAAACAAGTTGGTGTTTAAATATGTTATGTAGGAAACATTACAGTATTTAACTTATTAATGATGAAATTCAACGGTTAATTACGTAGTGGTCGACTGAAAGCGAGTTGGCGCCTAACAGAGGTGATTCGCTGAAAAGAGGGTCCATTCAAATTTGTGCGGTATTTCTGGTGTATTTCTGGCAAATTTGATCGACATAAAGGAAGAATTCCTTATTAGTAATAAAGGTTACAATGAGATTTCAAAAACAAAAATCCAATTAGGTAAATTCATTAAATAGTTACCTATTGAGTAGCTCTAACTCGAATGATTCACTGTATCCCCATTCGTTTAATGATGGGTTTGCCTTTCTAGAAAAAATCAATATGGGACGGTTCTGAAGTTTATGTTTATTTATCTGTTCTTGTTTTCCTAGAAAGTATAACAGGAGGCTATCGAGCATAACAGGAAATTATCAATGTATATTTTTTCCGTGTACTCTTTTATTTATTACATAGGAAATAGGGCCTATTCAGGACCCAAAAATCGCCTAAAATCGCACTAAATCGCCTTAAGTTTTGAGCATCTTAGGGGATAATTTTGCTTAAATCGCCTAAAATCGGGAGTAGGCCTGGAAATATGGTAATTACTTACGCACTTATAGTAATTATTTACTTCCTTCCTTAGTATTCCACGTGTGTCATCTCAAACAACTGACACAGAAATTGTTGACAGTATTACAGAGTACATTTGAGCGGTGGAAATGGAAAGTAATACAGTTCATACAAGACACGACTCGTAAACATTAGATTAATAAACGGCATTTTTTGAACTCTTCATAACTAAGACATCTAGTCGACGTTAGTAAAGATCGTCCGAAAGTGAAAGAATCATCTTTTGTAAGTTTCTAGAGGACGTTTTTCACCACGAAATCAATACTGATGGCCTTGATATAATACGCAAGAACCAAGTACTAACAGAGCATAGAAACATTTTCTCCGATCTTATAATTCTTTGCTAAGCTTGTCTGCCAGTCTTGCACGCCTCTTGCACCTCAGAAAACCAAAGATGTGCATACTACTGACAGCTCATTTGCCATTGTGTACAGAGTAATACAAGCAGAACTCTCAATCCTGACTTTTTCTGTAGTACATGGAATAGTTCATGTCTTTATAGACCTGATCGAAAGGCTCAAAATAATCATAATGGATTACCTATGGTTCAATATATATAGTATTATTGTAATTTTTTTAGGCACGACACGCCTGAAAATCAGTACATCTGAGTCGTCTACCGTGGATAAATAAACTTAATTGATTGATTGATTGATTGAATATATCTTTATAGACGTTTTCGTTGTAAACAAAAAACCTTAAGTCTTTGTACTGCTGTCTTCGGAGCCGACAGTTTGTTGCAGACATAAGGTTTGTTGTTAGTTGTCAAAGACTCTTACTGCATTCTTCAATGGGCTGACCATTAATTTAGCAGTCAACATGGTTTTAGTAGTGTTCAAAACAAGGTCGATCAAATAAAGCATCACGAGCAATTCTGTTGTCTTTTTCTCTCTCTCTCTCCTTTTTATAATTTATTTCTCAATAGATAACTTTCGGCCAGTGCGCACAATATTAGCATACACACGAAACAATGAAACAATGTCATGTTTGTGCTTGCTAATATTTAAAATGTCGTGTTGTTCCTATTATAGCAACGATAACACTGTTTCTTCCTAGAAAAGTTGCTGTTTAATCACATTGAATGTATGTGGTTTGGAAAAAAATACTCTTTACTGAACCAACCTTCCAGATTTTCAACGACTTTCGATAAATTGAACACTAAGAAGTGTGATAAATCTTATACATATCATTCAAACATATTTATGCAAGAACGCCAAATATCCGCATTAAATCATTTTTTGACTCGCCTGTCATTTTTTATGACATCTACTTTCACTCTGGATATCATTATGCATTCACTTTCTTAATTGCATATTGTAATAGAACTACTGCAGTTACTTCATTCTTACCGAAAAGAGAGGACTATGATTTCGGAGCTCATCTACGGGCTAGTTGCCATTCTTATAGAAAACTGTACAGGTGTTCTGGTTGTAAAGAAGATCGATAACAAAGACAACAACGTCGACGAAGAGACTGAGCTGATACAAATCACAGACCAAGACAAATTGAAGGACTTTACAAAGTTTGATCCCACAGATACTATTTTCTGTGAGTATGATCCCCCATCAAATGAAGAAACAAATCCAAAAGCTTGGAGAAAAGGTCTTCCGAGTGTAAAGACTTCCATATTAAAAAGTTTAAAGTTGGTATTTCTAATCCAGATGCTATGTGGAACTCTCATTGGGTTACTGGCTGTGTTTTTGATATTCGTTGATCTTAATACATCAAATGTTTGCATCGCTACTCAGTTAAGCTACTACAAGCTTCCAAATCCGATGAGATCCATCGAGATATTGGGACACTCTGTGGAAGGATTTATTATAGAACTTTACCACTTTTTTATTCTGTCCACTATATTTTCCTGGTCACAGCTGAAAGAACTAAACCTTCCTCTTATAAATATTGTGGTCGCGTTTGTTGACCTCACTTACGAACTAACTTTAGCACTTTTTGGACTTTTTGGAAAATCTTGGTTTGATTATCCCCTGAACGTTCTGTTCACGTCCGGTACTGTCATAAATGGTCTTATACTTGCTCGACACTTCAGACCTCGACCGCACAAATGGAAGACTGTCTTCAAGCTGTCATTCACATTTTCAGCACAGTTTGTCCTTGGAATGTCTTTGGTGGTTTTTGTGTGTTATATTTTATGGCCTTGGTATAATGCACAATCAGAGTACACTAAAGTCGTAGTTGCAGCTATTTCTCCACTGGTAGCGTTCTTGCCCAAACTCGTCTGCCGTCTCGCGGCTCAGAAACTCAAAGACGTGCATCCAGGTAGCGCCCATGTTTTCGTTACTGTCCTCTATGGCACGATGGCTATTGTATTCAGAGTAATGCAAGCAGAACTGGCCAGCTTATCTTCATTTGTAGTGCTTGGAATAGCTCACGCATTTGTGGACCTCTTCGAAAGGCTCACAATTATTATAATGGATTACCTATGGTTATATATTTACAGACGTCTTCGTTGTAAGCGAATATCGAAGACTCTGTATTGCTGTCCTCGCAGCCGACGGTTTGTTGCTGACATGAGTATCCAAATATTACTTCAAGAGACAACAGGTCTAGTGTCAGGCCTTGGATTTATCCACCTCTACCACTTTATCTACAGTGACATCAAGCCTCCTTACACCGATTTACAAGTCGTCAAAGACTTCTTACTGCGTGTCTTCATCGGCTTAGCCATCGATTTAGCATTCAACACAGTTTCAGTGGTGCTGCAAACACGGGTCATGAACATCGCCATTATGAAAGTGTGGTCGATGAAATGGAAGCATCATTGTATTGTAAATATCATCATTGCATTAGAGACGATGTTTTTCTTTGGGGTATATTTATTTGATATCGTACGTAACAAGTACAATTATAAGGAACATCATTTAGTGCGATATGCATGGAATTGTTCCATGCCTTTTTCGCAGTTGTAAAAAAGACGGCACTTAACTTAACACGGAATAACCCTTTATTTCGCCTCGGGGCATGCGATGATAAATCAGTGCATTCGGTGCAGCTTTCCATTCACTTGGATTTTCTTCGGGTTTCCTGGTTTTCTCTATTGGATAATTAAAGGCTTCCGCTTTAAATAAGTTACTTGTTCCAACTAAATACGACTAATAACTTGAATAACGTGTATGTAAGGATTTTTATAGCATATTCAGCACTGTGTTTCGGGTGTGACTTTGAATCAAGTTGATTGAATAACCAATTTTAATATTATGTTAGATTTTGAATTGCCGAATAATTGCACTGAAGGGGTCTAAGGACTAGGAGTTCCAACATTTCGAAAAAAAATGTCTATGCGAAACGGTCCTTTAAAGTGGGAATCAAGAATGTCTAGAACTGGTTATTTCCCGGGCATAACTTAAAAACGAAACTTTCATGTGGAAGCACTACGCTTAAGCGATGTCACAAAACGGAAGGAAAATAATGCCAGACGTTTTGCCAAACCCTTGACACGGAATGTCAAACAAAATGTATTCATTGTCAAAATAGGCATAATTTTGACAATGAAATTGACTCGGAAGTTAATACTACTTCAAGAGCCACTCACACTCCCCCACTTTACAAACAATGATATATATATATTTATATATACATATTTGTAATCATCTAGTGATTTAGTAAGTATATTTGTTCCCTTGTAATTATATATGCATGTATTGTACAAATTGTGCAGGAATAAAGAACTTAAACTTGAAAAAAAACTTGATTGTCTGGGTTGAAATCGAAGGCCATGGAAAATAAGTTTGTTTACTATAATAATGACATGAATGACACCATAAGTCACGTGACTTTCTGTGGAACCATTAACTTCCAGTTTCCAGATGGTTACCGTTGTCAGGTAAAACAAAATAGCTGCCGTTAAAAGAGGTCATTATGAACAAATGCATGGGATATAGTTTATAACGAGGATTAAGTTCCTCCCTTCTGTAAACCAATCATGCTATTTAATATGTTATTACTGTATTACAATAAAGTTATTATATGTATATATATATGAATGCGTTGTCTACAGTTCGAACCATGCTTAGAGACTCGTTCATCACGCTTCGGGCCCGTGACAAGCCATTTCAGTCGGTTGTGCACACAACACACAAGAAACTCTCATTACACATACACGGTAAAACACAAGATTTATTATTTCTCTTTCTTTTGTTTGTGCTTATTTCTCGGAATTTAGGAAGCTTAAGGTAGTTTGGGACCATCGCTACTGCGCATCTCGCGCGCACTTTTATTAAAGAACATTCGCTTGTCCGTGGGAAGTCTGGGCACTAGCGAGTCAGCGATTGAAAACCGAAGAAATTCGGGTTTTTTGGTAAAGAAAAATAGTATTTTATCGACCAGATTCTGCAAACAAATCTTTCAAAACATGTTGTGCACCTGTGTAAAGTAGGAGAAATTAAAAGCTCAAACTATAAAATTTAGCGAATATTATGAGTCGAAAAGGAGCAGAGAACGCTAAAATGGCTGATTTTTTGTGTTCGTTTTCGAAGATTTTTACCCTTTGTTCTTCTCTAACTCTTTAAACAATACGGTGACCCCCTGATTTTATGAATGATTTGTGCTCACAATTTTATAAACTTTTCGTATAAAAAATAAAAAGAATACTTATATCGTTTCAATTTTGAGTAAATTTATCATTTTTCTGTCTGATCCTCCAAAAACGTGTATTCTGGAAGGCCATTTTTCGCATATCATTGTTGATCTTTCGCTTCTTTGCAAATTGTTCGGTAACAACCTAGTTCCAAGTGTTTTTCTGCATCCCATGCAATCATTTGCTTTTAAATACATTTGCATGGTTGTTCCAAAATTCTTATAATTCGACCGGATATCGCGAGGCCATTTTTTTGTAAAAAGATCCCCAAACACCCCACATCTCCCCCTCTCATATCTCAAGAGTGACCTCGGTGACCCCCATTTTTATTTTACATTTTATTTCCTCCTATGCGCCTCTTTCTTTGTAAGAATTTTGAAGGCAAGTTTATCGTAAAAATTCATGAATCCCGAACAACCTTAATTGTGTTGAGATTTGAAATGTAGTTAACAATATGGCCCTCCAAATTAAATTAAATTAAACTTATTGAATAAATCATCACTTACTGGTAATCTAGAATGTGGTATTGATTTGAAAGTGTTCAAGTGCACAATTTTGCTTTAAGAGCTTCTGCTGGATGTTTTCGATGAATTCCCTATGCGAGGTAACATTGCGAATGGAAGGGTCAATATTATTCAAAAGACGAATTGCACTTGTTTGAAACATACGAGAACCTAAAACTCTTTTGTATTTAGGCAGAACTAGGTTGTTTTAAGTTGCAGTTCTAGTATTGTAGTAATGTGCATCCTTTATGTATCTCATATAATGAATGAAGTAATCAGGGCAGTGCCCTAAACTTATCTTATGTAATATATTTATAAAGTTAATACTAGTCAGAACAGTGCCATTTAAATATAGAATTCTATCACTTTCTGTACAAAAATTAAGTTCATCCTTGCCGAAAATCATCCTTGCATTGCTGCTTTTTGGTGTCATGTAAATGGGACTCTAGTTTACATCTTTGAAACGTGGCTGAATGCGCATGCGCAAAGGAAGTACGTATAGTAAGGGTATAATGTGGAGTATGGTGAAAGGGAATGCTACTTCACCTTCCATATACCTCCAGCGTGAAAAAAGATCGTTCGAAAGTGAAAGAACTATCTTTTGTAATAGTTTCTAGGGGAATTTTTCATCACAAAATTAATGCTGATGACCTTGATATAATACGCAAGAACTAAGCACACTAACAGAGCATAGAAACATTTTCTCCGATCTTATACTTCTTTGCTAATCTTACCTGCCGTCTTGCACACCGTCTTGCACCTCAGAAAATCAGAGATGTGCATATTACAACTCATTTGCCAATGATTGCCTTTGCATCAAGAGAAATTCGGTTGCCTTTTTCTCTCTCTCTCCTTTTTAAAATTTATTTTTCAATAGATAACTTTTCGCCAGTGCACAAAAAATTAGCATGCACACGAAACAATGAAGCAATGTTATTATTGTGCTCCCTAATATTTAAAATGACGCGTTGTTCCTATTATAGCAACGATAACATTTTATACAGACCATTTGTATTTTTTCCTAGAAAAATTGCTGTTAAATCACCTTTAATGTATGTGGTTTGGAAAAATACTCTTTAATGAACCAACCTTGTGATAAATCTTATACATATCATTCAAGCATATTTATGCAAGAACGCCCAATAACCGCATTTAAACATTGTTTGACTCGGCTGTCATTTTTTATGACATCTACTTTCATTCCGGATATCATTATGCATTCACTTTCTTGTATGTTGTAATAAAACTACTGCAGTTACTTCATCCCTACCGAATAGAGAGGACTATGATTTCGGAGCTCATCTACGGGGTAGTTGCCATTCTTATAGAAAACTGTACAGGTGTTCTGGTTGTAAAGAAGTCCAATAACCAAGACCACAGCGTCGACGAGGAGACTGAGCTGATACAAGTCTCAGACCAAGACAAATTGAAGGACTTTACAAAGTTTGATCCCACAGATACTATTTTCTGTGAGTATAATCCCCCATCAAATAAAGAAACAAATCCAAAAGCTTGGAAAAAAGGTCTTCCGAGTGTAAAGACTTCCATATTAAAAAGTTTAAAGTTGGTATTTGTAATCCAGATGCTATGTGGAACTCTCATAGGGTTACTGGCTGTGTTTTTGGTGTTCATTGATCTTAATACGTCAAATGTTTGCATCGCTACTCAGTTAAACTACTATGAGCTTCCAAATCCGATGAGATCCATCGAGATGTTGGGACACTCTGTGGAAGGATTTACTATAGAACTTTACCACTTTTTTCTTCTGTCCACTATATTTTCCTGGACACAGCTGAAGAAACTAAACCTTCCTCTTATAAATATTGTGATCGCGTTTGTTGACCTCACTTACGAACTAATTTTGGCATTTTTTGGACTTTTTGGAAAATATTGGTTTGATTATCCCTTGAATGTTCTGTTCACGTCCGTTACTGTCATAAATGGTCTTATACTTGCTCGACACTTCAGACCTCGGCCACACAAATGGAAGACTGTATTCAAGCTGTCATTTACATTTTCGGCGCAGTTTGTCCTTGGAATGTCTTTAGTGGTTTTTGTGTGTTATATTTTTTGGCCTTGGTATAATGCACAATCAGAGTACACTAAAGTTGTAGTTGCTGTTATCCTTCCATTAGTAGCGTTCTTTCCTAAACTCGTCTGCCGTCTCGCAGCTCAGAAACTCAAAGACGTGCATCCAGGTAGCGCCCATGTTTTCGTTACTGTCATGTACGGCACCTTCGCTATTGTATTCAGAGTAATGCAAGCAGAACTGGCCAACTTATCTTCATTTGTAATGCTTGGAATAGCTCACGCCTTTCTGGACCTGTTCGAGAGGCTCACGATTATAATAATGGATTATCTATGGTTATATGTTTATAGACGTCTTCGTTGTAAAAGAAAACCGAAGTCTCTGTATTGCTGTCCTCGCAGCCGACGCTTTGTTGCAGACATGGGTATTCAGATATTACTTCAAGAGGCAACAGGTCTAGTGTCAGGCCTTGGATTTATCCACCTCTACCACTTTATCTACAGTGACATCAAGCCTCCTTACACCGATTTGCAAGTCGTCAAAGACTTCTTTCTGCGTGTCTTCATCGGGCTGGCCATCGATTTAGCATTCAACACAGTTTCAGTGGTATTGCAAACACGGGTCATGAACATCGCCATTATGAAAGTGTGGTCGATGAAATGGAAGCATCATTGTATTGTGACTATCATCATTGCATTAGAGACGATGTTGTTCTTTGGGGGGTATTTTTTTCATATCGTACGTAACAAGTACAATTATAAGGAACATCATTTAGTGCGATATGCATGGAATTGTTCCATGCCTTTTACGCAGTTGTAAAAAAGACGGAATATATATTCCAACTAATATGACTAATGGCTTGAATAACGTGTATGCAAGAATTTTTTATAGCATATTCAGCACTGTGTTTCGGGTGTGACTTCGAATCAAGTTGATTGAATAATCAATTTAACATTTTAATGCTAGATTTTGGATTGCCGAACAAATGTATACAGCTATTATTAGTGCACTAAAGGGGTCTAAGGACTAGGAGTTCCAACATTTAGAAAATGAAAATGTCCTTTAAAGTGGGAATCACGAATGTCTACAACTGGTTATTCCCCGGGCATAACTTGGGAACGAAACTTCCATGTGGGAGCACTACGCTTAAGCGATGTCAAAAATCGGAAGGAAAATAATGCCAGACGTTTTGCCAAACCCTTGAATGTCAAACAAAATTTATTCGTTGTCATAATAGACATAATTTTGACAATGAAATTGACTCGGAAGTTTATACTACTTCAACAGTCACTCACACTCCCCTACTTTACAAACAGTGATATATATATATATTTTTGTAATCATCTGGTGATATAGTAAGTATACTTTTTCCCTTGTAATTATATATGCATGTATTGTACAAATTGTGCGCGAATAAAAAACTTGAACTTGAAAAAAACTTGATTGTCTGGGTTGAAATCGAAGTTTTCAACATCTTGGAAAGCCATGGAAAAGAAATAATAATGACATAAATGACGCCATCACTCTTTGCAAATTCACGATCCTTGATTTCAGTCACGTGACTTTCTGTGGAACCATTAACTTCCGGTTTCCAGATGGTTACCGTTGTCAGGTAAAACAAAATAGCTGCCGTGACAGAGCATAGTTAAAAGAGGTCATTATGAACAGAAGGATGGGGTATAGTTTATAACGAGCATTAAGTTTTTCCCTTCTGTAAACCAATTATAATGTTATTTAATATTACAATAAAGTTATCATATATATATGAATGCGTTGTCCACAGTTCGAACCATGCTTAGAGACTCGTTCATCACGCTTCGGGCCCGTGACAAGCCATTTCAGTCAGTTGTACATACAACACACAAGAAACTCTCATGATAAATACACGGTGAAACACGAGATTTTTTATTTCTCTTTCTTTTGTTTGTGCTATTTCTCGGAATTTAGGAACCTAATCAAAGAGGTTAAATATACGACCTTTCTATTGGCTAACCGGCTAAAATAGCAGCTCACAAGTACTCCTCATGACAAGCGCATGAAATAACCGGAACGATCATAACATAATTCTGGCTTGTATGTGCATTCAAGTGAACATTACTCCCTTGAATTCCAATAAAGAAAACCTAATCAAATTACGACTTTTCTATTGTATAACCGGCACAAGCATTTCTCGTGACAAGTGAAATAACCGAAACGAGCACAACATATATAGTTTGCTTCTGTGTGCAAGTGCATTTTACCCCCAAGAACTGCAAAATGATCTCCGAGATATAGTGCAGGCATATCGTGCACAAAAAGTGCAGAATTGTTCAGTTTTTTGCTACAAGCATGAAAATTGGCACAATGATAGAAGACAACATGCTGACTAATTCCTGATATAGCGCCACGCCCAAAAATCAATACTTCCAGTTTTACACATGTGGAATTAATTTTCACTTAAAATTAAATACAATTGTTGCATTAACTAGTTGGTTCATGAAATGTGATAATTCTTTATGAGTACTGTTCCTTCTACCTAACTGACTATAGTGCCCCACCCTATTCCTCGTACTTCCAGTTTTATGTTAATGGATTTAATTAAATTCAAAATTACTGAAAATAACTGTTTTCTACAATGCTATCACTACCAACTAATCCAAATTGGTCTAATGGTGCATGCCCTTTTCATTTCACATGCACTGCCACACCCTAAACTTAGTACTGCCAGTATAGATACATAGGAATACCTCAAGTCTCTCAAGTATCAAAATTATTCACCTTGTTTTAAAGTCAAGGAGATAGAATAATAGACGGATATGATTGAAACAACGCAATTTGCAAAACATGCAACCATGGCAACGCCTTTTCAAAAGTACTTCCAGTAATAGTACATTGTAATTGATTATTGGGGTTACTGGAATTTATTAATTTTGCATTATGAAAAATCTAATATTTTTTAAGGTAAGAATCTTTGACAAGGGAGAGGGCTATTGCAGTTCACTCGTAGCAATCACTAAATTTTATTATTTCAATAACTTCCCAAACGAATTAATTCCATTGCAATTTTGCACATTTTTATATTGCTGACATTTACATCTGGTCAGGTGGCTACACATTTCCAAAATCTCTTGCTTAGTTTTCCCACAATTGTGTCAATTTAATCTTTTTGGTCCGCCTTTGTCTACTGCCAAGTGCGGTGCAGAGGGTAGCTGCAACGACTGACCTGGCTTGATAAGCGGTTAGTCTCTTAATGTGATTTTGGCGGAGTGCTGCAGATGGGATGCTGCCCCCATTGACTTGGCTTTTTTGAAAACATTTCCTTCTATAAACTGAAGTCAATAACTATTTGGTAAAAGTTAGTTTAACTGTACAGTAGTACAACAAATTGCTGCAGTAGACTGACATATATTTCCAACAGATCTTTACATACAGAATCATTCAAAGGCCGTTCAAATGTTGTTTTTACTTCTGCAAACAATACCTTCAAGTCTCCAAGGCAGATATTTTCCCGAATATAGACATTTCATTGCAGCCCGTGAAGACAAAGAAATGAAAAGTTGAAGTTTTACTTCGAAATCGCGGGACGTTGGTGCGCAGATCTCCAGGCCTATTCCAGGCCCTAAAATCGCCCAAAATCGCCTTAAGTTTTGCTAAAATCGCCCAAAATTACGGCGATTTTAGTGCCCGGAGTAGGCCTATTTCCAGAGCCAGAGGCTTGTGGAAAAAGCAATTGAAGATGGGCCCTTTTCTCCCGCTCTCCACCGATGCTCCATTTTAAGGGTATTTACAGTATATTAAAGCTACACGGAAAGAACAGAAGTCGAAACAAGGATAGGAAGTCACTGATATTCGATGGGGATCAAACTTGGGACCTCTCGCACTAACCAACTGTGCAATCCTTGCTCCTAAAAGTCGTGGAAGCCATGGAAAGCAGGAAGTGCAGCTGCTTTGCTAGGGCCTAGTGCTCTGAAAACTTCAAGAACTGCAATATCACAATCCTTACAAATGAAAAAAAAAATCCTTGAGTCTGATTCCTCTTAAGTGCATGTTGCCAATCCAGTGAATTCCCGTTCTACATCACATGCTAATCCTTGTCCAAAAGAAGAATCAAGTGTATGTTTCCAGGCAACTTGATGACTTTCATTTGCAAATTTCAACTAAAAGTAAAAAGCTCTCAAAAACCTAAGGAATCCAGCGAATTCCCGTTCAACACTAATGTTTCTCCAACAGAAGAAATCAAGTGTTTCTTGTTGGGCAATATAATGGATTTGCAAATTTCAGCAAAAAATAAAAAAAGCTCAATACCCTAAGGAATCTTTCCCAGTTCTACACGCTTTGGTTGACCATGGCTTTGTTAACTTCTAGATATGGTCTGTGATTTGAGGCTATCAGTGCCGCAATATTCGCTCCACATTACATCAACCCTGGAGACATTCTGTATTAAACTGGGTCTTTACAGTCATGTGTAATTGATCAGGCTATTGTGAACGGGTTTTCTTTATGTGGAAAATTATAAAATAGTGAGAATTATTGATTGTTACGAGGGAAGTGCAATAACAGTGGCCTTTATGCAGGAATCCCTACAGAAAGATGTCAGATTGCCATATACCCAAACCTAATTCCAGATCATCAATTCCAAAGTATTATTACTGGAAGTACTTTTGAAAAGGCGTTGCCATGGTTGCATGTTTTGCAAATTGCGTTGTTTCAATCATATCCGTCTATTATTCTATCTCCTTGACTTTAAAACAAGGTGAATAATTTTGATACTTGAGAGACTTGAGGTATTCCTATGTGTCTATACTGGCAGTACTAAGTTTAGGGTGTGGCAGTGCATGTGAAATGAAAAGGGCATGCACCATTAGACCAATTTGGATTAGTTGGTAGTGATAGCATTGTAGAAAACGGTTATTTTCAGTAATTTTGAATTTAATTAAATCCATTAACATAAAACTGGAAGTACGAGGAATAGGGTGGGGCACTATAGTCAGTTAGGTAGAAGGAACAGTACTCATAAAGAATTATCACATTTCATGAACCAACTAGTTAATGCAACAATTGTATTTAATTTTAAGTGAAAATTAATTCCACATGTGTAAAACTGGAAGTATTGATTTTTGGGCGTGGCGCTATATCAGGAATTAGTCAGCATGTTGTCTTCTATCATTGTGCCAATTTTCATGCTTGTAGCAAAAAACTGAACAATTCTGCACGATATGCCTGCACTAATAATCTATGGATCGGTTGCAATTCTTGTGGAAAACTGCTCAGCCCTTCTAGTTGTCAAGAAGAGGGACAACCAATATAACGAGGACGAGGAAACAGCGTTGATTCAAAACACAACTCGAGAAAAACTGAAGGACTTCACTAACTTTGACCCAAAAGATGCGGTTTTCTGCGAGTACGATCCCCCATCAGATGATGAAACAGACCCAAAAGCTTGGAGAAAAAGTATTCCCAAGGTAAAGACCTCCATCTTCAAGAGTCTAAAATTTGTCTTTATAATCCAGACACTATGTGGAACTCTCATAGAGTTACTGGCTGTGTTTTTGGTGTTCATTGATCTTAACACGGCAAACGTTTGCATCGCTACTCAGTTAGGTTACAACAAGCTTCCAAATCCGATGAGATCCATCGAGATATTGGGACACTCTGTGGAAGGATTTATTATAGAACTTTACCACTTGTTTCTTCTGTCCACTGTATTTTCCTGGACACAGCTGAAGGAACTAAACCTTCCTCTTATAAATATTGTGATCGCATTTACTGATCTTACGTATGAACTAGTTTTGGCAATTTTTGAACTTTTTGGCAACTCCTGGGTTGATTATCCCCTGCATGCTTTGTTTACGGCTTGTACTGTCATAAATGGTCTTATACTTGCTCGACACTTTAGATCTCGACCACACAAATGGAAGACTGTATTCAAGCTGTCATTCACATTTTCAGCACAGTTTCTCCTTGGAATGACGTTGGTGGAATTTCTATGTTTTGTCCTTTGGCCTTGGTATAATGCACAATCCGAGCATATCAAAGTCGTAGTTGCAGCTATTTCTCCACTGGTAGCATTCTTTCCCAAACTCGTCTGCCGTCTCGCGGCTCAGAAACTCAAAGACGTGCATCCAGGTAGCGCCCATGTTTTCGTTACTGTCCTCTATGGCACGATGGCTATTGTATTCAGAGTAATGCAAGCTGAACTGGCCAACTTATCTTCATTTGTAGTGCTTGGAATAGCTCACGCATTTGTGGATCTCTTCGAAAGGCTCACAATTATTGTAATGGATTATCTATGGTTATATCTTTACAGACGTCTTCGTTGTAAGCGAATATCGAAGACTCTGTATTGCTGTCCTCGCAGCCGACGGTTTGTTGCAGACATGAGTATCCAAATATTACTTCAAGAGGCAACAGGTCTAGTGTCAGGCCTTGGATTTATCCACCTCTACCACTTTATCTACAGTGACATCAAGCCTCCTTACACCGATTTGCAAGTCGTCAAAGACTTCTTTCTGCGTGTCTTCATCGGGCTGGCCATCGATTTAGCATTCAACACAGTTTCAGTGGTGTCGCAAACCCGGCTCATGAACATCGCCATTATGAAAGTGTGGTCGATGAAATGGAAGCATCATTGTATTGTAAATATCATAATTGCATTAGAGACGATGTTTTTCTTTAGAGTGTATTTATTTAATATTGTACGCAATAAGCATAATCATATTACGGAGAATCCGCCTTTGGTTCGATATGCATGGAACTGTTCCATGCCCTTTTCGAAGTTAAAGAATACATAAAGCTTTATTACAAGTATTGCAGCTTAACTCCAAAGCAGCATCAAACCCAAACAAATCGTGTTCTAACTCAGCTCAGTAAAGTATGCTGTTGAAGTGCATTTTGTACCATAGATAAGTTTCTTAGTTTCATTATTACCATACATCATATATTGTAAATATTACTGACACAGTACGCACTTCACTTGGCTGGCGAAGGTGTTCTATCGTATGATAGAAGCACTGTAAGCCCTTTGTTTCCAAGCTTGCTTCTCTCGCACTCAACATCTGTCGTGCATCGTGATGAAGCAGTTTTCGTTTGACTGAGAAGACGTCACGGTTACGTCACGGCGCGGTTCGTTTCACACTTAATATACGAAAACAATAACACGCGGCTGATTTATAATCATATGTCGCTTCAATGACAGGGCGGAAAAACGTTTAATAGCCTCTCATTATAAGAACACCATAGGTTTTTTAAGCTCAATATTTTGTATACAAGCCATTTTAGACACAAAGAACAAAATATCAAATAATATCAAAATTTGGTACATGCATCTCTGAGATATAATGCCCTGTACTTTGGGAGAGGTGACATTTTGATTAGCAGAAAAATCGTTGTTTTAACGAATATCCCCACGAAGCGTTACTGTAACGTCACAGGGGTTTGTAAAAAGTTTTTACTAAAGCCAGCAAAAGTGTAGCAGTTACTGTTTTTCATGCTTCGTTATCGTGCCATGGAAAAACTATGAAAACAGCTGCTTAGCTGTTTTTCCGCTGTCTGCTTCAACACAGTACGTATTTTTTATACCATAGTATTTTATCTGATAGTAATAGAAATGATAAGACGTTAACCGAAGAAAAACATCTTTCAGAGAATCAGGATTTGACTCAATCTTCAAATTTGTAGATCTTAAGGTTGGTGCCTACTAATGGGAAGGTAATTTTTTTGGCCAAAAACCACATGGGTATCAAAGAACCCATCACAGGGAGCTAGAATCCAAGGAAAAAATTGGGGGTCACCGTGCATATTAATGAGTTACACGCCATCAAATGTTGCAAAATCTGCCTATTCTAGAGGCCCAAAGAAAAAATCATAAATACCCCATATTTTGAAAAAATGTCAAACGTTTTTTACTAAAACGTTTACAACACAATTCTCTTACTTGTCAATGCCATACGAAATATGAAAAACCAGAATAACAATTTTTTTCAATGACTTTTTACTAGTTTTAGACCTGTTTTGGTTCATGACCGCCAAATGAAAAGTCCAATTTTTGCAATCAAGTTTCAATTTTAAATTCATAAAAGTATTTTAAAATAGTAGGTTAATCTCCACTTTACAATTTACAGAAATAAAAAATAGGGGTATCCGTGCGATTTAGAAAGTTATTTGCCGATAAACGCGCGAAAACTGATCAGAATTCGCGAAAATGATCAAAAATTCCCTAGCCCTCCCCGGAAAGTAGAGCGAATTACAATGCATTGTGGGAAATTTTCAAGATGGCGGCGAAAACAGATCGTTTCTGGTAGAAATGATAGTCAAAACAGGCGTTGTAACTCAGGTTCTATTTATCAACTGTGAATTTCATTCAAACACAGGAGAGGCTAAATGGTTTTCCTTTAATTCTGTAAGTTTATTTTTTCAAAAAGTGGTAAAAAGGCCTTGCTTTTACGATTGCTTTACCGACAAAAATTCAGTGTTTTTGCATGCGCAGAAAGCAGTGCGCGCGGACAATAGTAGGCACCAACCTTAAGTTTGGCGATATTTTGAATTAGATCAGGGCCCGGTTGTTCGAAGAGCGATTAACGCTAATCCTGAGTTAAAATGAATGTTTTTCTTAAGATTTGATGCTGGGTTTACTCTTATCGTCTTTCGAACATCGGAGGCCAGTTCTACAATTAATTAAGAGTTCACTGATAAATTTATGCCGTAGCTGAATACCGATCAGTATAGTATATATATATATCTGACAATATAGTACATTTAAGAGCATATGTAACACTGTCAATAGGACGTAAATATCTATTAAGTCTTGTTAGTGAACTTTGCCTTGTTAACATACTTTAAGCTTGGCTAGTTGAAAAGTAGGGGAATCCCCGAACTTAACCTCATTGACTTTCAGTGTCTCTTGACTTGTTTTGTTTGCGAAAACGCATGTCACAGTCGCACGTTAACGCAACGTCACTTCTTACTCGCAGACATACACGCATTGAAATCTTACCATCCCAGATATTCTTATCATACCCCAATTTCCCTCCGTGTCGTCTTTCTACTTCCTCCTCCACGTCATCCTTAATCTTCTTAGATAAATTTCCATATGACAAAATATACTTACAGTTTTTAGTGGATAATCACGAATGCGCAATAACACTTCACAAACTCACCTTATAGGCTGATTTCCAACAAAAGATTCGTCGTACATGACTTCCACCATTTCATCGCCATCTTGATCTGAAAAAAAAAAAAAAATGAAGATTATAAAAAAAAAGATTATATTCATGACAATTCTTTTTTCCCATTTGTTCTCTTCTTATAGCTTCCTTCATATTTTTTCACTTTATCAATCCGTTCCTTCTTAAAGTTTCACGTGGTTCTTACAAACCTTCGTGGAAGCCTACAATGGTTCCTCTCAGGCCAAATGGCACCGCTGAATTGAGTTTAACGTTCATGACGCGGTCAAAGAGTTGGAACTCTGCGTCACTGTCAGGTAAAGTGTTTCCAAGGTAATCTGAAGGCTGAAAAATAATGCAATTTAAAAAAAGAATAACATTGCATTACGTAAATGTGTCACTGTTACGGAAGACGCTATACGTCACAACTTTTGCTTATAATAGGCAATGTGCACGGGCGTGATTTTCTAGAACAAAGTAATTTTAGCATAAGAAATTTATGTTACAAAATACTAATACGTCGTTTGCAATCGCCGTTAAATTTTGGACTACAACTCGCAGTGTGCTTTGCAAGCTTTGGCGCAGATTGCCTATTGTCGCACGCAACTTTGGTTGTTTTTAGTAACAGGAAGTTGACGCGCGTAAGCAGGTCAAACAATGGAATTTGATTTTTACACGTGCGCGGATACAAACTGTTTCTCCTCCGCCAATCAAATTTCACTGTTTGCACGCGCGATAGCGTCATCTTCCTGTTACTAAAAATAGCCACGAACGTCACGCAGACATCAGTTTTACCAGTTCCGCTCTCTCTTAGTATTATGGTCTTTTGACTTGCGTACCAATACACGTGCCTTGATGCGCACAACACTACAAAGTTGCGATAAACCGGTTACCGTTTCTGCTTTCTCGTCTATAAAAAATGACCGAGTCTAGATCTGTGTTGTCGTCAAACGAGCAAGTGTTTAAAATTACCCAGATGTCCTTTGCAAGCAAGCTTTGTTACTCGGGCTTTCTCGTAGCCCGAGTGAACGCCATTATAGCGTCTTGTTTGTGAGACGGATTAGAGCGCCTTTACTTACCCGAAAAAGCAGGTAGGGGCGTACACGCACCCTGACTGCCTTGGTATTAGAAGATTTCTGTTCAAAGGAAAAAAACGACAATATTTGATATCAATAGTTCGATAATATATACCATACTGATTTATGGATTGATTTTTAAATGTATAAAATCCAAATACCAACGATGGTGGTGGTGGTGGTACACTGTAATGTGTATTGTGCTGAGATTATTTACCGAATCGAAATATGGCGGCAAATTTGAATAACTATTGTTCCGGACTGACTAGCCTCGTGTTCACGTGGAAACACAAAAGTGCTTTCACATGAGTGAGAGGCTAGTCAGTCAAGAATAATAGTTATTCAAATTTGCTGCCATATTTCGATTCGGTGTATTGTACCTTTGTATCTTGTACTACTTTATCGATTTCTGTCAATATTTGATCATCCAATACGTCTGATCCACATGGCATCGGTTCTTGTTTGGAAAGAGGAAGGCTTTTTAACCATTCCTGTACCTCTTGAAGCTTGCTCTCACTTAAAGAAAAACAACTAGCTGAGTAGACTGAAAATTTATCTTCACATAGGGAGGGAGATCGGTAACTGTTACTCGTATCCGTTCAGATCACCTGAAGACGGATTCGGGGTTGGAGTGCTGGGGTACGCACCCCCTCCTGAGACAACTTTGGGCATTTTTTGCTCTTGATATTCTTCCTCTGGATCCTCTGCACAGTTTCAGATTTCTGTAAAACTGTACTTACAAACGGACAGATGAATGGACGGACGGACAGATAAATATTTTAGCAGACCAGTTGGATAAATGGACGAACAAAAGTAGTCAGGTGAAAAGATGGGCGAACATTAATGCAAGACACAGTCCGGTCATCCATCAGTCCAAGAGCTGATTTACGCTCCAATTACTTACGTTATACCCCGTATTAGTAAATCGCTTTCATATATCTGATCAAACTGGGCCTCAAGAACTGCCACAATATCAAACAGTTGTGGGAACCTAAAACAATAAACACCAAAATATTTATGAAAGAAGCACTCGTCTAGTGAAAGCCGGGGATGAAATGAGCACATAGGAAGAATTGAAGAAGAAATAGAACTTAAGGGAATCTTACTTTCTTGTGTATTCCATAATAATTTTCTGGGCTGCATTGGTGAATAACCAGCTACCCTGTTCTGTTCTTCTAACGTATCCAAGAAGCTAAATTAATGGGAATGACGATAGTTAAACAATATTGACGATGTTGATCATAATGATGCTACAATGATAAATATGGTACTACAGAGGCAACGAGAGGATGGAGAAAGACAATAGTAAAAGCAAAGATGAACGAAAGATGATGATGATGATGACAACGACGATGATGATTATGATGACGGCGGTCTAGCGTCCTTCACAGTAATCCCACATATCGCCGGCGCACCACTGTTCGACTGAAGGGTGTTTTTGCAGAGAGCACAGAGGGGCTTCCACTTCGAGCAACAAAGGATTTTTCCACGCCAAGTGGTAACACAAGCAACATCTGCTCTTCAAATTGAAACACAATGTTGCGCGATGAATTGGACGATTTTGTTGCGCGTATCAGTATCACCGCACCTTTCATGGAATTCCAATAGTAAAATAGAAGAGTAGTCAGTGGGAGAGCCCAGTGGTAGAGATGATAATGACGTGTGATGATGATGATGATGATGATGATGACGACACTGGTACATTTTTCAAAGCTGAACCAAACTTTTGGTGACTTACAACTTTTCTCTCACCTCTTTGTTATGTTTGGAATGCTTCATATTGAGACCAATATCAAGTTTGGATTGTCCTTGGCCTTTACTCCTGAAATTTTGCAAACAATAGTATTACACTAAACAACTGGATATTTAACCAATCAATTGTACACAGGGTCCCCAGCTTACTTTTCTCTTGACCCTCGTTCAATGAGAAACTTGGCAGTGATCTTTCCAAGAAGAGAGTTTGAGATACCAAGCTTTTGGGCCAGAATATGAGCTGGGATAAAAACGTCTGAAAGAGACTGCAACAGGAAAGAAAATGTCAATTCTTTTACTGAGAACAAAGGAAAGAAGGAGCGGAAGCAACCATGCGCAAACAAACGAAAAACCTGAGCCGGACGGAAGAAAAAAGAGAATGAAAGAGAGATATAGAAAAGTATATATTTGGTTAATGTGAGTGGGAAGAGAGAGAGAGAAAGAGTGAAGAAAAGCAATAGTAATGTAAAAAAAGAATAGAGGGAATTGAAAGGAGCAATTCAAGAGTATGCTAGCCCATCACTTAGTATGCAGGCTTGGTAAATTCAATCAAGAATTTCTGGAACTCGTACGAAAGATAAGTGGACTTTCTTGAAGCAAAAAAAGGGAAAGAAAACGAACAAACAAACAAAAAGAGAAACAAACAAACAAAAGAATGAGCGAACGAACAAACAAACAAACACACACACAAACAAACACAAAAAATATAAATAATAAACAAAACCATCCGATGCCTACCTCTTTCTGCAGTGATTATCGATGCAAAGCTTGGTTCAGTAGGGACTTTAAGCTGTACACGTACACGACCCTGGTTAACGTCCACTTCCAGTACCTCCCCCTGTGCACCGTAATGTGGTGCAGCTAACATAAAACAAGACGAGTTGATGGGAAACAGTTGTTCTATCGACTTTATGTTACTTTCACTGTGAGACTCATGGACGAAAATATCCTGACAAAACAAAGATAGTAATCAGTTGAAGAATACTTTCTATATGAATTGTGTTCGTATTATTCAGTAACTGGTATATTAAATGTATATTAGGGCCCGTTCACATGAGAGAGGGTGCCCCTGTCTTTTCCCTGGGGGACACAAAACAAGAGTTATCCCTACTACATAGGGGCACCCTCTCTCATGTGAACGGGCCCTTAGAGCATATTTCTTATGAGTTTGAAACGGACGGCGCCGTGCCGTGACCGTGTCAGTGCTGTGATGTCTATGAAAACATTCGAAATTCCTGCCGTAACCGTGCGGTGACCGTGTCAGTGCCGTAATGTCTATAAAAAACATTCGAAATTCCTGCCGTAACTGTGCCGTGACCTTGCGGTGCCGTTTTCACAGTCATATGAAATCTATTTACAGGAGGCTAACTAGAAAACTTACCAGTTAATTTAGCCCTCAGGCTCCAATATCATATTATAATTACTATGTTCTTGTATATATATATATATTTTTTTTTTCTAGAGTGATTTTCATCGGACTGTGAAATAGTTACTAAGATAATACACACTAGTAGAACCCAATTCCATTGTTTCCTTTTGTTGAATTTTGACTACTATACACTAATAGCTAGTTAGTATTTCACAGTCCGATAAAAATCACTCTATCGTATATTATAAAAAAATACTACTGCAATTTTCAAATTAATTAAGATCAAACAGTCAGACAGAACTATAAAAACAATTCAATTCAATACAGTTTTCAACGACATATTTTACATCATCTGCCAGATAAAACAGTCTTTGATATAAACTTTTCAAGGCAATCTTTACCTTAGCTACAGCTTGATAGGCAAACGGTTTTGGAACTGTAGACCATTCCTTTTCTAGAGTCACCTGACCTTTAGAACCGCACAGAAATCTGTGGAAAACGTTGAACAATGAGGCGTGTATGATTGCAAGTAAGTTCTTCTGCCTGCCTGTTCTGCTGAATATTACTGCATGAGTACTACTTTATTGCTGTGTAGATCGGAAAAGCCGTACCTTCTTCCTTGGATTGGACATGCCTCAATCACAACATCAACATATCCTACTTCTATTCCTCTACGTTCAAGTTGACTGAAGAAAAAGATAAGTGAATGACTATAATAGAGAAACAGGGACAGATGGATGGATGGGTGGGAGGAAGGGAGGAAGGGAGGGAGTGAAGGGAAGGAGGGAGGGAGGGAGGGAGGGAGGGAGGGAGGGAGGGAGGGAGGGAGAAACGTAGCAAGGGAGGGAGGGAGGGAGAAACGTAGCAAGGGAGGGAGGGAGGGAGGAAGGAAGGAAAGCAAAAAGTAAAAATATTCACTGACAAGATTTTCATACTGCAATTCTTACGTTTGTTTGTAACTTAATGCTTGTTTTTTAAATATCCCCAGCATTTCCTCAGTGAGTACTTTCTGATCAATGTTCTTGTTGCCATCTTTTGTCTTTGGTTTATCTCTTGGAATAGTGTACCTGTGAAAGATTTAGCAATTCAACGTTATGAAAATCTGGTATATTACGCGCACTCTAATTGGTGGAAAATCGTGTGTGCAATTACGGTAGACACGCATAGATGACGTCAATGAATCTAACAAGCACTCTGATTGGTTGAAATGTACTCTGTACTCTAATAGATGCACAGAAGACGTCAGAATGTGGTGAGAACAACAGGCACGCCATTGGACTGTCTCGTGCCGTGACATTCTTACGTCATCAGTACAGACGCACGGTAAAATAGAATATATCTGGTATATAAATTTCGAAAGTCAAAACACCAAGGACGGCTGTTCGAAGATGGCTAATCAAGGGCTAGTTACGTAAAACGTAACGTTGGACGTAACTGTTAACGTCGGACGTTCAGCCTTTACGACTGACGTTACGTTATATGCAACTGGCCCCAGATAATTTGATTTGTTACCGGTTTTTACAGACAATCGTGCAAAATCGCCACTTTCAACACTTCAGACTGCACTGAATACACTGATAACAGACTTACCTAAAAGTATTATCAGAGACTGAAGTAACTTTGCCTTCAACCATGTGAGGCCAGCCTACATAGCATATCTCATCAAGTAATTCTTCGGCTATTTTGTGTGTGTCCTAGAATAACCAACAACATCACGATCATTGTATTTTCAGTACTCAGATACAAGATCCACTAAGGGCCTGCAGCCATGCATTTACCTTCTTTTCTTTGGGAGACAGCTTCAGAATCATGCTTTCCCATCTGGAATGCATTTGAAATACTTTTACATTGGCCTTTCTCAGTTCAGCCTAGAATAAAATAAATCAGGTTTGGTTAGTATGTATTTGCTACCAAGGGTGTCCCCATATGGACAGGCCGTGTGTTCTCATTCACACTGTATTAAGATACTGTTAAACGATCCATTATTTTCTGTAATTCGTCTTTCAATAGCGTTGAAAACCAGTTGCATGAGCCCGGCAACGCAGCGTGTAGCCCTGCATTCCTCAAAATCGTTGCAAGACGACTGCAGCAAAGTTTTTATCGTTGCTCCGTGTAACACCCCTGCAATGATATGTGCAAATTGTTTTGCCGTACCATAGCGAGATAAGTCGTAGAAAAAAATGCATAAGCTCCTTTACCCTGTCGTGTCTGATGTGTTTGCTTCAAAGTGAGACCGAATTCAAAAGATCAAGATCTTGAAAAAAAGGCATATGATTCTATGATCAACAGTACTTACAGTATGTTCAATATGGTGTAGGGTAGGAAAACCAGGAAAGTAAACATCAAGTTTAACATCTTTACATAATCCTGAAAGAGATGAGAGTTCAAAATCAACCATTTAGAATTTTCATGATTTTACGAACATTGAGGTAATGTTTGAAGTCCCTTCCACACAAAACTGATCTCCAGGGAGGTTGATGGTGCACCTCTTTCTTCCACTCCATCAGTGTTATGTTTTACAGGTAATTATAAGCTACATGGATTAGAAAGAACTCGAAAACTAGTGTGAAGGTGCCTAGGCATCAAACTCGGGAACTCTTGCTCAGAATGCTACGCACTGACCAACTTAGTCACATTTGTTCACACTCACTCTAGCTTTGTGGCTTCTTACTGTACCATTCTCAATTCTAGCTCATAGCCAATTACAACTACAACTACTACAACTACAGACTTGGGATTATGCAGCTTTTCTCTCACCTTTTATTAACTTTTCCATTGGGGTGACAAGTGCTTGTCTATCAAATTCCTCGCATCTGTCAACAAAAAAGATGAGGAACATTAATGACTGGAATTTCCTGGAAAGTGATGTCGTTGAGTTCAGAGACGTCAAACTCAAAAGTGGCCGCTTTATAACCAATAAAATTACACGAATATCAAGACGACATCCACATCAGGCTTGCTATACCCTTATACAACACAGAACTTCATTTCTTGATGTCTAAAATCAATACCAAACCCGAAAAATGAGTTACGTTTTGCATCTACCCATGCTCCCTTTCGGTCTAGTCGCGTGTGCTTTAGGTCTCTCGTCCGACAACCTTTTGTGAAACAGGTGTATATGCCAAGAAAACCTTACTGAAGTGTTAGCATTATTTTGCATCATATACAGGTACTTCCACAGGTAGCCCAAACTTACTATCTGTATTGATTTACTAGAGATTATATAGCAACTTATTGATTTACTAGAGATTATATAGCAACTTTTGAACGTTTGTTTTTTTGCCTTAATTCTAAATAAAATTGCCTGAAATACTGAGGGTCTCTCGATCCTCGTTACTCTTGATAAGGCCCTGAATGAGTCTCAGCGATTTTCGTTGGATTTTAGCCTTTCCCCTAGCCACTCACTCACTCAAAAAAAGCTTGGGCTACCTCAAAGGTTCAAAGGTTCAAAGGTTTTTATTTACCATGTATTGAATAATAAATAATAAATACCATGTATTGAATAATAAATGGAGGGAGTAAGAGTTACAACCCAAGGGGTTAAGACAAAACACTCCTACACCCAGGTATACTTATAAAAAACACACGAAAGAAATAGTAGAGAGGGAAAATGGGTTACAAAGTTAGTGAAAATAGTATAATAACAATATTTACAATGATGAGAATAATAAATTTACATATATACTTAACAATATATTAACTATAAATAAGAAGTCACGAAGAAATAAGGAAGTGTTTGAATTTTTTTCTGTGGTACTTCCTGTGGTACTTCATGTAGTAGTTTTGACATTGTAAGCATTTGCCTAGTAATATAGTTAACAATCTGCACTTGAGGAATGAATACCCTCTTTTAATGTAACAATTGGCTGATTTAGCAAACGTGACACAATGCTATAACAGGACGTGCCGAAAATTGAGACGTTCATTGCGTGACTACCGTGACGTTGCCTCGCCACATTCGGGTGATTTTACGTTCTTGTCTTGATGTCGGTGGCAGTCATTCTGAACATAATTCCTCAGCGCGCAGTGTCCTCTTTCACATCGCATCGTGTTTGCTAAATTTCCCTAATGGTTAATTAGCAACAATTCAATGAAGGAATTTATTCACCTTGCTTGACAAAGTTGTATATCAGGAAATACACCCGGTAAAGATGATGGATAAGTAAGCGATAATTCACTATCATATGTATAAACTAAATAAGGTCCATGGGAGTTCCTTTTGGTTTCTTCTTTAGTTAATCGTGGATACAGAGGTTGCATTGCATCTAGAAGACATTTCTATGGGAAATAAAGACAAAATGAAGACACTTAAGAAAGCACGGGTGCAGATAGAGGTGTATCTATTGATGAGGGATGTGGCAAATGGGTTGAAAAACAGAACAGAAAGACAGCCAGTCAGTCCACCTGCATGCCACTTAGTCAACCTGACTTGCAAAACAACAAGAGTTGTAAAGAATGGAAGAACATGCAGTATTTTTCAATTACATCATACACCCTTGTCGATACGCGCGCTCTGATAGGCTAAAAGCTGTGCTTTGTCAGAGAATGGAGCACAGTTCTGATGTCAGCAGCGCGACCTCAACCGCGCGCGCACCTTTTGAATTTTTGTACGAAGAAAATCGAACTTTTTCCCTTGAATATTTACTTAAAAATATAAAATAAAACAAATAGAACATCTTTTCCGTGCTCCGTTCATTAAGACATGCATTAAATGATGCAAGTTTATACCTGCATTTAATGCAAGTCATTCTCTATGCAATGCATTTGTTTACCTGATCTATGAAAGGAATAAGAACCACAGCTTCCCATTCTTGCTGCTTTCCATTCAAGTCAGTCTTGAAAGTCAGTGGATAGTACTCAATGATGGGGGATTCTTCCATGATCATTAAGTTCTGCAAGTGAAAGCAAATTTATTGTCAAAGATCACAAGGTTCATCAAAATACTCACAGACTACATATTTAGGGCCTGATTATATGAAGCAGGCTGCCCTGGTTAAGTGGACTTGCTGGCCATGCTCTCGGCTTGTCTTGTTTATGGGTGGCATGGGTGGCATGGGTGGCGTAGTGGTTAAGCCGTTCCACCTCTTCATCACTGTGAGTCCAAAGCGGTCGGGTCACTGGTTCGAGCCCTGCGGATGTCCACATGTGAGTTGAGTTTGTTTGATGTGCTGTTCTCTACCATGCCAAAAGGGTTTTTTCTCCGGGTTCTCCGGTTTTTTCTCCCTCAGCAAAAATCAACATGTGAGGCAGGCAGGCAGGCCTGAATCAGTAGTCAAAGTTACTGTTGAGTGCAACTGCATACAGTTACATTCATCAAACAATGTCATTACAGTTACCTGTAGTGGTGCTGGCAAGAGTTGTTTACTAGCAGCAGGCAAAACAGCCAATAGCTGTTCAAATGGAAGGAATGGTTTGCCCATGTCAAACTCAAGTTCATAGTGGCTAAAGTCTGTTAGATCAGACAAGAATGGAGCATAGTGATAAGGATAATACCTACAATGGAAAAAGTTTATCAGGCACATCATGTTTTCCTTGTTGCTGGCATTTACTTTCATGTAGCTTTTTTTCTGCACTACTGTATACAGTATTCATTCATTACCTCCTTAAATTCCTCCTTTCTGACCCCTTCTCTCAATTTTACTTGCTTCCTTACCCTCCTTTCCTCTTTTGTCATCCTTCCTCTCTTCCTTGCTCCCTCTCTGTCATAACCCTTCATCCCTCCTCCCTCCTCCCTCCCTTCCTTAATCCTTCCTTTTTTCCACCCTCCCTACAGTATCTACCCCTCCCTCCCTCCCATCCTTCCTTCTTTCCTTAATCCTTCCCCATCCCTTCCTCTCCGCTCTTTCCTTCCTCCTTTCTTTTCTTCCTTCCTTCCTTACTTCATCTAAATCCTCTTGTAATGATATGTTGAATGAATGTTATCAAAATCAGTTATAATTACCAGCCCCAAGACTGTACACCATTGAAATAGTAATGTAGAATCCACTGAATTCCTCTGACATACTCCCAAACAAAGTGAGCCAGTTGATCACTGTAATTAAACAAAAACAAATTACTATGAAAATACACAGTTAGATGTCCTCCTCCTCTGCTTTTTTTGTTTTTGGGGGGCAGTGGAAAAATAGTTGGTTGCAAAATATTAGAACTTCAAGTACTGTAAATCCACAAATCAACACTAAATGTCATTATCATTACAGCAACAGTATCATCATCATCATCATTATCATCATCATCATCTTTTTATCATCATTATCAACCTACAATGTAAAATGTTGTTTTTATACCTATTAATGCTCTCAATTTCAAACTTTTCTCTATAATATTGCTTCTTGTACATTGCAAACTCAATTTCAAAGACATCCTCTTCTTGATCTTCTTTGCTTTCTTCATTGTCATCATTATCATCTAATGCTGATGCTGCTGCAAGCTTTACTAGTTCAGGACTAAGCTCTTCTTCATCATCTAGCTTTGTCTGGTCCAACTTGCTTGAAAGGGAATCCAATGCTGCAAAGGGATTTGCCTCAAAGCCCTTTCTTTTAGTCTACATAAAAAGAATGGTACGTACTGTAAGATCTACATTCCTTCAATATTTCAGAGGACAGTAAAATGTTGATGCACCACCTCTATACTTTTCCTTGATCTGCCCCAGAATTAGATTAAACTACACTATATGTATGTGAATCGCAGGAAAGTTGAATCATAAAGTTGCATCTTCCAGGAGTAAGAATTGCACTAAAAGACATCATTCTCTTAAAACAACACCCAGCCACCTAAAGTTATATTGCAGAGCAACACTGATTAACAGTAATGATGCAAGGTGATCTTTCAAGAGGGGTTGAGGGGTGATCCCTTCCTTCCTTCCCTCCCTCCTTCCTTATGTCAATTAGTGCTCCATTCCTTGGCTACTAGGAGTCACAATGAGCTTCATGGATAACAAGGAAAACAAGAGGTACAAGAGGTACAACAAAAGGTACCATACAGGGGCAGATTTAGGGGGAGGGATGCAGACTGGACTGTGCATCCCCTTCTGAGACAAATTTGCACCTTTTCCTTCTCAAACCTTTTGCAAAATATCCTCTAGATGGCTTCTAATAATTTCTATCATGCTACACTCCTTCCTGAATGATAGCCTGGATCCACCCCTGCAATATAGGGAGTGGCTGTCCCTACACGCAAAAGACTTTATTTTCTTGCCACTCACCTTTCTACTTGACCTTCCAGGTTTTGCGTCAAAGCCATGTTTAATTTTTGCTTCAAACCACTTCATATCTACAAATATCTCGTCAAACTTCTCTCTGTCAAGCTAGTACATGAGAAATTATAGTCAATAAGAAATCATTATTTTATCCACTTGATAAGAATTTATTCAGTGGAGAGCACTACTAATCCTTTGTGCAACTAGAGCACGTTTTCACATGAAGGGTTTCCTGTGAAAACAGCCTAGGTGACTTTTTGATGGATGTCCAGAGATTAATTTTTCAGCATAGGAAAGTTATAGTAGTCATGTATAGAAGTCATGTATTATTTTATACCATTGAAAAAATCATCAAAAAAGTCACTTAGACCATTTTAACATGGAACCCTTCATATATTAGCCACTTTTGCAACACAAAAGTGTCAAAGCAAAATATTTCATTTTGTTCAAAATAGTCAAAAAAAATTAAAAAACAATTAAACACTACCTTTGATAAAGCAGCCAGGTATTTTTCAAATCTTTCCAAGTTAAGAACACCATTATCATGCAAATACCCTACAAGAACACCAAGAAAATTTCTACGTGACTGTACAGTACAATCTAAAACTATACATATTTATTAAATACAAGTCATCTAAAAGATCTGTCAACTAAAGCCTGGTTTTCACAAGTGACAGAAGCAGAGCAGAAGCACGATACACACTGTTTGTTGTCTTCTTTTTTTTTTCATATCTAGGTGAGAAATGACACTGAGTCTGCATATGTTGCTTCCACTTCTGCTTCCATCCTCGACCATGAAAACCTGAGCCCTAAAAGAACAATACTGCATGTTTGCACATTTACCATCAAGACTTGGAAGAACTTCAGTGTACACTTTGTAAAGTATTGGTAAGGCATTCTGTGAGAATGTGAGAAACAAATCAGTAAAATAATAAAAACTCAATAAAAATATATTAAGAAAAGGCATGTACATTATGGCATTTCCATGACTATTGTGTGATAATGATAACCCTAGCTTAGAAACAACATGAAATAAATGAAATGTAGGCATGTGAACATGTGTATAAGGATGCCATGCCTGTGAGGGTTGCAAGATTCTCAGTACATCAATGGTTATCACTGCCAGAGGTGTAGAATTATACATGAACATACATACACAGAAGGCACACAATGCAACACGACTGTATACATTTGTACATGTAGCTGTCTGTTTGGTGGAAGATGTCTACATTATAGGGATTCCTCAGCCTCACTGGGTGACCTCTTTAAGGGAGTTTGTCACAGTTTACTATTAATACTATTGAATTTCTATTGCTTACATGATTAATGTGGAAATGAGGTAAATGAGGGATGAAATCATTTCCAACAAGAAATCCCATGAGAATCCAGTCATCTATGATTCTTTCCAAGTCATATGGAAAACTTAGCAAATCCTGAAAATATACAGTAAATTAATGCATTAATGTGGATAAAATTTAATGTAATTTATAAAACTGTAAGGAAGCTGGCTAGACATCTTGGTTGCATGCTCAAAGGCCCCATTAGCTTGCAGGAACTTTCATTCTTATGGATCATTGCATATCCTGTGCTTGGATGTTTGCATTGATTTGGTAAGTATGGTTGGATGAGTACACTTTCCCTGAATACCATCAGTCCAATAGGTGTCAGGTAGTAGACCACGAGTAGTAACCATGGTTACCACCTTGTTGCTAGGGACAAGGCACATCCTTACCAATGCACTAAAGCCCAACTCCATCACTACCAATTATCATTATTCAGTTTTAATTACATTACAAAATTAATATACAATGGAAAAATTAATTAACAATAAAGGTAACATTACATTATTAATTACATCCATTTTGAAATCACTGGTGATTTCTGCAATCTGATTGGTTAAAAAGTGTGCGATTAATTCCTAAATTGCATCCTTTTGCTTCATTAATCACATCTTTTTTTCCAACCAATCACAAAACAGTGTCTTTTATTATCAGCCAATCATATACAAGAATCAAAAAAGACATTTGATTGCTGTCAAGCTGTGGGATTTTTTTCCTTGAACCTGTTTTCACATTTTTGTTAAAAAAGTGGAGCAAAAAAGTTGAGATTTTAAGATGGATATAATTAAGCGGTAATTAAACTTCGTGTCGTGCAATTTTGGGCCAGAAATCATATGCGTGATTATCAAACTGCACGACTGCGTAGCGAGTTTTGTAATCACTCGTATGATTTCGGCCCAAATTGCACTCCACTCAGTTTAATTAACATTATTAATAGTATATGTAAAATTAACTGCCAAAGCTGCTCAAGTACCTTAACAGCATGAAATTCCCAGTCCAAGTATTCCCTAAATAATGACAGATGCAGCAAATGGAAAGTGATGTTTTCTGGCTTCTCTATTCTAAAAACATAGCCAAAATGTGTCAACTCTAACAAATTTGGAAAATGTAAATAATGTTTTGTACATTGTAGGACTAACCTCTTTGTTGTTTTTCCAAATCTTACTTCTTCACGAAGTAAAGAGAAATGAGGATCATGAGATGAAAGCCCAAGCATGATCTGTCAAGATAAAAAATTTATATTTACTGTATTCAATACAAATTTATACTCTCATTATGGTGGATACCCTTGGGACCATAATTTGTATATGTAATAGGATTCCATGCTGTCCAATTTGAAAATAATTGGACAAAGAAAATTCTGAGGACTGCCAAAATTGGACGAGGCCACAGGCCGAGTCCAATTTGGCAGTCAGAGGAATTTTTTTAGTTCAGTTTTTTCAAATTGGACAAGCATTGAGTCCTGTTACTTATTAATTATATAGTTGCCTCTAAATCCAATATTATGAGCACTTATCTCTATTTTTGGTAAATTGTCCAATTTCAAGTGTCCAATTTAAGAAAAATTGGACAGTCAACCAAAATTAAAGAAAAATCTATCTGTTGGCAATATGTGATTTAGAGGCAGCTATATAATTAGGTGTCTGTAATAGTGTGAGTCCATAATAGCATTAGCCCTCAACACTTCTGAAGATCACTGCCATATACTGTACATTTACATGACTGTATGTCAATCAATTTATATGCTGCAATTACAATGCAAATTGCTGAATACAGTAGGTGAACTACTGGAAGTAGCCTCTTCTAGTTTAAACTTGCCTGGCATTAATCACCACTCTTGTAAATTAGCACCCCAACAAAAGGTCACAAAACAGGGCATTTGAACCATATAATGTACATACAACGTACAAGCTTTGCACAGTTACTATACAACACTCATACATGTACGTGACTTACAAGATCTGCATCTAATCCATATAAACAATGTCTAGTGTTTGGGTCATAGTCTGGTTTAGATCTTTCTGTGCGGATAAACTCCATGATTTTATGTTCACCTTCTCCTGGTGTCTGAAAAAGGAAAGAGAATAAACACAGTGCATTTCAAACATTAACATGTAGTCAAACCTCCATTGACAAAAACCTACAAATTGCCAGCAACTCCCTTCTCCAGGTCTACAAACTCTACATTTTAACCTCTTTAGAATAGTGCAGACACCTTGTATAGGCAGAAGCAGCTCTGCATTCAGGTTCAGAAATTCAGTAAGGATCAGCAAGGTATTAGATTGCCAGCCCAGCTTAAATTAAGGGCTACTTGAAGAACAAGCATATCAAGATTTCCATCTTTAATACCTGATGTCCTGATAAGTAGACTCTAAGACCACGCCATGCAGGATCATTAGTTATCTTTTCATTTACAAAATACTTGAGCTGTTCTTGTAATCTTGTCATAAAACCAGTACCTATTGACAACAAAAGGTTTTACCATACAGTGGTCTCAATAAAATCACCAGTGAGGTACTTATTAAAACTCTTATTGCCAGCTACATGTATATTTTAAGTGTCATAAAATAAAAAAATACAAAATAAAATAAAAATATTTTAAGTATTTTACAATCAAGATAGTAATACAGTGTACATTATTACATTGCATGTACATGTACCTTCTCACAATCACCCTCGAGTATACTAATATGTGGAAAGTGACTACCCCAAAGGCGAGAGGGAGCAAATGGCTTCCAGGTATGGTGGAAATCATCACTGCAGGGAGAAGGGTGGGTTGTCGATATTCACCATCCATGCATTTCCCAAAATGAAGTGTCAATGCTCAACTTTTGGAAGCCCTATTTTACATAACTGGCAATCCCTAGGGGTTCCAGGCACAGTGGGGGTAGCAATTACATGCACTGTATGGTGTTTGTTTGCAATTGCCCCAGTAAGAATAGAGCAGATTTTGTAATAGTGTGAAATGGACTGTGCCATGCCGTGACAGTGCCGTGTTGTCTATAAAAACAATTTAATTTATTCCTGACGTAACTGTGCTGTGACTGTTTTCACAGTCATATGAAATCTACTCGTCTAGTAAATACATGTAAATACACATATAGAGCAGATTTCGTATGAGTGTGAAATGCATGGCGCTGTGCCGTGACCGTGTCAATGCCGTGATGTTTATAAAAACATTTGAAATCTCTATGGTAACCGTGCTTGTAACCATGTGGAACCATTTTCACAGTCATACGAAATCTACACTATGATAAGTGATCAAGACAAAATTACACAGGAAGCCTAGTGGTAACTAGTCAGAGGAGGCACAGGAATCCCAATCTACAAAACCAAAATGGAACTAGGAGGAATTTATTCTTGTTTGGCAGTTAATTAGAAAATTTTGTTCTCACCTGGAGTAATACAATTGGAATCAAATCTTTCTTCTTTTGGAAGGACTTGGCCTTTCTCTATTGCTCTACGGATGTTGTCTTCAGCTTCTTTTGCAGATCTATATACATGCACAACAATTATAATAGCAATAATCTATTAAGAAAAATTATTTTTGAATTCTGTATTTTATACAATCATGTATAGTTACCTAAATCTTCTCCCTCTTTGTTGGTTCATTTTGGCTCTAGGAGCAACTCCATCCACAGCCATGAAGAAAACCTTCTTGGGTTTAATTATTTGAAATAAAATCTAAAAATATACACAGAAATAATTTATCAATAATCTTTATATTAGTGCTAGTTAACACCAAGACTGGGCTTCCTGTGATGAAATGATATATGTATACCATAATAATATAGCTAATTCAATTAACGTTGTTGCTGAAAAAAGCCTTAAGCCTAAAGCTTTGAGAGCAGAATCATGAAAAAATGTTATCACCGTGACATCATTAGGCTTTTTTTCAGCGACAACATTAATTGAAATAGCTATATATATAATTATGTAACTGCTCAGCTCTGACAGGCATGCTCCTTTAAACCAAGCTATCTTCATTTTTACAAGTCACATGATTACTGTACCTCAATATAATGAAAAATATTTCTAAAAATCTGTTCTTCAGTGATCCTAAAGTGAGGGTCATCATCATTTGGATGTGAACAAGGATGAATGATTCCATTCATGTCTAAATACATGTTGTCAAACTCAGGAATCTACAATTATACAACAAACAAAAATTTCCATAACGTAAGTACACATGTGCCCTACACATTTGTAGCTCCAACTTCAGTATAATATAAAAATAGAAAACCCAAGTTTCACTGTAAACAGGAAATGACAGATGTCAGAGAGGATCATGCATCTACATGTAGGACCTTTTTCACATCTAGCAAATGCTATTTAAACACACACAAAACTGAAAGTGAAACTGAAACTGAGTCACTTTGCATAAATTTGCCACATACAGGAAGTCACAATCACCAGATGCACAACTGCAGGTGCAAAAGAAGCACTGGCCAAGTGATCCTCTTTGTCATCTAACACTTCCAGGTGTTTCTTGGTGTTGCAGGGTGTATTGTTTAATTTCTGAGTTTGTATTCCAGAGTATTGTTTCGTTTAAAGTTCTTTGTTCTCAGCTATTGTTTTATTGTCTTCATGCCTCAGTTACCTTGCAACACCAAGAAAGAGCCACCTTTCCTATATGTACATGGATGAAGTTAGGGTTATCCTGAATCTGGATATACATGCATGAACATCTCTCCCAAATCTAAATACATGTATCTTTGGAGTCCCATTAAATATTAAATGTTTTTTTGCTAGTCCAACATTTCATGTTCTGCTTTGGCCAAAGTTGTAACACCACGATGTTGTGTTAGTTTGAATATAATAAATAATGTTGGAATTATCGTTGGACATTCACAGATGTATATGGGCCATTTAAATACTGTAGCTACTTTGAAAAGCCGTAGCTTGGCTAATCATAAAATTATAATTAACTAATCCAGACTGCAAAATATTACAGTTACTGTATTATGTTGACCACCAACAAAAACAGTGTACATGTAAGACAGCCCTTATATAAACAACGACATAACGAGGAAAAGACGATAAAAAACGAGACTTGTAAAATGCTACTACAATATAGCCTTTGAATCAAACACGAAGCCTTTGACTTCAAAGAAAAGATATGTCTAGCTTTTCAACATCAATTTGCTAACAGAAAACTCTTTATATACAGTGCAAGATAAGTTGTTCTGGAAGACATGATCGCTGACGATCTTTTCTTGCAAATTATGTAGCCTTGGATCAACATAGCCAACGAAGCGTTCGCCTGCACAGTTAGATACCTAACTTATTAATCCAATAAAACTTGTTTCCAAACAGAAAACTCAATACAGTGATAACTTGTTCTGGAAGACGTGTCCGTTGATGACCTAGCTATATCTTATATATCTTGTAGATTTCATGACAGTAAAAATACCTGATGTTCTTGGACGACTTGACTAAGACACGGATAACGTTCGCTGACCCAGCGATAGAACTTTGGAACCCCCATATTTCAGACTATCTAACAGTGCTATTTACAGAATTTTCACAGTAAAACATAGAAGAAACAAACACTAGAGAATAAAAACATAATTTTCCAGGAACCCGCACGTGTCTTACCAAACGGAGCATGCGCAATGAACCGCTGACCGTCCTTTAGCACAGGAAGCCCACCATTGAAATGGTAGTTTCAATTTATTCAAAGCGGCAGAAAAACATACAAATAAACAAACAAGATAAGCAAAGCCAGACTAAATAGAACTACAGATGATGCAGAAGAATTTCATTTTCTCCATAATTAACGTTTCTGGAAAACATGTCGTCACTTCCTTCCTTCCTTCCTTCCTTCCTTCCTTCCTTCCTTCCTTCCTTCCTTCCTTCCTTCCTTCCTTCCTTCCTTCCTGTCTTTGTTTCTTCCCCTCTTCCTTTTTCTTTCTTTCCCTTTTACGTCATGCCCGCGACCAAAATATTTGACGATCTGTAAGAAGGATTAAAGCGAACAGAATTTTTTTGTGAATTTACAATTGTTATATTGTAGACATAACATTCATAACATTCATAAACATAGTTGATTACGAACTCTACATAATAATTGGTATATTACGCTCTGATTGGTCGAGAACCGTGCGTGATTACACACATAGATGACGTCATTGAATATTACGCGCGCTCTGATTGGTTAAAATGTTTCATTGAATATTATACATCGAAGTGCCAGTGCACCGAGTCCCATTTGGACCTCATCCTTTCCCCAGCTCCGATCACACTCAAAGCTTATATCCTCGTGACCCTCACATTATAACTGAACTGTAAAATGAACAACTAAGGTTATTGTGAACCATCAACCATCATATTTATTTGTATATACAACTGATTTTGTCGAATGACATTTACAGAGGTTTTATTGCTGTAATCATGGTATTTTGATTTTTTTTTTAATTACAACAAAATTTAAGATCTTCAGTCATGCCAGCAAGAAGGCGCATGTGTGGACCCCAAAATTCACGACCTTCTGCTTGAGCTCTCATTGAATCAAAAAAGTGCCATGGGACGTTCTCTAAAAGAAAATAATTATTAATCGTTAATGATAAAAACTAATTATTATACATGCAGTTTAATGCAGGTAATATAGGCGTCATGTTTTTGCTATCAACCTGCATAGCAAGATATTGCAAAACACATCATGGTGATAAAACGGAATCCTGCTACAGAGCGCTTGTAAGAAAGACTGTTAAATTAGTAAAATAAATGAAAATCACGATAAAACTGAACGATAAATTGTTAATTTAATGACAATTACTATTACTAGATGTAACAAGCTATACTTACCAAAATCACTTGATGAAGCTGATTCTTGACTTTGAACGTTATTGTCTCTCACCGGCCATCACTCACTAGCTTGACATTCGATTAGCGCACAAAAGATTAACTATTGGGCATTTCACTATTAAGCAGTACCTGTGAGAAAGACAATCAAATTATAAAGACTGAAAAGACATAAATGAAACTCGGAAAACTCAAATAATCAATTTGACAATATTTAGTATTTGATGTAACAAACTGTAACACTTGCAAATGCCGATTCAAGGGAAAATTACACGGAGTACACTTTCTTGGATATACCCAATAGTCAGAGCATAATAAATTAAATATCTTCCGAAGCATCTATTAATTATTCATTATCACAAAATCGGGGTATCTTATTAGCTAATTACCTTATGAATAATTAATAAGAATTTGAAACAGATTTCAAACAGGACTTTGCAATATCTGTATGTGTATTTTGGAAGTCTGATAGTTTTCGTTTTCCATTCTTAAAAACACAGTTGCATTTCAGTACGTGTAGACCCCGAGTACGAACTTCATGCTTCTGTGTTTCTTGATGAGTGTACACCCCACTGCTTCAATTAAATCTCAGTAGCAATAGATACACGATGTCCACATCACCAGCTCTCACGTTAAAAGCATGCAAACACAGCAAACATCATCATAATTTTAAGCTAGGCTTTTCCGATATAACCTTATCATATATATAGTATATATATACCGTAATTAGCTTGTGAACATGTTCTGGAGGAGTAGGGGGAGGGGTAAGACCTCTCATTTTCCCTTCCCCTAGCCCCTTTCGTTTCTCCTCCCAGCCTCTCCTGCCCTCCTCTCCCTGTTCACAGGCTACGCATAGCGTACCTCAAAATGTTTTTAATTAGGGAAAACATTTAAATACTTACCAAAGAGTATAATAGCAAACACATCTTCCAATCCTGTTTGGCATCCGCCACTGCTCCAACCCCTGCGTCTGCAAGTGCATCGTCAAGTACTGCTTCGTGTTCGGCATCCGCCACTGCTACTACCTGTGCGTCTACCAGTCCATCTTCCAGTACTGTAGGAAATAGAGACAATGTCATCACCCTGTAAAACAGTAAGCTGTCCGTCTTCCAAAAGCACGTACATGTTCTTCACTTTTTGTAGGCCTGCTGCAATAGGAGGAAAGAGAAAATTACACATCAAGCCAAGGCAAAAATAGTATTTAAATTAATAGGAATTTCGAATTAGGGCGCATCCTTAATTCTCCGTACAATACTTTAAAAATTGCAAGGCTTCTGAAATGTCGATATAGTCGTCGGCTTCCTTTAGCCACTATTGAAGAGCCATATATTGACTGAAGAGCTATAGTATATTGAAAAGCGCGCTCTTCTGTAGGAAGAACGAGATAAAAGCTGCTCGCGCAGATTAAAATGGATCTAAATTGTTTCAAATTGAATATCAAAATTATTTCTAATGGGTAATTATTATGGCAATTGCATTGAAGTAAAAGTTGAAACGTCTCAAAAGTCCTTTCAAAACTTTCTCAAAGTCCGTCTTATTTTGAATCCGTTTGAGTTTTGTTTTACATGTGCTCGAGCGCTCCCTTTACGTTTCCGCCAATTAACGTAACACGCCTGATAGAGCAGATTTCGTATGAGTGTCAAACGGACCGCGCCGTGCCGTGACCGTGTCAGTGCCGGGTTGTCTATAAAATCATTCGAAATTCATGCCGTAACCGTACCGTGACCGTGCGGTGCCGTTTTCACAGTCATACGAAATCGACTCTATAAATACGCGCGTCGAGAAACAGACCCCCAAAATTATGCATGCGTTCTATGGAATGCATCGCTTCTGACGTTAAAACGTCGTTCGAAATGTCTATTAGATTTCATTACGAGTTATTTGACAATAGTTCACCTTACCTTCAACGTCATCTTGATCGTTGACTTCGACTGGCTCGTGGTTGTTATTCCATATACAATACACTATAGCATCCACACAAGTTCTCAGACCTCTTGCCACGCGACCATTAGGGCGAGGTTTGAGCTTTCTATTCGCTCTCCACTCTAAATATCTGTTCATTTCCCTGAAAATAAGAAAAAAAGTAATTTAAACCTTTAGAAATAAATTCTGTGCGCTAAAACTCAATTAAAAATTGCGTAAACTTAATATATAAAATCAGAGACAAATAACCTTTTGATTTCAAATTTAGTTGAACAAATTAAAGAATGGCAAATATTAAGGTAATATAATTAAAGTTCCCAAAAAAATTTGAATCACGACCAAACGAACTTACTCAACAATTCTCAAAGCGAGAGTAAATAAACTAATAGAGCGATAATAGGATAATTAGTTTGAATTAGTGCAAATTTGTGCCAATTAGTACCAATAAAAGCATTAAATCAGTTAATAAAGGGGACAGACCATTTGAATTTTTCACTCTAGCTAGGGGGAGAGGACTGAATAGTGTGCAAGAACGTTTTCTTAGATTCGAATAACATTTAAACTTATTTTCATATTACATTTAAGAAGAACATATCCGACCAACTTAATATTACATTTTTCAAAATATTATGTTTGCAGCAATGTTTCTGAAATTGCCCTCCACCCTCCTTAAATGAAATGGTCGGAACCATTTAAAACTTTTTTTATTATTGCTGAGCAAATTAATAAAAGTCACAAAAACACAACAACAACAACAAAAAAGAAAAAGTATAAAGGAATGGCAATTGAATGGGAATTTAAGGAAAACGAAAGAATTGGAACTAAGATGATAGTCCCAGAATCTCAATATTTTTGGAGAGTTTGATTTATGAGCGTGCTGAGTGATGCCATGGATTGATTTAAAATTGTCGCTAGTTCTGATGGCTTATTCTCTGTTCTCAACATTAATATGCGGCGAGTAAGATGATCGTACTTGCAAGGGATAAAGAGCAATTTTAGTTTCCATAGAAACCTGCCAAACCGTGCGTTGCCATAGTAACCGGTGGCCCATTACTCAAGTGAGGTCACGTGCACCACCTGCTGACCACCCGTAAAGAAATACAACTGTTTTTACCAACCCTTGATTCTATGTTATTTGTTTTTGATTAGATCTAGCTTATCCTTCCCTTCTAGATAACAATTACTATGACATAGGACTTTCGTTTTAAATTTTTCCACCATGAAAATTTTGAAGCTTCGTTGCTTTCTCTTTCGAGGTAATGCAGCTCAAGAACTACTTCAAATACGAGGTACTGTATGTAATATTCATACAAGTTTGTTTTTATATCCAGGTTTGGTGTTTTTGTGGGTATGTTCTTGTGTTACTTCGCAGAAGATGCGAGAGTGCGAAAATGGACGTTCAAAGGTATGTAAATTGGTCTTGAAAGTCATTTAAGCTGATGGGCCGTGACATAAAAGTTTCTCTTTGACAAGCATTGACAGAAAACATGTAATATATACTATATACCTAAATTTGACATTGAAAAATTTGATCTTTGAGCCCAAATTCACGGAGGTAAGACGAAAGCTTCGTTTTTTTAAAGCAAAAACTGGTGATTCTTTCCATCGTGATGTACGTACCAATGCGAGTTAAACAATAGCGACCTTTTAGATTTAATAATTACACAAATTACATGATAATTCAGTAGCACTTCAAACGTTCATTGGCACTTAGTTGTTTACTGTACTAAATGAGTATGAAAATACTTTTCTTTATAAATATACACTTCTGCAAAAATACATGATCGCTTTCCCACGTGCATTTGCTTCTGCTTCCATGTGCTTGCTCGCTTGCTGCCTTTCACCTAAAATTATCTAATTCAGCTAGCCTTTTTAATTCTTCGGTAATCAGGTACTAAGTTGCGAAATCCCTTACGTTACCTTCTTGCCTCCGGGCCGGCTCTTGGTCCTTATATTTTGCTTCAAGCTCCATACCTGCTTGCTAGCTCCGTACCTGCTTGTCCTTGCTTGCTACCCTGCCGCGCCTCTTTTCTGTTTGCCTGCGAACCGTTTTCTTAAGAACCGGCCACAGGTTGCAGCTTTTCTTGTAAAGTTGCAAGGAAAAGGACTTTTTAGTGTGCGTTACAAACAACAATTTTGCTTGTGAGGTTAGCCAATGTGAGTTTGAATTCATCATGCAATTTTGTCGCTACACGATATGTTGCTTGTTGCGCGTAACGCTAACGTTAACGTTGCGGAATTAGAACTCAATTTTGCTTTTGCAATTGTTGCACGCAACATATGCAATTCTATTGTTACGAAAAAAGTTTCGTCGTGTATTCGGACCTTCACTTGCCCGATAAGCTGCTTGCGTCCTTGAAGGGCCCCACTGCTTCATTACTTACACCTTTTTGCTTTGTTTGCTCATTCGCATGTCTTCTCTGCTTGCCTCTTCTAGAATACTCATCTACTTGATACGACAACGTTTTTACTAATTTATGACTGCAATTGCAATTTCGTTTTGCAGTATCTTCCAAAGACAGCACAGGACACATCACGTCGTCTTGCTGCGTTACGATCTCTAATGAGAAATACAACGTTGACTGGCGGTATTGCGGCGTATATCATCCCATCGTCTGATCCACATCAAGTACGTATGCTACCGTCTAACGTACCTTTATTGAGCGACCACTATATCAGTTGTTTAATGCATTGGGGAGACACGTGTTCGTATGAGGGAAAATCGACAAGGGAAATCATTTGCTGTGTTTTCACTCGGCGGGCAGAGCCGGTCAAGTTATAATAATATTCAGGTTTTTTCGTCCGTACAAAAAGCAGACAGGTTTATGTAACACATGATCAGCCGAGGAAATGTTGAAAACCCGCCGAGTGACCGTTCAAATGAGCGCTTTGTTAAAAATATGATAAAATACAAAACTGGACGATTAATAAATACGTGGAGCAATAGGAATTGTCACTTATGGGGGTACCAATGTCAATTCTAATCTAAAGACTTTCAACAAGCGATCATGAACCTACACAATACCAACATCAAATCGAAGAAATGATTAAAGTGTATCGTATAATGAAGTCGAACGCACTTTCATTGAATGATCTCAGGGCATAAGAAACTGGTCGTTTTTAAGGAATTTCAACTCATTGTTTTTGTCTTGGTAGACGGAATACGTCGCATCACAGCACAAGAGAAGAGAGTTTATGACTGGCTTTACAGGATCAAGAGGTAATTTATGATTTAATTAAAGGGAAATTTCAATCCAACAGTCTGGATTTCGTGCGCGCACGAAGTAAGAACTTAACATTGACAGCAAGCCTAAACAGACCAACACAAGTCTAATCCAAATTAATCGAACGGGTTTTTTACCTCCCGTGCAGGCACTGCAATAGTTACCCAAACAAGTGCGGCATTATGGACTGACGGAAGGTATTTCCTACAGGCAGAAATGGAGTTAGACTGTAACTGGATACTTCAGAAAGAAGGTACAAAGTTGGTTCTCAAAGAAAAGATGTGACTTAATGCGCAATCATTAAAGTCGCTATGACGCATATATTTTTCTTTTCAAATTCAGTTCTTTTCTGGGAATATAGTTGAGGTCTTTTTGTCTTACTTTTGAACACTCCATATTTTTCGAGATATAAAGGTTACAAATTTCAAAATGCAAATTTGATGACGTCAGGGGAGTCATCATTTATTATACAAAACCAAGATGACTTGAAATACTCTTATTTTTTCATTGGAATTTTTATCCGTTGGTAAAGCCTGTGTTTGAGTAAAAAATCTGGTTGTGGAATTTAAGATCTCTTTTAATAAAATCCATGAGAAGCTAGTGACACTAGTGAAAAACGTCTGCGCATGCGTGCATATTACGATGTTTTCTTAAGAAATGTTTGAGTTTTAGCCTGAAATGAAATGCTCGTGTTCTCGGTGTATACATAAAATTTCTCTTGTATACTTTTGTGAGACAAAGATATTGTATTTATGAAGACATTATATGAATACTGGCCCTAAGTTTCAAGAAATAACCTTAAGTTTTGACATTTTGTGAAAACCATTGTTGAAGGAAAGCGTAAAAACGAAATTTGCATAATTTACAAAAGCACGAAGACTTGACTACGAGCATGCGCAGACGTTTTTCACTAGTGTCGAAGCTAGTAATGATGACTCCTCTGACGTCATCACATTTGCATTTTGAAATTTGAAACTTTTATATCTCCGAAAATATAGAGTATTCGAAAATGGGATAAAAAGATCTTAACTATATTCCCAGAAAAGAAATGAGTTTGAAAATAAAAAAAATATGCGTCATAGGTTGAATCCTCAATAACCTTAAGCCGTTGTTTCAGTTTCTAGTCACCTTCGCAGCCCTTTGAAGGCTCATCACACAACGCTCTCTCCCTCACGACTTCTGGCTAATGACTCAATAATAGAATGAATAATAAAGGATGCTTATTCGATTGTCTCAATGTGGTCATTTCAGAAGTATCCTTAATGTTTCAATAATCGTTTGTTACTATTCCAGGTCTTCCCACTACTCCAAAGTACAGTCAGTGGTTAAAAATGGTGAGCAACGAAGTATATTTAGCTGTAAACTGATCACTCTTTAGACACCCTCACTCTTCAAAACATTCTTTAAAACGCACCACCCCTCTACAGCTACTGTCTCTTTACACACGGTTTTCTTTTACAATGAGCTTTCTTAATTTCTTCCTTTATATTGCCGACAATGCTGGCGCCGCAATGTGTTCTGAATATTGAAGTCACACACCTTTTAAGCTTGCCTTCCTAAAAAAAAAGATCCCAGTTGGGCTGGGGAAATTATGCAATTGTTGAGAAGTTTTAGTTTGGTGGAGCTCGATACAAACCTATCAGCAGATTTGACTGCCAGAGCAATAGCTAGCAATGTTTCTATGAAACTTTACGGTCTGGTTTAATAATTTTACAAATGCTCCAATCCTTTTAAAAGAATGTGCTTTCTTTTTTCAGAATGTCCCACCAAACTCAACAGTTGGAGTTGACCCTTTCTTGCTGTCAGTCTGTAAGTATGCATACTTATGATACCGATCATGAAACAATTGGAAAATCATACCTTATTAGCTTCTTATACTCCATTAGCTTATACTCCTTTTCTACGTAGTCTTAAAATGTTTAAAGGTGGCTTTATATCGAAGCGTTTGTAGAAATGTGCGTCAGTTGGGAGAGGAAGGCAATTTAAAGGAAATTGAAGATCTGATAAAGGAAATTCCGGACACACTGTGAGGTTTTCTGGAACACTGCTCACAACATTGCAGGGATAGACAGACGGTGCAACTGTGTTGTCCGCGATGTTACAGAAAAAGCTGCAGGAAATGATGCATTGTGTGTCCGACAGTAAATTACTTTTTCCTTTGATTTAGCGTTTTACAAAAAAGATAGCACAGCGGTTGACTAGGCACGCGCAGCTATATTGAATTATTTGAATATCAAATTGTATTTGGTAACCCGTTAAATCCTTTGACGCATTTTAATATTGTCCTTTATTCATTGAAAGGTGATTGGGATAGATTAGCACCGGTAAGTACAAATTATAATAATGACAATGTTAATTTTAGTAAATATTTGTAACAGGTACAGACGCTCTCAAATCTATTTGTTTTATATGATATTTATCGTAAAAATCTCAACTACAAACAGTGCGCGCGTAAGATTCTGTGTCGTCCTCTTTGCGTGTGTTGTGTTATCATAAAGGTGCGGTGCTCGACCAATATCGTATAACAGGCTACATATCAGGTCAGGATATCGTAAATTTGTCATCCTTCCAACACTACGTGTTGAGAAGTTTAAAATTTTTAGAAAATGCTATGTGCAAATTTGCAGAGCCTTGGAGCCATAGGCGGCAACCCAACTTATCGGTGAAGCTCAGTTTCAAAAATATCCGTTAGATAGACTGACAGGGGTACAGCAGTCATTTCCTGGGAAAATATTGTGGAATGGGTAGAGATATTAAATCACAACTGTACCTCTAGACTCAAGCAATCAAGTAAACAATGAGCTTATATTATTTGCCTATTGCACGCAACTTTCTTGGCTTCAGTTAAGAAAACCGATACTAGGCCCTGATATTATTATACTGCATCCAACAGAAACTAGAAGCTGAAGGAATCACTCTCGTACCTATCCGAGAAAATCTTGTCGATAAAATATGGCTTAATCGACCTGAAGGGAGTACACAACCATTGTATGAGCTGGGATTACAGTATACAGGTAAATGGGATCTGACCAAGTTGGTTGTATTCAGACAAGAGACCATAATAATAAGAGAGCGAAACTCAGTATTGATATGCGATGTTCGTGGCGGCTAAGGCTATTTTTAGTAACTTCGCCATCGCGCGCGCAAGGCTCTTAAACAATAGAATTCAAAATGCCGAAAGCAAACGGTCCCGCCCGCCTGCATGTAAAAAATCAAATTCTATTGTTTGAGAGCCTTGTGCGCGCGATGGCGAAGTTACTAAAAATAGCTTTAGCCGCCACTGAACATTGCACAGACATCAATACTGAGTTTCAGCTCTCTTAGTATTATGGTCTCTTGATTCAGAGAGCTAGAGACAAAGTACCAATCGTTCACATATCGTAATGAGTTGAATAAGCACTCTCTCAGTCAGCTTCCAATAAAAGCGCCCTCCTTCGAATAAGTGCTATCTCCCTTTCCCTTACTGCCCTCTCTTCTCGAGAAGAAGACCCTGTATCATAAACGCCTGTCTACTGGTGTGTCCGGCGCTTGCGGTATCTACATACAGCGCCACTTATACTAAAAAAGGACGTTAACTTCGGACCAACTTCGCCAGCGACTGTCAACTTCGGACTAACTTCGTCGACTGTACTTCGAACTAACTTCGATAGCGACTGTCGTACATTGCGAAATTGCAATTGGAGGGACATCGACCCAAAGAATAACAATAATATAATAAAATTTTCCTTTAATTCTTAGGTAAATCATGGCAAGATAAAGTCAAAGATGTTCGTTTGGAGTTGAAGAAAAAGAATGCAACAGCAGTTGTACTTCAAGCATTGGATGAAATAGGGTGTAAGACATAAATCGTAAATAACACATTTATTTTTATAACTACGTACTTCCAAATCTGGTCTGAAAAATGAATTCATAAACTTTGAGTAATTTTTTAGCCTTAATAGAAAATATTCGATTCTTATAAAGGCAATACAAAATGATCGCTTATGTTTCTATACTGTGAGATAAACTCGAACTGCAAGAACAACACTCGGCTAAGCCTCGTGTTCCTAAGCTTGCATTTCTTGTGCTCCGGATACCACAGTACAGAGACATGCGCGCGCGTTCAGTATATTCCTTAATTAACTCATCACGATGCCGATTTGATATGGCCCTAATGTTATGTTTGTTGTATTTAGGGCTGTTTAATCTACGAGGTCATGATATTTCTTATTCACCAACGTTTTTCGCATATGCCATTGTAACTTTAAAGCAAGCATTGTAAGTTTTACTGATTACTTTTTAAAAATATAGCTCTTAGTAAAGGCTCAAATCACTAGAACTATAAATAGAGAATAATATAAAAATGAAAGTTCACTATACCTCTTTATCTATGGCTTGATCTTATTTGAAAGATTGTATGCTGAAAGTGAACCGCAAAAAAGTTCATAAGTGAACGAATCATCACATTTACCCATAATCCCGTTCGGCCTAGAAAGTGCGTTAATAATTAATATTACTCTTATTATTGCTCTTGGTGATTAAATGGTAATGATGATGTTGTTGATGATGATGATGGTAATACATAAACTAAAGCCCCGTGGCCAACAACTCGCTCTCAAATATAATTTGTTGAATTGTCTCCAATGTGTTCAGTGGGTGTGTTTGAATTCGAACACACATCACAGCTTTATAAAACAACGTCCAACGTTTTGTGTTTTGTTTTGTTTTGTTTATTTATTTTTTCATTACTGTTGGAAATGAAGCTTATTGCGCTGATGATGATTGTTGATGACAATGATGTTGATACATACTAATGACAACCTACTTCGTTTCTCAACACTTTAGTTTATTCATCGATAAGCGTAAAATAACCGCAAACGTACGGATGCATCTAAACGCCCCTCTATGTACAACCACAGCTCTGTGTGTCACCATAGAACCTTATGAATCACTGCTGGATCATGTGGAACAGCTTGGCAATGAATCGGATGCTAAAATCTGGGTAAGAAACTGACATTCATATCATACTCAAACTTGTACTAAGTGGCTACAGAGAGGCCACATTTTGAGTCACTTATGTTTGTATCGCTGTGTGAACCAAGGTGAACCAGGCTTAACATTGAAGAAGTCTTCTTATTTTTGTTTTATGCACAGATCACTCAGTACTGTAGCTATGCTATTAGAATGGTTATTCCTTGGGTAAGTGATGTTTTTATTTCGTCTAATTGGATAGTATTTCGTTATCTGTATGTGGAACCTAAAGCAACTGTAGTGTGGCGAACGTCAGCAAAGAGTTAAGGAGCATACACGTCCTTTGCAGCTTCTAAGGTTCTCAAATCTTTATATCAACTTCATTTGAACAACGTATATCTTAGTGTAGTTTATAGCTGCTAACTGATGATGAAGAACGTCGAAACACCCCTCCCCCTTCTACTCAAGGTACTCACGCGGAGGAATTGGACAAACGATTCAACGCGCAACATAGCTGCAACCGGATAACAGAATGTTGCAGAAAATGTTACAGAAATAGAACTATGCAGTCCTGCCCATACAACTGCATTGCGCCCACCTTTTTTAGGGGTGGCGCCCAGTGTTGCAAAAAAAGTTACAGGTAAAAATGCAGCTAAGCTGATAAAAATGATATTGTTTCTCTTAAAGGATAAGTACTTCACGAAAGAATCTCCCGTAGCGTTCCCAAAGGCTGTGAAAAATTATGTTGAGATCGAAGGAATGTATAGAGCAAACGTGAGTTTAAACAAAGTAAAGCAACAAATGACTAGCAGACTTTGACGAATCGCTTTGTTACCGTTACGTTAGCTATGTGAGCAAATTAAAGACACTGAAGTCATGCGTCATGGTTGATCGATTGATTGACGCAGTATATAGTCCATGCATTAGTGTGAGAAAGGAATCTGAGTTGACTTAACTTTGTGCTACCTATTTGAATTCAATTGAAAAATAAATTAAACAACCTGTCCTTCTTTTTACAGCTCCGCGATGCAGTTGTGATATGTGAATATCTTGATTGGCTAGAAAAAGAAGTATGTGATGATCACAATAGTGAATACTGGGATGACCTCAATAAAACTTTTACAAGTGTAATACATTGTTCTTGTAAATTACAAGTGCAGTGCAAACAAATTATTGAAGTCACCCCTGAATAAGCTATGTCATAAAAAGTGAGATCGCACAGTATTCTGGGTATTCAAAGTACAGTAGAACCCAAGTAACTCGAACTCCCATGAGAAACTTGCTATTGTTCGAGATAGCAGGGGTTCGAGATAGCAGGGGTTCGAGATAACAGATAGAAGTTGACTGTGAAAAAATGACTCAAGGGAAATGGGATTGTGTTTGAGTTAGCGAGGTTTTTGAGTCAACCGGGTTCGATTTAGTGGGGTTCTAGTGCATTTGAATACAGACATGCAATTAAGTCGTACTTTGGTCAGAGAACTTGCACTTATTACTCGTGCCCAGGTATCTGGCCGCACAAGTCGAGGTTTGCAGTTTCTATCAATAAATCTATTGTCTACGTCGAGAATAAACTGTACCCAGAAGCCTTTGGATATCACAAAAAGTTGTGCATTTGCAAATACCACATTGACATCAAAGTGATCTTATTAATATTAGGTCCAGAACAACAACGCTGACTTGAACGAAATTACTGCCGAAGAGAAGCTACTGGAACTTAGAAAGTAAGTTCGGAAAGTCTTCTCATTAATACAGTGTGTATTCTCAATATATTGAGGTTCCAAGGGACTGATATAATTGGTTCTTATACCCGTCGGGATTCGTAGTTGGGGTTAAAATCCCTGTTGAAACGTTTCGTTATAAGGGGTTAAGTGATATACCTGGTTCCGTTACATCGGAGTTTAACCCAGGGGCGGATTTAGGGGAGGAGGACAGGGGGTGCGGACTCCCCCCCCCCCCCCCCCGACGACTTTAGGTCCTTCTATCTCAATATATTTTGGCAAAATATCCTCTCAGCAGTTTCCAATTTATATGATGGTGCACCCCCTCCTGAAGACGGTCCACTCCCTCCTGAAGATAATCCTAGGCCTGGGTCCGCTCCTATAGCCGTAGTAGATTTACCCAAGGATGTTTTAAAATGTTAATCATATTAATTCATGACGTAAAGTAAAATATTTGCTCGCGAATAGGAGATTTATGTTTTCTCGTTGCTATTTGTATTTAGGATCCACGTGAGGGGCATAGAAGTATTTAGTATTGCTATAAGCAACGTGAGACCGGTTTTCGGAAATAGCAATTGCATGACCCCCCCTCTAGGGCTATACAGCACGTGAGCAGCCACACGGCGCCACTCATTCCAACCTTGACTTCGTACAGGCTGACAGCTTTGGAATTTTGATGGCATAGCAATGGGAAAACAAAAATATTTTTCTCACGATATTATTAATATATATTTATGTGTCCGTTCCATAGGCAGCAAGACAATTTTATCAGTCTGAGCTTTGCAACAATTTCTGGATTTGGTCCCAATAGTGCAATTATTCACTATAAGTAAGTGTACAGCTTTTATGTACGATTCAATTGGGAAAGAAAGTAAGAGAAAAGGAAAAAAGATAAAGTATTGAAAGGAAAACTATTTGCAATGATAGAATTTTGGGTGTCGTCTTCTTTATCTGCTTTTATATAATAATTGGTATATTACGCGCGCTCTGGTTGGTCGAGAACCGTGTGTTATTACAGTACACACGCATGAATGACGTCACTGAATCTTACGCGCTCTCTGATTGGTTGAAATGTTTCGATGAATATTATATAAACAAAAAGATTCTATTTTTCCTTGGGTCTGCGCTAGTTGCAATAGATGCTCAGAAGACGTCAAAATGTGGTGAGAACAACATTTGTTGAGTACTTGTTTATGCAAATGCATCACATTTTGACGTCATCTGTGCATCTCAGAGTAAAAACACACGAAAAATAGTCTTGAACGCCATTATCGTGCATATGATTCTATTATAATTTTGATACATTTTCTTATGTATTGTTTCGACATAGGACCAATAACTTCACAAATCGACAAATCACAGATAAAGGGTTTTATCTATTGGATACAGGTGGCCAATACAAGTATGTGATATCGGTATTTAGTTTATTAGTAATTATTTTACTATTGCGGACAGTTCATCATTTAATATAATTTTAGGATGTGTGCTTGCACAAATTGTTACAATTATTTCATTCGCAGAGATGGAACCACAGACACAACGCGAACTGTGCATTTTGGGACACCAAGTCAACATGAAATCGTAAGTACTCATGAACTGCGGTCGCTATCTCTCTTTTGGAAGTGGGAGAGAACTTGAGAGAGAGGGAGATAAATAAAGAAAAGATACACAAGTGGATAGGAAGGGAACTTAAGGCATGGGCGTATGATTCCACGTTGCACCTAGTAAAAAAAATTACAACGTTGCGTGCAACAGCAGCAAAATTTTGTCAAAAAAAAATTATGAGAAAGCGGAAGGAGACTGGAACATAGAAAAAAGGAAATGCTAATCGTAAAGAATGGAAACTAAAGGAAATGAAAATGACAGAAAAGGAAACATTACCCGAAACGATGCCTGAAATCGCGAAATTGAATTGCGTGGCCGGTGTGTTCAACTCTTCAACGTTGTTCAGGCAATGTCGCAAACGTACACAGACATACGTGCTTTATTTAGATTTTGCATGTTGTGCCGTCTTTTAAACTAATGGAACACACAAACTCGTTGTGTAATGTAATACTCAAACACAATACATATTAACATATTAATTTTTGTAGGACAGTTATACACGTGTGTTGATGGGTCATCTCGATATTGCTATGGCTGTCTTCCCAAATGACACTTATGGTGAGTATAGTAAACAGTCCCTTCGATAAGAGAAACATAAAGCTGGCTGCTGTTTACGCAGTCGACCATCCTTTGACCATTATCCACTGTAAAGGATGTGGTTAGGGTAAGGGGTGGATACATTATAGTAGATTTTCACGCATGACTGTGAAAACAGCACCGCACTGTCACGGCGCACAGCAGGAATTTGGCGAATGTGTTTATAAACATTACGGAACTGACAGCGCGGTCCGTTTCACACTCTACGAAATCTGCACTAACGGCAACTTTACGGTAGAAATTTGGAAATTTTACAGACATTATGGCACTGAGACGGTCACTGCACGGCAAACGCGGTCAGTTTCCCACTCGTACGAAGACTGGTCTTTTAAAGAGTTATTTTAAATAATATAAGCCGCCAACAAACCGGGGAACCACATAATCAAGAAGGAATTTCTTGGAACGGACAACATAAGCTTAGTATCCTTAGTTAAGCTTAAAGGATGGTTTTCACGAGCCGGAAGCAGAAGCAGAGGCAACATACGCAGACTCAGTACTGCATTTATCACCGAGGTGTGAGAAAAGACAAGCACCGCTAATGAGCAGTACCCTACTGAGTCTGCGTATGTTGCTTCCGCTTCTGCTTCTGTCGCTCGTGAAAACCAGGCTTAATGAGTACCCTCTAGTCCATTGCACTTATCTTAAAACTCTGATAAATCGTGCGCAGGTCGTACTCTTGATGTATTTGCAAGAGAACCCCTATGGAGGGTGGGGTTAGATTACGTACATGGTACTGGACATGGGATTGGACATTTTTTAAACGTTCATGAAGGTAAGTTACTCTCAAGCTCTCAAACAGACAACTAAAAGGAAGTGAGTTATTTTTACTAAATCTCAGGTTTGAAACCTGATTTGCGCGGGACTCAAATGTATACACATGTGAAAACAAGGGGGCCTTAATTGGTCAGTGGGTTGCCTCGTAATAACAAGGGCCTGTTTCTTCGAAAGTGGCTTACCGATAACTAAGGATTAGATCTAAAGAGAACCATTGATGTTAGCCCTGGATAAACCGTAACCCGTTTTCGAACAACCGCCCCAGAAGTGCGCGGTTCGAGTCACATGCGTCATGCATGTGCAACTTTCAATTTTTTTCGACTTTCCTTTTATCCGTGTAGAAAGACTCCCAAAAAATCAGACTCGCACCGCTCGCACAAAGAAAGCCTTCCGCGTATGAAGGAGCGACAAGCGGCATTGAATTAAAATCATCCTGTACCATATAATTAAACAGAGCTAAGCAAAAGACAAGCACAGCAATAATTATTGTAAATTAATATTAGAGTAAGATTCCGTCAATTATGATCAAAATGATAAACATGGATGTCAAAGCCCACTCATGACCAATGCCTACCAAATGATCCAATGTTCAGATTATATATTATACCTCAAACAATAATCATATTCTGTATTTCTTCGTTATTTTGATTTAAATCAACAAACTGTAATTTTGATTTATTTAAATAATTTTTCAGGACCACAATGCATTTCACCTGGTTTTCCTCTAGACGAAGAACGAGTGCTCACCAAAGGAATGATTCTTTCTGATGGTACTATATGTTGTTGATTGGGAGATCAGTGTTCAAAATAAGAATACATTAGAACAATTTCTACTTGTTATTTCAGCCAATTTCTACCTGTTATTTCGAAACCCCGCTATCTCGAACAGTTTTAGCTTGCTCGGGGAGATCGAGATAACGGGGGTTCGAAATAACATAATAAAATGACTCAAGGGAAATGAGTTTGTGTTCGAGATAGTGTTTTTTTCTAGCTAACCGGGTTGGAGTTAGCGGGTTTCCTGTGTACTTCTTATAAGAGAAGTTCATATGTGATCTGTACAATACATTTAGCCCTTTCTAGCAACTTTTCAAATGTTTTAACTTTGTTCCTTTAAAGAGCCTGGATACTATGAAGATGGCAAGTTTGGTGTTCGACTTGAAACGGCAGTAATTGTTGTGCCAGCAAACACACTGGTAAGCGGTAACCCCCAAAATAAAATATTATAAAATATTTGAGATATAACGCGCGCGCGCTGATTGGCTGGTTACCATAAAATACTGAAAATATTTTATATAATATAAAACGATCACTTATGTCTCTGTACTGTGATATAAACACGATGGAAGATATAGAGCAAGAGAAAAGCAAGCTTAGGATCGGAACACGAGGCGTAGTCAAGTGTTTCTCCTGCTTTTCGAGTGCGTGCGCGTTTTATATTGCTTCAAAATGATCGAGTCTTTTTGATTTTAGATCTATACTAATTAGAAAATGTTGTTAATTTTTTCTCCTTTTCAGTTTAATTTTAACAAGCATGAATACCTGAAATTTGAACCTGTGATATTTGTGAGTAAATGAATATTGTCTTAAAAATGACCTCATTATGTATATATATAGGCACATGTTATATCGACAGTACAGAGAAAATTGGTAAAGAAACACGGAAGTGTTAAATACGGATCGACTTACGATACGGCCACGGTTGCGGTACGGTACTGTCAATGTGTCAGGTTCCTGTTCGCGGTTACGCTAGCTTCGTACTACAGTAGGTTTTGTATGACTGTGAAAACGGCACTGCACGGTCACGGCACGGTTACGGCAGGAATTTCGAATGTTTTTATAGACATCACGGCACTGACACGGTTACGGCAGGGCGCGGTCTGTTTCACACTCATACGAAACCTGCTCTATAGTTATTTTTTATTTATTTATTTTATTTTATTTTATTTTTACAATAATATAATATAATATACCTGCTCTATAGTTACAGAACAGAGATTACTAACTGTACCAAAACAGCTCCCATTCATACGAACTCTGATCTGTGCGACAACTGAACACACGCATTTTATTTGTGTTAACAGGTTCCTTTTCAACTTAAACTTATAAATACAAGTTTATTAAAACCTGCCCAGGTATTCCATCATTACTCTTATTTTCATTTTTAACGTTCATTCTAAAAAGTTCAGTATGTATTTATACATTCCTTTCTTCGATAGTTCGTTTTTTCTTTTGTTACTCCTTCATTAGTTCCTTCCTAGTTCCTTTCTAACTCCTTTCCCTTATTGACCCAGTCATTAATAACTAGACTTTGTCCATCACATTACAATGTTCCACTGGTTCAGTAAGTTCTAGTATCGGTAGGTCATGCCAGTCAACCAGTGTCGGTGTGTGAGCGATTGCAGCAGGAAGCCCAGCTAAGAAGCGAATAGACCATATAAAATGAGTCTATCCTCTAGAGGATTGAATGGGAAAAACGTTGCCATGCAATGGATAAGGTCTATTCATAGGTTCATTCATATATTTGCTTACACATTCGTCCGTTCGTTCATTATTCATTTATTCATTCATCCATCCATTCCTCCATCCATCCATTCATTCATTCGTTAATTCCTTGGTTCGTTCGCTTAGCTTGTTCCTTCCTTCCTTCTTCCTTCCTTCCTCAATCCATCCACCCATTCCTTCGTTAGTTCTTTCATTTATTCCTTATAGATTACCTCACATCACTGTTAAAGTTTGCTTGCTTTGCTTGACTCTCAATAAGTAAAGTTTATGTTGTTATTGTTTTATTTACCAAGATTGCATGGATAAATAAATACCACAGTACTGTATGGGACAAGGTCGGCAAAGAAATGATTAGACAAAAGAAAACCAGCGCTCTACAATGGCTTAAGAATAGCACAAGAATGATTCCTTATCCAGACTACAAATCCATTATGGTCACTTAGCAACACACTGAGGAAATATTACAGGAGCGGCACATCTTCTGTTGGAATCCCTGTGCCCAAGATAGACCAGGGGAGTCTGGGGCCGGCTGGCTTCCTGGGCTCAAATCACAGTACCACAGGAAGACCGCACATCATATACGCCGGCAAGGGAGTCGGAGAAATATCGACAGACTGTCGATCGTTGCAAGCTAAGTGCTATTTCATTTCTAAAATTGAATGGAAACGCTTTTTTCTCGAAAACACTTCTAAAGTCGAATAGCCGCTGGGCGGTGTATATACCGAGTGTGAACTTTGTAAAAATTCATTCATTATTGGCCTTTTTGTATCAATAAAATCGTGAAACGAACTTGTATTTTATTCATGTACTCTATTACTAAGTGCTTATGCATGAACGTTAACCCAATAGCCTTCTCCAATATCCAACCTTGCCATACTGGAAATATCACGCACAGGAAAGAATGCCGCCTTAAACCCTATTTGATTTAGCGACCATCCTGATTTAGAGGCTAGGGGGTCGCTTGTCTAAAAACCCAATAACTTTACTTGCCCGATAATCTTCGGGAAAAATCACGGGATTGCGCAAGCTACCCGTAAATTTGCCTGTAAATTCATAGCAACTGAAAAAAAGCTAAGCGTACGCATGGAAGAACATCCGTAAACTTTATCGGGTAATGAGACCGTAAAGTTATAGTTGTTTTTTGTTGTTGTTGTTGTTGTTGTTGTTGTTTTGATTTTTTGTTTTGTTTGAAAAACGGGCCCCAGTTGTCCATAGTCTTAAGGAGTGGATTCTGATTGTTTTGTATCTTTAAGTGCCAATATATATTGGATGCGGTCAGATTAAAACATTTAACTATTAATAGTTATTTCACTCTTAACAATGGTTGCTAACCGCGGCCATTAAATAAGGGGGAGGGGATCGAGGGGGCAGCTTTTTGTATTATCCAAGGAGGTCGCTTGATAGAACTATTGTAGATTCGACTGTATATCTACTTCTGTGCTTCTCATATAAAAAAAAATTGTTTTGATGATAAATCTTTTTTATTGAGAAACATAATCTAATAGAGTGCTCGCACTTAATCCGTGAAACAAATAGTAATATTTACTACTAAATAGTGTTGATTAGACAATAGCAAACAAAGGAATTTGCATAACTTATCACCTATTTTGTAATATTTATGTTGCACGGATTTAGTGTGAGCACTCTATCATTGATACCATAATAATTTGATAGTGCCCACTAGTACCCACTCCTCATCACCTATTTTACCCACAGGAAACCCAGTTATATAATTCTTAGTCATGTGTTCGATTGACCACACAAAATAACGGAGTTTCGATTTAAAATGGTTAAAATATTCCTAAAATTTAGGAAGAGGGGCAATCGTCTTAAGGTCCATAACCAAATCTACTTACAAAATGCACTAAAGACATAACACCCCCCGAGCCATAATACACCAATTACAACCTTTCTACCCATCGCTTTGAAATCCTTGGTAATCAGATATGTGCTTAGGTCCGCAGTTACGTGGAATAGATAATATGACATGAATAAATAGATAGCGGTCGCTAAACTGAAGTTAAGTAGTGGGTACCCTGGTATATAGACTATACGATAATTGGCATTACCCTGCATAAGTATATGAAGCTGTGAAATGTAGGTTTCTAAAGTTATTTTACCCAGCCAAGAAAATAGATAGATAAATCGAGTGCGCAGGGCAGGGAATAGGTTACGAAGGTAGATGTATGTCAGTAGAGGTATGAAGGAAAAATAGGGGTGAAGAGCATTATACTGGTATTTGTCTAATACAAAGATGTGACGCCACCAAGTGAATAAAATCATTAGAAAACACAAAGCCAGGAGGATCTTTAAGGAGGCATAAATATAGTGTAGGTTTTTGTTGAGTTTGTGACTCTCCATATGCATTAGAAGGCTTTCAAAGTTCGGGTGGAAGTATGCAATAATCATGCCTAGAAGAGTGGCATAGTGGTCTAGACCCGCTCTGAACATCCACTCATGGAGAGAGTTCTTGAAACTCAAAATAAAACTGAAAGGACTAAAAACAAGCTTGCCAACACTAGGGACATCAAAAAGCAAGAAAACTATCCCAGCAAACATTGCGAACTTGATGGCCATGAATTTGGGATCCACGTTCCTTTTATACAGCGGTCGCATGCAGACGTAGACGGAGATAAACCAAAAGGTATGCATTGCGCAGATGTAGTAAAGCATGTAGTCATTGGCTGTTACTAAGCACGTGATTAAGACAAGGAAGTTGAGGCGAAACATCATTTTCATTATACGATATAAGCTGAAGTCTTTACGAACCCAGAAAAACGAAAAGTTCCCTGAAACAAAAGTAAAAGGAAGCATAAAAAATTTAAGGGTATAAAAATATAATAGGAAAATTAAAGGTAGGCAGACATTTTCTAAAGTGATAAAATGGAAATACAGTTTTATTCTATAAATAGCAACTTCGTCATCGGTGGCGTGCCGATAGAGCAGAAAATTTCGTATGAGTGTGAAACGAACTGCGCCGTGCCGTGGTGAATGTGTCAGTGCCGTGATGTCTATAAAAACATTCAAAACTCCTGCCGTAACTGTGCACCGACCACATGGTATCGTTTTCACAGTCATACGAAGTCTACCCTAAGATATTTTTCTGGGCTAATTTAGTGAGAAATAAAATGACGAGAAGTTTTGTGAATAAATGATATTTCGGGCAGTCTCCACTGTCCATCATCAGATAATTTATTGCTAAAGTAAGGTTTACCCTAAAGTCTACCCTAGCAGGGATGCAATTAAGCTCTGGTTACAAAATTGGAGAAGCCCGAGAATGACAACGGCAATTATTCAGAGTATGCGCAAGGGAGCATGTCAAAGTATTTCTTTGTGTTGATTTTTGTTCGAATAAATATATAAAAATTGCGAAGCTAACGCGCGATATTCCCAGGTGAACGGAGATTTTATTTTCAACCAATCAGAGCGCGTTCAGTATTTTTGCAAACGGCCCTCGTCCCCAAGCTACTTACCTCACGGTCGACGAGTATGAGAATCCACCATTTTGCAACTGGAGTTTATAATAAATTGTTTTCAATCAAGATTTGTGGTGAACAACTGTAAATTTAGTCTTCTTCCTGAGTCTAACGTGTAAGTTATTGTTGTACAAATGTTTGTAAGTTTTTATGATAAACTTTTTATTTGGCATTATGTACTGTACTTAAGTTAATTATTCCGTTCAGTTGATAAATATAAAATTAAAGTTATTAGCAAATTCATGCAGTTGTAGACTCGCCAAAACCCTCAAGTATACTTCCATATCGAAAAAACTCATTTTTAAAATCATAGCCCTTATTTACTGTGCTGTTAAGCACGATATTCTGTTTGTAAACCGATTTCCTTTGGGAGACTCGCACTATCAACACGCTCGCCTCGGTCAACTCTCAAAATCTCGTATTGTTTGATATTAAAGAAAGAAAACAGCCAAAACACTGAGCGTTAAAATGACGATACCAACAGCTTATTTTCATATTTTAGGCTAAATCTTTCTTAAATGCATAAACATATATTCGCTCATTAACTTTAGGAGTGAAATATTTTCGCAGAATGATAAGTTCTTGCTCCTTCAACATATCGTGACGGTATTGCGTGACACAGTTTTGATCGCTGATAAAACGATGGCAAAGCGACAGGAACAGTCAAAAATTAAAGGGAGACTTCTTTCAAACTCTTTCAAGCTAATTTATGTGATTAAAAGCTTTCAGAAATAATTTTTCTGATATTTTGCTTGTTCATCAAGGGACCTGGGGACCAGGGCCGTTCATTTTGTCCAATAATGCTTTGCACGCCGTGTTCACCGTTCACCTGGTCCTGTCGTTCCTGGCAGAGATCGAGGTATGCCAGGCGTTCCTCGTTGTGATGTAGTCGCTCGGAGTTAACGAATTTGAGACGAAGTAGTACGAGTAGGCAGCGACAATCCTAATTTTATCCTCTTACAGCTTCGTCATAACTTCGTAGAGTTGGACCACAGTTGACTTTCCTCTGAATTTTGAAAATCGTCTTCTTCAGGTGTACGCGCAATCATTACAACGAGGAACGCCTTGCATATCTCGATCTCTGCCAGGACGCCTGGAATATCGTGCGCTTGGCGAATTCGAACAATAAAAGCAACAATTTTGACGTGCTCCCTCATCTCCCTAGAGATGCTACTTACCAAATCCTGTCATCCAAACATAAGCAGCTATAAACACTCTTATAGCGTTGTAAGTCTCCTTAGCTTTAAAATAGTGATACCAAACAAATAAAACTTGCATGACGCCTTTCCATTCCTCTGTCTGTTCGCGGCTCAAAAGTTTATTAGGGCAATCACGCGTCGTGAAAAACGCTCCAACCAGCACCAGAATAAGAAAGAGGAAAATGAATAGGTCACGTGAATAAACACGTGGTGCCGCTGGAAAGTAATGTTTGTAGTCACAGAGGTAGAAGTAAAACATTATGGCTCCTAGTATGCTGACTGATTCAAGGAATTTATCAAGGGAAGATTCTGCAGATGGTTGTGTACATGTTGGTGTGGGTTTCAGTTTTGCTGCTGATGGCTCTTTGTTTGGTTGTACATTGTCGACAAATGTCTCCTTGTCGTTGTCCTTGTGGAAATCATCAACGGTGACCTGTTTCATCTCATCATCGCCTAAACGATGTAAAGAAATGTTTAGTTGAAAGTTTCGAAAAGTTCAGTTAAAATGTATTAACCATAAATGACCAAATAAGCCCCATCGTCCAAATAAATCTCGATCCCGTTTACAGGGTCAGTTTTTTGAATGATTTTTGAATAAGCTTCTCGGCTCGGATAATACCTCCTCCCTCCACCATCATATATGGTCATGTATGGTAATTAAAAACCGTCAATAGATTCACTATTTATTCGTTAAGTTCTTTCATTCATTCAATGAGTCAGTGAGTCAGTGAGTCAGTGAGTCAGTGAGTCAGTGAGTCAGTGAGTCAGTGAGTCAGTGAGTCAGTGAGTCAGTGAGTCAGTGAGTCAGTGAGTCAGTGAGTCAGTGAGTCAGTGAGTCAGTGAGTCAGTGAGTCAGTGAGTCAGTGAGTCAGTGAGTCAGTGAGTCAGTCCATCAGTCAGTCAGTCACTTATTCAGCCAGATAATGAGTCAGTCAGTTAGATTTCATTAATAGCTCTAAAAATATAATTACGAGATAGTTACACACCAACAAAATGATGCCCATGATTTGTCAGACGGAAGAACTTTGAACAAAACCTGTAGCCGTATAATATAAGAGACGTTATCCAGAACCACAGGAGAGCTTTTTGATGGATAGTCTGAGGACCTTTTGCTGGGAGTTTGAAAAGGTTCTTTTGTGTAGAGTCTAGCGTTTGATTCATGATGTCCACAACAAAACCTGCAAGAAATTATTAAAGGAAAAAATCTTTTTGGCAAGTATTATTGTGCACCTTTAAAGTAAGAAACAAGAAACGACTAGAAAACTGTTCAGCCACCGTTATGCGAAGAAAGATCGAAGAAACGACACAAATTTAAAGGAGAAGAAGAAGAAGAAGAAGAAGACATGATGATGATGATGATGCTGATGATGATGATGGTGATGGTGATGGTGACGTTGGTGATGACGACGATGATGACGATCAAAGAAGGAAACTTTGGTAACCTAATTAACAATCATGAGCCTTCATTCCCTCGACCACAACGTAATTACCAATACAGACACCGCAGACACTACCCTTGGGGAATGCAGGATTTAAGAAATATACAACGGTTTCCGTGTTTATATAGCCTGATCTAAACACGCGTGTTGTTGGGAGAACACGAGAGAGCGTAGGGAAAGCACGCCAGCCGTAGGCGAACGCTTTCCCAGCTCTCGAGTGTTCTTTCAACATCACAAGTGCTTTCCCTTCGCCCTCTCATGTTCTCCCAACATCACGCGTGTTTTAATAGACTTTTTTGTCGAGCATGAAGTTTGTTGTAAACCGCCCTTTGTCAATAAAAAAAACAACTTTCGGGACGAAACACAAAAGAGCTTGAACTTGTTGAATTAAACCGAAAGAAAATGACCTGAAAACCTCATACAAATTCTATGTTTGGGAAAACACAAAGAAAACAAGTAAAAACAGCCATTTTTGCTTGCCTTTGCAAGACGAGATGATTCTCCCTTTCGAATTCGTCCGTCGTAAAACTTGTCAAAACGGAAGCGTCTGGACTGTTTCTGCTCTGTTCCTGTACCAGTTTACATATCAGTTTAGGCATCAGTTTCATCCCTTTCCACATTTTATCACATTGATCAAAATTCATCCACTCGCGCGCGCGCTCAGCGCGACCGTTGGAACGGGCTCAAGCATATTCGTAAAGCGGTAGATAAAAAAGAACAAGATTGCACGCAGATGAAGATAAAATATATAGAGGATATTTAAGGGTGGCGTCGAAGAATATGAATTTTTATGCGAGCGTTGAAAACAAATTTTACGATGCAAAGCGCAAGGGACGCGAGTAAAATGTTGTTTTTAACACGAGAAAATAAATTTATATCTTCAGCCACGTGTAATGTTCTTTTATTATATGACAAACTGGCAAACTAAAATAAAACTAAGGTTCAATTTTAAACCAGGCATGAAAATCTTTTAGGGGACAGTTGCACCGTACATCCACGCAATTTGGTATATTATAACTTTTTCATATCTGCACTAGTGAAAATATGGAAAATACGTCGAGTGTTTTAGTTTCCGGTAAAACACTATTACCCATAATAATAAGGGTGCGTACGAAAACAAGAAAAGCGGCCCTCCTCTGCTACCTGTGAGAAACCAAAGAAAATGAATCTTGTTTGACATATTGGACTGATTGATGGCGTAGCGTGTTTAGATAGCCTTATCTCGAACGCTTCTGGGCCAATCAGAGTGAGCGCTAGCGTACTATCCAAATTATTTTATGACAATAAATCGAACTGCAATGGAGCCGCTGGACGTCCGAGTACATGTTCGAGTCTATTTAAGTATGTGTTCGAGTAAATTCTATTCAATATTAATTACTCCTCGGCAGGCTGTATGCCTCGACGAGGTAAAGATTCACGTTTCTTCGTATTCTTCGTCATCGTATTGTCGTTGGCCTAGAAATGCAGTTTGTGCTCTACACAGGGTCCCCTATACCTTTTGCGTGAAACGTGAATGCCTGATTTATTTTGACATGAAACGTGATTTAAGGCCTAAAATCTTTTTGCGTCCACGTGAAAGCAGCTTTTGATTTTTTTGTGAACGTGAAAGACCAAATATTTTTTGCCGTAATTTCATTTTGCAAAGGGGCATAGGGGACCCAGTCTACAGCATCGGCATTGTAAAGAGAATGAATTAAGAAATAAAAAATCAGCGACATAAACACCTTCACTCCGACTTCACTTGCCGAATTATACTGGCTTGATAAAGAAACCTTGAGAGACTGATGTTCTGAAAAATCCAACTCTTTCTGATATTATTTCTATTCATTGCGGTCAATTTTGAATGCAATACTGAGGGCCCGTTCACATGAAGGCGAGTTGTCCCTGGTAGCAGAGATAACTCCTTTGGTTTTTCCCCCTGCGTCGAATTCTCTTCAGCCTATTCAGGAATTTAATATTTTGTATCCTGGATATCATGGAAAAATACTTCGAGAAAAATTCCTAGTTAGTGTGATCAATCATGGCAGAAACAACATTTATTTTCCAAGCTTGACTGAATGATATATTATGTTGTAAAATAGGGACCTACCTTGAGCTCAGAGAAGTACTGTCAGACGCTTGGCTTCGGCAAAAAGGACCAGAAACATTTATTTTATCACAGTGTACCGACAATGATCTGTTATCGTTTAAATCACAGTATTAATTACCACGTACCAAGTAAAATTCAATGCAATAATAATCTTTCTATTCAAAATATTCAACATAGCTGGTAAAGCGTCACGGGTGCCTAGGTATCACCATAGCAACAAAACCTTTGGCTAAATAACGTGTGAGTTTTCTACAGAGATCGGTTATGATTTTGACAAATTAAATTGAAAAAGTCCTAAAAAACAAACAAATAAAAAAGAGATTTTTTTCAAACTAGCCCCTCGTGCAAGTTGAGTTTTGGATTAACACTCAAATTATATTTTTATCAGTTAGGAATTGATCTACTAAGCAGTAGATACAATGTCCATTTAAAACAGTCTTTTGGATTGTACAAAGTGGGTATCCTGTATTTTTATTCAAATTTAACACTAACTTTCATTATAAAGCTGAGTGTAAAGAATTATATGCAAACTTATATATGGCAATTCAGCAAAAGAACTGGCCTAAAACTCATTTTCGATTCAAATTTTCACCATGTTTGGATTAACGTTTTTATCCAGGCTTCTATTTATTTATATATTTCTCATGGGATTTTTTTTCTTTCTAAGCCAGTTTTACGATAAAGATTCAGCAATTTGACATCCACTAGTCTTTCACTTGAACTTTGTCACATGACAACCGTCATCCCTGGGAGAGATGGGTTATGGAGAAAAAAGACTATTTTCTTCAGATTTTGGTTGAATTGTCAGTTATATAAAAACAGGCTACACAAATGTCAGTTGTCATTTAAATTCTAAGGCATTTGTTAGTTGTCGATTAAAGTTTGGGCCATTTGTCGGTTAACCCCATCCAGCTAGACCCCCTATGCGGACTCACTGCGCGTGATAACTTCTATACTCTTAAATGTACTGGTTTTCCTATCTAAAAACACTCGGTATGAGTTTTGATAGCTTTTACTATTTATATGGTATATGTACAAAATGCGCTAACAAGTAAAACTTTATTTTGATCCATTTATTGCCCTGTTTTTCTTCTTAAATTGTACTAGTACCTAATTGATTGCATGGACTAAGTTTAATACATGTAATCTCTATAAGCTAAGTTTCTATCTTAGGTTAAACGACACTAGTGAAAACCATTTGCGCATGCTCCTAGTCACGTCTTCTTACTTTTGTAAACTTATGCAAATTTCGCTTTTACGCTTGCCTTCAACAACAGTTTTCACAAAATGTCAAAAGTTAAGGTCAATTCTTGAAACTTAGGGCCAGTATCCACATAATGTCTTCATTAATGCAACATCTTTTTCTCACAAAAGTATACAAGAGAAATTTCATGTATACACCGAGAACACGAGCATTGTCATTTCAAGCTGAAACTCACACATTTCCTAGTAAAAAGCATTGTAATATGATGATATATCAACGGTATATCATCTATTGATATACTTGGTGATGCATACACCAAGCACTTACCTAAATGAAAGATCCAAAAAGGTGAAGGTCATATAGTGTACTACTACTTATATACCTATTTCAAAAAAGGTTGTCCTTGATTTTGGTGCATACTGCATAGTGAATACTGCATACCAAGACTGAAATGTATTATGGGCAATTTGTAATTGGGTAACAAGAGACTTTACTTATGTTGATTCTCTGTTTCCTCTCAGGTTGAATCTAACTAGACTTTTTCCGCACCTTTTTTACTTATAAAAATTGTGAAAATACCCAAAATTTGATATCCACAATGCATTTCGGTCTAGGTATGCGGTATTCACTATGCAGTATGCATTAAAACTGAGGGCAACCTTTTTGAAATAGGTATATATAGCAGGTGACTGATTTTGAAATATGATCAATTTGAGGGCCAATTTCCTGTAAATCAATACCAATGAATTTATCAAGCATACGAATAAACGTTGATGCGTCTGTTTTAAAAGAACATTTTTAACATGTTTTAAGCACAGGCAAACATCAATCCATCCGTTATAATTTTGATAGGCGTTTTTTGTCAGTTTGCTCCGACCTGCTCAAGGGCACTAGGACAAAGTCGTTGTGTTTATGTGTAATAAATCAAGTTAAAAATTGTACTTATCTGCAGTCAATCCTTTGAAGCTCTGAAGTCACATTATTTCCTCTGTTTTTGACCTTTCTGGCCTCTGTTCTAGCTGTTATAATGCTTTATCTTTGGTCAAACGAACGTTCCAACGGTTTGAATATCGATACTCGTTTGCAATTGGGGTCCAGTTCCCGCTCCGCCAAACTTTAGTTACCGATTAATTAGTAGTAATAAGTTAATCAAATTCGACTTAATATCACTCTAAAGAGAGGGGTGAGCAATAGAGCTCTTTTCTATTGTCCTCTCGTCTGCTCGTATAATTGGATTATCTTGACAGGTAAGGGGGCCAGTGATGACAGATTTAACTTTAACGTTCCTACCAAGCCCACCAGCGAGCGGATTATTTTCGGTAATTTGATCTTAAGTTGAATTTGATTAACTTATTACTACTAATCGCTAACTAAAGTTTGGCGGAGCGGGAACTGGACCCCAATTGCAAACGAGTATCGATATTCAAACCGTTGGAACGTTCGTTTGACCAAAGATAAAGCATTATAACAGCTAGAACAGAGGGCAGAAGGGTCAAAAACAGAGGAAATAATGTGACTTCAGAGCTTCAAAGGATTGACTGCAGATAAGTACAATTTTTAACTTAATTTATTACACATAAACACAACGACTTTGTCCTAGTGCCCTTGACCTGCTGACTGGATTCAAAGAGGCAGGCGAGAGGGGTAGATAAATAATGTTTCAGATGCGTCCAGCTCCAGACAGACAGATTTTTTTAATTTGGTGTCTTATATATCTCGTATACATTGACGTAATACCAAATAAAGTACAATAGTGGTTTTTTTTAGATATTACTATAATAAAAACAAAGGATTCATTCTCAAACCACGCCCTCCCCCCCCCCCCCCCCCCCCGATTCGGAAAACTAAATTTCACAACATTAACTTTTATTACACATAACAGGATATACACTCGGTGTTGCACTGGTTCTCGCGTCACCACTATTATACCTACAATGCACGCTCTAGTAAACCACTCCAGCTCACTCACTACACAGGAAACCCATCTCCCAAATTTGAAAGATTATTACAACAAACAGCTTCCACTCAATGTTTCGGTTACATCACTTCATTATTATTTCTTAGCTTCATTCTGACTAGTCTTAACTGTATCCAATATATGGAAAAATTGTCCTGAGAGTGCATTAATTCTGGTCTGCACCAAAGAACAAAAGCTCTTGAACAGCCATTTCCCTATTTTATCACACTTTGAGTATGAAAACGTTTTTATCCTTTGTGAATGGGAAGCAAGTCTACTTAAAGGATGGGAACATAGATAGGATTCCAGGGGCCGTGTACCCTTTCCCAATTGGAACTCCCTCCCCCTTTAGGGCATGTTTAGGGCTAGAGACCCCTACTTATCACAGGGTAGCCTGTGTTGCTGGCGGTTGTGCGGTTTTTGGGTGGAGGTTAATTAAAGGGCAGTCTATAGCTTTACCAATTATCAAGTTGAAGAATATGGTACAATAAATATTACAAATAGAAAATGGCACATGGAACTTTGAAGAGGGTGGAGTGGGTAGGGGTGCATAATTGGAATTTATATAAGGGAACAACTGGTGCCCAAAATCCCTGGTCTATTTAATACCGTAAGTGACTAAGTGGGACCTGAAGGAGGGGTGGTGGTGTGGTGGTGGTGGTGGTGGTGGTGGTGGTGGTGGTGGGGGGGGGGGGTTAGGGTGGAAGGGGCAGTGGAGGGGGAAAGGGGGGGGTCTTCTTCAAAAATGACCTTGTGATACTTGTAGCTTAAAATTAATAATGCAAGAAAGAAGTTCAAGTAATTCTTTATCCGAGTCTTATCTTTGCCACTGCTAAACAATGTCTAATACCAGGAATAATCCTATGGAAATAGACCACTAGTGTTTGTTTAAGAAAGGTAGTAACATGTACAGCTGTACATCCAAGCAAAAAGCACATCTGATTGAAAGCTTAGTACTTCATTCAAGGAAATCAAAATTAATATCAGGCTATCAGCTTGATATACATTGAAAGAATTGATCTCTAGCGTTTGTTTAAGCTGGTGATATGCTCTGTAATTGTTTTCATGTTGGCAAATTTAATGATTATGTTGCAAGAGCAAAAGTGCCAAATTATCATGTCTTGCAACAAGAGCAATGGTTTCTGGCAGCAAAACATTTGCGACATAAAGTTCAAAAGTTTGAACTTTTCTCTGCAACATTTTAAACATTGCATAAACTGTATTGAATGTTGCAGAGTAATGAAGTCTAAAAATGCATTCCCAGCATGAGAAAAATTTTCCGTATCTATCATTGGCTTTCATAGATCAAAGCAAAATGCATATTTGATGGGAAACTATTTTCAATAAGGAATAAAATTAATCAGTTCAAAGTCCATATGGGAACCATGACCCCTGGTGGTGGTTTAGGGGATGTAAGTAAAATTTGAAGAGAAGCTAATTTCATTCAAGGAATAAAATAATACGGGCTGCTTCTCAGTGTCTGTTAAGTTACTCTCATGTCTTTTTTGGCAGGCAACAATTAAAAGAAAAAGCATCTTAACAAGGTAGATCAACTTTAAACTTTACAGCATTCCTCCCTTAGTGAATAGTACAGGCGAAGGATCCATGGCACTAGATGCTGGCTTGAATGCAATTTTCTTTGCAGGAACATGTAAGGACAAATTACTGCAGTTCATGTTATCCAGCATTGCAGCTGCTGCTGAGCGCTTGGCTTCTTTCTTGGAGCGCCCTTGACCAGAGGCCACCAAGGTGCCAACATGGACTTTAGTACAAAACATCCTCTGGTGTGGAGGTCCTGATGGTTCATCAAACTGGTATTCTGGGCTTTGTAAACCCTTCTTCGCTGTAGCCTCTTGGAGTCGTCCAACTGTGTTGTTGTGAGAAGCAAGAGCAGCCTTTGAGCTTCTGTTCTGTTGAGGGATATTATCAGTATATATATAAACATATGTCTATTCAAACAATCAAAGCTATTTTGCACAGTAACTGATGTTGGTTATTTTTTGCTTTCTTTTTGTTTTTCTTTCTTTCGTTTTTTTTATTTCTTTTTGTTTTCCTTTCTTTCGTTTTTTTAATTTCATAAGATTTCCCTTAGATTGAATGATGGAACCAAATTGCAAAACTCACACCACAAATAAAAAAAAAAGTTTGAGTTGGCAGCACGTTAGAAAATTAAAATTAATAAATAAAATCAGTGTCACTGTACATTTTCAAGCCAACAGATACATGTATACTTACAAAGAGATGATTCTTATATGCATCTGATTCTTTTAGTTTCTTCAGCACCTCAGCAGCAGCAGAATGCTTAGCTTTCTTTTTATTACTTTCCTTGGCTTGTGCTGTAACACTCCCTACTGTACACGTCATGGTAAATTCTCTATCATGTGATACTCCTGTCACGGAGCTCTCACTGAACTTCACCTCTAAACCCATTCGCATGGCAAGCTCAAACAGCTCACTAACTGGCATCTTGTCGTGTTGAGGGACGGGAGGGAGAGGACCAATTAATTGCACAACATTATCTTTACTAGTACTTGCTGTTGTTGGTGTTGGTGTTGGAGTTTTGTCAGAATTTGAGGTTACTGGAGGTTTTTCAGGATTTGAAGTTGTTGGTGTTTTGGATGACTTGGGGATAGGTGCTTGTGGGCCAATAAGTGGGATAATGTTACTTGAGCTTTGGGGTCTAGCTTGTTGAGGTGGGTAAGAGTACGGTGGAGGATATGAATATGCAGAATACCCTCGGTAGCCAGCCATCTTGATTTGTGTGTTGACAGAATAGTATAAACTGTACCTGTACAAATCGACTGGGTGATTGAGTCCCTAACATAGAAAATAATACATTTGACTATCTATGTACAAAGAATTAAGAGGAAAGATTGTCAAAACCCATCGAAAAAGCGAACAAAAACGTGGTAAATTTGTTGACAGGAAGATACGTGCAAACATACAGCATTTACCCTACACACCATTGTTGATGTTATCGAACATAATTTACTTTTCGTCGTGTTTGAATCAAACAAAGAAATAAAATGACCTTTTAAAATCATGGTTATGGAATTATTACAGCCCAAAAGCCTACCTCAGTATTCGTGATTAGATCCAACGACAATACCCATGGAAAAAGTGAGAAAAAACAAATAAACACCAAGATCACATGTTCAGTATTCCGCCATTTGCAATTTCAGCCACTCATATACACAGGAATCCCATCTAAATTTTACAAAGGAAGCCCAAAGATCTAAATTGTGAGAGTGATAGAAATGAATTTTTCTTTCGAAATTTGATTTGTTCTTTTAATAAACGCAAAAAAGCATGATAAATTTTGATATCGATTCTTTCTATAACCATCTTCAAAATGAAAGATTGCCGAAACATAGGCACTCTGAGACAATTGTCCTTTCAAAAGAGCTGTAAGTAGACCTGGACATTGCTACAGACATACAGACTAAGAATGAATCGGATCCACTTAAAAAACCGTCAGAGATGACGAATAACAGGAAAAGCGCTCATTCAGCGTGTACTCGGGCTACTTTTGAGACTGTACTCGGGCTACTTTCACGCGCGCGCAAGTCGCCAGCGAAAACTCTTTTTTGTATGCTTGTTTTTTGTTTCGCTTTAATTGTTTGTTTTCGAGAAACAGCCACTGTGTTATAGGACGTTTCCACGACGTTTTATTTATTTATCAACGCTTTTATCTTCAAATTCATTCAGAATGCTTTTACAATATTTATATAAATGTTGGCCCGCTGAAATCAAATCAGTAGTCAGTCTCGGCAGACCAGACTCTGATAGCAAATTGTATCAATATACATTGTAAATATTCTACCGCTAGCGCTGTTCAGAGAATAATATAATGTTAAATATGACACATATCTTTCAAAAGCTAAATAAGATATATACAGCAATTGCCATCACCAAGGCTGCTTTCACAAATATGCTTGAAGCAAATGAGAGATTTTGATATATTAAGATTTCTACATTTTCTAACTGTAATCAGTCAAAGCAAGAAAACCCACAGAAATACTGGACGTATTCATTTTTAAGGGGGACAAGGTCCTTCCATTTGATGAGGTTCCCCTCCCCTGATGGGCATTTGTTTGCAAGCGTGGCTATTTCATTACTTGTAAGAACTTTGTCCCACATGTTAACACTCGTCAGGTTGCCTTGGAAACTCTGGTTTTCAAAGTATCCCCCAAGGTACGAGTCCTGGTCTTGTCCCAAAACAAGTGCCCCTTTGTCGATACGTATAACTTTTTCCTTTGCCACTGGAGTTGAAACAGAATGGCGTTGACTATCTATGTAGAAATTAACTTCTCCTGAGGAACTTTCCCAAGTTTCAGCGAAGTGGTGCCATTTACCATCGTCAAGTGCTCGAGTTAGATCGACACGACTGGAAAAAACAAAAAGTAAAAGAAATGATTTTTATAACCCTTTTTTCTCGTGACATAAACAAAAGGATGTCATCTTCAGTCTTGGAAAAAAACTCTGCAATTTTTTGCGGGTCAATTAGAACATTCTGTTTTGAGTTACCGTGCTCTCCCACTATCGCTTTCCCCTCAGTCTCCCATTAAAGGAATGGTATTAGTACTTATTTTAAAGTGTCCCCAATTAGTAGGCTACTTGTGGCCACCTAGAAGTCACTGACACTTAAATAAAGTTATTGATTGATTGATTGATGATTGTACAAAATTAACGTATATGTACGGCATCATCTATCAACTTTTGGATACACGCGGGAGGTTGCTATAAGCACGAACGAAGTGAAAGAGTCGCACGAGGCGTAGCCGAGTATCCTTGTAGCCTCTGGAGTGTTAAGCAACGTACCGTGAACACAACTACACCAACCTTTGCGGCTCATCACTGAAGTGAAAAGAATTCGAAGCGTATAGATGATACACTCTTTGAGAAATTCTATTATTCTTTCCGATATAGTTAAGATTAAACACGCTAGAAACAAACCCGAACGTCTCAAAAGGTTTTGCCCAACATTGTTGGCCCTACAAGAGACTTAGTATGCTTGTTTAAATAACATTTATTTTAAATGGATTATTTGGAATTAAGAGGTCTGGTGCACGTGGTGATTGAATCGACCCGCCATATAGTACCTCCGATTAGAGTTTCTCATAGCAAAAATGATTTTTGGTTTTGAGTCCAGATAGACATAAGCAAGGATCTCATTGTTGGAGCTTTTTGCTGCGTAGCTGAATAAAGTATGCTTTTTTGTCGCTGGGTTGATCTGTGCCCACATACTAATCGTGAAGGACTTCAATGAAGTTGAGAATGGTTTTACCATGGCAACCACTTGATTCACTGACTTGTTGGGAAAAAGCGAGGATAGTGTCATCTGTAACTAAATCAAATTGACAAATAAGATAGGGAAAGTATGTTGATGTTTTTGGGAGGATTATTTCTTCTTTCTGTGACTTTAACTTTAACTTTATCTCGATTGCACTAGAATCCCTTTTTCCCTTGAAAAAATTTAAATAAACAAGGCTGGACCATAAACCTTCAAGTATCCATCCAACCACACCCATCCGTTCGTCGGTCCGTCCTTCGGTCCAATTATCCACCCATTAATTAATCAATCAATCGATCGACCAAATCAATCATTCTTACAATTATTGCAGTGATTTCCATACGAGCATTTTGGACAGACACAACGGTAACCATGGGAACCAAATCCTGATTGACATGTCATGTTGCTAAGAGGACACGTGACTCCAACACAATGGTTCTGTTGAAGCAAAAATGGCCATGGTTATCATATCGTTTTGCATGTTAAAGTCACTAGCTATGTCCTGCATCATACGGCGGGTTCTTCTCTCAACAACGCTTAATTGGTTCGAGTGTTCATCTTAATCAGTAACTTCAAGTTCTTCCTTTTACGCTCTTTATCACCTTCGCCCCATTCCTCAGGAAGATTCTCAGACATAAAAGCTGTAGGGAGGTGTGAGGCCCTTTTGGGGTTTCCAATTTTCGAAATCTGAGCTTTTAGGGTGTGAGGTTTTTTTGGAGCTCGAGGAAGCTTTTGGAGGTAGCAAATACAATTCAAGCTCATTCCTTTTCCGTGACCCTTGATGCCTAGTTAATGCTTCAATTAAACATGTAACGTTTGTCGTAAGTTCAATGAAAAGCGACTTTGGGCCTTTCGTTTAGTATGTACGTAATGCACTATATCCACCTTAAGGCACACATTTGCCGGTCAATTTAGTATTCGGTCCCGTGGTCTGTTGGGGATTGCAGTCGACTTTTGAAGTCACTAACCTAAACTAACCTAAATACATAACTTACCCACTATAAAACCCTTAACCTAACCTTATAGAGTACAAACACTAAAAGTGTGCAACATAAATAGTACTAAATAGCACTAAATTATGCTAATTCTATTGTTTTCTATTGTTTAATTAAAAAGTGCAAAGTTTTGCACACTTTTAGTGTTTGTACTCTAATTGAAACCTCTAAAGCTAACCTAAATACATAACTTAAATTACCAACCACAAAACCCTATAAACCTAACCTTATAATTGTAACCTCTAAAACCTAAATACACAACTTACCCACCATAAACATGATGATAATAATCTTTATTGCAAAAAATAAATTGCTCCAGGAACACTCTCTCACAGAAGTGATTTTCAGAGAGGTCCTGGACTAAACATAAAATACATACATAAATAAATAATAAATTGAGCTTAACCTAACAACTTAACCTAACAACCTTATAGTTTAAACCTCTAAAACTAACCTAAATACATAACCTACCCACCACAAAACCCTTAACCTAAGCTTATAGTTGAAACCTCTAAAACCTAAATACACAACTTACCCACCATAAAAGCTTAACCTAACAACCTTATAGTTTAAACCTTTAAAACTAACCTAAATACATAACTTACCCACCATAAAACCCTTAACCTAAACTTAGAACAACCTTCAGAAGAACTTAATGAAACCAAATACATAATATATAAATTATATACCTCCATTGCAATGTACTGGACACCATTCCTTCTAACAAGCTCTGTAGGATGATGCTTTTCATCGGATGAACTGAGTTGACAGTTTGGTTGAGCTGCAATACTTGTGATGTAGTTAAAAGAAATGCAATCGGGATTTAAATAGCACTCGACTTGACAAAAGTCTTGAGTATCGCCGGACGGTCTTCTCATCAATCACGTGACCAATTAGTGCACTGTTGTTTATTGCATATTTGTACGTGATGTTTCGACAACCAGCTATATTTTTTTAAAAAAGATTGCACTTTACTCAATTGCGCTGTAATATTTACAAATTATTAATGATAAAAACCTTTAAAACACAACACATTAAAATACCAATTTGAAGGTCCACATGAAGATATAAACTTTTACTTTAATTAAAGAAAAGAAAAGAAAAGAAAAGAAAAGAAAAGAAAAGAAAAGAAAAGAAAAGAAAAGAAAAGAAAAGAAAAGAAAAGAAAAGAAAAGAAAAGAAAAGAAAAGAAAAGAAAAGAAAAGAAAAGAAAAACTTGATGTCTTCAAAATTAGATTAGAACCAATGAAATGGATATCATAATGCGAAATTCGTCAAATTATCATCAGCACATTTTTCTTCTTTGGTTTGTTTGTTTGTTTCTTTCTTTCTTTGTTCTCCTTAATCGTTGGTTCGTTGGTTCGTTTGTTTGTACGTATGTTTAATTCAGTGTTCTGAATATTTCCTAGAAACACTACGATTTCGAAATAGAAGACTCCAATTGCAACACGCCAAAAATGAGCCTCAATTATATATAGAGTGAGGGTGTGTCGACAAAATTTACTGTTTGAAGTTTTAGTTTGAAAAATTATTCTTATTTCTGCTTATTTAGTTTTTTTTTAAGTACTAAAATAAGTTATGACATGCGTGAGCTCCGTTTTCTTTAACGTGCCAGAAAAGATAAATAACTTTTATTAGTTCAGAAAAAAGCAGCTTGGAGCATCTAAAATATATATCTTTGTACACATTTCTGAAAGAAAATATAGGCCTAAATATTTATATCTTATAGTTATGTATATTGCAGTTTGATTAATCTCACTTTATGAAATGTTTTTCTAGAAAATATTGTCTCGATGTCCTGAGATTAAATTGAAACTGAAATGATCATCAAGTGAAAGCAAATCTATTTTCTAAAGATTTTAAGCAATGGAAAAGTCGGCAAGCAACGAGAAATAATTTTGAGACAAATTACCTTCAACTTTGCAGAAGCGTGAAAAAGTGAGAAGGAAAACTAGCTGAAAGAACATAAGCTTTTTCTTCATCTCAGTACCAATGTCTTTGACCTGTAGAAGCAAGTTGAGTCGAGCCCGATGAACACCTTGCACTTCAAAATTTTTGATGGAAATGAAGACAGTAATGGCTGGATCTTATTCAGAGTTTGTAATTGAACTCCTTTATTCATGATTGGACAACGTGAACAAATGTTCAGGCAATTAACCATTGCCTCTTCGATACTTTCATTGCGTCGGCTTCTTTTCCACTATAATGACCTGGAATAACACAATTTGAATGGCGCTAAAAGTTTTGGAAACGTAATTAGAATCGATCTCTATTGTTCATCATTGCAAATTACTACTGAAAAAAAAATGGTTTACTTTTTAGCCGACTAGAAATTAAGACTCAATAATGTCCGATGGTGTCATCACGGCTTGGTCATTTTTCATATAACGCACGATCTAATTAAGGTAGTTTCGGAGCCTTAGATTTCTTCAATGAATTTCCTTTAAAATCCTGTTATTTAAAGGTAATTGTTAGGCAAGTCAAAAATCGAGAAAAATGAGTATTGGTTACCGAGCTAGACAAGTAATATAAGATGTCACAAAAGGTGTTGTTTTCAATCAGGATTCGCGGCGATATCGGGCGCTTGTTATCGAGGCAAACTCAGTCTTGGTGGCCGAATTTTAATCATTACTTTAAAATGCAAGCAAATTACAACTTTTTACCACAACAACGATCGATGTAATAGAAAACAAGAGCTCTATAAAGAGAAAAACAATTTCAAAACAACGCTGTACTGCAAAACTAAACTAAGCGAAGGTCTCCCGGGTTTTGCTTCATAAACACTGAATGAATGGCTCCATTTTGACAAACCTATTTACTCATTTAGACAAAAGGTTGAAAAGACACCAACAAATTAAGCTCAAGATAATTGATTTCAAGTTTTGAGAGGCATTTGAAACACCAGGTATGTTAAACGAGCTTAAATTTGACCGTACATTTTCCTGTGAGTTACTCAAATTCGTCGCGGCAGTGTCTTGACTCGTGTTGATCTTGTAAACAAACCTATTTGGCCAAGAAAAGTACACATTGAGTAGAAAATTCACTTTAGATACAAATAAATTGTTAATTCTCATTGTAATTGTGATAAATTTTAAATGATATTTTGTTTTCAATGTTTGTTTTTTGAAACCGTCTACTTTCTTCTGTTTTTACTTTTTGATAATTAAAATATGCTAGCTCTGACATTTTTTATAGAAAAATGGCACAAGTTTACTCGAAATATCGATGTACGTGTATGTAATAAATAAATCACGCCATGGAAAATGCGCGCGCACTGTTTATGCACGAGCTGATCATGAGGAGTATCAGAAAACGAACGAATGAGCGCAGGGAACGAGTGAGTTTACTGATACGCATCAACGTAACTCGTGCACAAAAACCGTACGCGCGCGCATTTTTCATGATGGAATGTCGATGTATCGCACTTTTTCCCCCACCCTCCTGCCTCTGGGTCTATATAGGTTTCTCAACAAGACGGGTACCGTTGAAGAGCTGTGGCGCATGGTTACCTTCCTGCATGGGCGTCGCAACCCGCGCTCGCCGGGGTACCAACCGCGGATCCTACGTTTCTTAGGTGTTCAGAACAAATATCCTACACATGCTACTTTTAATTTCAGAACCTCACTTTTTATGTCTCAAATCACAAGACTTCCGATTTTTAAGCTCAGAACCTTTATTTCAAAGCATATTGCACGTATAAATATTTGGTGCTTATTTACAGTCATTTCAAAAAAGGCTAAAAATATTGACATCTACATTCTATGATCAAAATGTATTGCGTGACTCCCACTTGAAAACTTTCAAAATCGACTATGTATATTTTTCTTGGAAGGAATCTATTTTTAAAAACAGATTTATTTATTTACTGAAATTGATAGACATATTCTTTAGAAATTGAATTATTTTAGATTTTACGTAATCATCCTATCCACCGATCCATTGTTCTACCTCAGTAGTTACTGTTGCTACGTCGGACAAGCTAACATGTTTTTTGATGTACAACCTGACAAGCCTGTCTGAGATTGAGTGTATTCTAAAGTTAACGTGTGATAATTTCTGAAATATCTTCGAACTAGAGTTTTGTTGCTCGGACATTTTATATTCCACTGGGAAAACCATCCATTGTTTAGTAGCCATTCAAGCAAAGCCGGGATCGGTGTATTGATCGGCCATTCCGAAAATGTCTAAAATGTTCTAGTATAAGTGCATGTATAGTATAAAAAGGTAAAGGTAACCAAGTTAGCTTCAAAAGCGTGTGGATTGGTTGCTCAGAAATTCTCTCCATCCAGGGACTCATGTATAAAGCGTTCTAAGGACGCGCCCTTTAACCCCCTCTATTATCAATGCTCCGTTTTACGGGTATTTGAAACTACACGGACGAGGGAGAAGTCAAAACAAGGACGCAACGCTAATTATTACATGGAATCGAACTCTAGACCTTTTGCAAAGAAGGCCGCGAACTAACTATACCATTCTTACTTACTGTTTTAAAAAATGGTAACGTTACAGTCGACTATTTTTAAAGTTAATTATTTCTTGAAGATTAAAAGTTTTTAATTTCTCAAAATGTGATGTGAAAATTTCCAAAAATCTTTCCAAGCAACGTGGAGAACTCGTGATGATCTTCACCCAAAGCAAGAAAACCCACAGAAATACTGGACATTTTCACTTTTTAGGAGTACAAGGTCCTTCCATTTGATGAGGCTCCCCTCCCCTGATGGACATTTTTTGGCAAGCATGGCTATTTCATCACTTGGAAGAACTTTGTCCCACATGTTAACACTCGTAAGGTTGCCTTTGAAACTCTGGTTCGAATTGTATCCTCCAAGGTACGAGTCCTGGTCTTGACCTAGAACAAGTGCACCTTTTCCAATAACATGTCCGACAGCCTTCACGAATGTACTAGTGAGGTTACCATCTACGTAGAACTTCACTTCTCCAGTGGTTGATTCCCAAGTTACACCAATATGATGCCATTTTCCATCAATAATTGGATGACGGAGGTAAATCCTACTGAGATAAAGTATGAGAAATAAACGACATTCAAAAAAAGTGGTCTTGTGTCAGATCACCAAAAAGGACTGGTAACGAGTTTCATGTGAACGAGGCCACATAGGCCTCTCCAATAATCATTGCATCAAATGAGCCTAAATGTATATCCTGTACAGTACATAGAGAAATGGCATCTCAAATGGTTAAGAAATAAATCATGTTTTACAGCTACGCCTAGTCGCCAGGCTTGTTATTTTGAAGACGTCTTTGTAGCGTGGCTTTCATGACAATGGTTATTAGTCTTCATTGGCGATCTGTCGGAAGCCCGCCATTTTTCAATATAAAGTCGTGTATGTGAGAAGGAGGGCTTGATCAAGTCAAGGGGAAAATTCGTTCGTTATTTCTCGATTGAAAAACAAACTCATGCAGCCCAATATATCGGCCATTTTCCAACAAAATTTGTCAATGTCGCCCAATGTCGCCTAATATCGAATTGTACATTGCGACATTGGGCACAAAGTAGGCCTATCCAGGGGCGTATCCAGAATATTTCAAAGGGGGGTCACACTTTCCATTTTCCACCAAAGGGGGGTCACACTTCCAATTTCTCAATCTTTCTCCAGTCAGATTCTTTTATTTCTATCATCTTTTTGTTTTCAAATGGGGGTCACGGGCACCCTGGGACCCCCCTTGGATACGCCCCTGCTATCCAAAAGTATAGATCCTGGCGCGAAGTAAAGTTTTACTCTTTATGTGCATGAGGCTGTTAATTTCCCGGGATAACAACAGTGTTTTGAACAGTTATTTTAACTACTTCACTTTTCTGAACGGCATGATTGGGACACGGGTGAAAAACGCATTGTGCATGTTCAAAAAATTCGGCGGGAATTCGTGGACGCGTTCATACGTTTACAAATAAAAGTACTGTCTTGTGTATTATTTGACCAGGGAAAGAGCACAACTAAAGCGATGTTTTAGGGAAAAAACACTAAATTTTTGCGAACAGCCATAACTTTTAGATTCACTTAACCTCCAATGGTTAAGTAAATCTATTTAAAACGTCCGAGTATGCGCAATGCGGTTTTCATCCATGATTGCTGGTTGAGACTATGGTTACATATATTATTTCTTTGGGTCGACGCCCGAATTAACCACAGACCACCATAAGAACATCAATGTAGGATGTTGAAAGTAATATACCTGAAATAGGAATTTTTCATTGAAAAATAGATCAACGTTTTGTCAGAAATGAGGAGAAAGATTTCATTGGACATCGATGCTGTGGCGTAGCTGAATAAAGCATGTTTTTCTGTCACTGGGTTGATCTGTGCCCATAAACTAATCGTGAAGGTTGTTAATGGTGTTGAGAATGGTTTTTCCATGGTAACCACTTGATTAATGGACTTGTTTGGAAAAACAAGAATAGTGTCATCTGTAACTAAAAGCAATCAATCAATCAATCAATCAATCAATCAATCAATCAACCAACCAACCAACCAACCAACCAACCAACCAACCAACCAACCAACCAACCAACCAACCAACCAATCAATCAATCAATCAATCAACCAACCAACCAACCAACCAACCAACCAACCAATCAATCGTCAATCAATCAATCAATCAATCAATCAATCAACCAACCAACCAACCAACCAACCAACCAACCAACCAATCAATCAACCAACCAACCAACCAACCAACCAACCAACCAACCAACCAACCAACCAACCAACCAACCAACCAACCAACCAACCAATCAATCAATCAATCAATCAATCAATCAATCAATCAATCAATCAATCAACCAACCAACCAACCAACCAACCAATCAATCAATCAATCAATCAATCAATCAATCAATCAATCAATCAATCAACCAACCAACCAATCAATCAGTCAATCAATCAATCAATCAATCAACCAATCAATCAATCACTAGCAAAGAAAAGAAATTGTCATATAAAGATATCATCACTTGGTAAGAAATAAAGAGCCATTCCAAAGAAAAATAGCCAAAAACCTCAAGTAAAACAACTTTAGAAAAGTTTTTTTCTTCGCGAACAAATCAAAACAATTAGCAAAAAATTCCCGCGCTTTCTGTTACAACATGCGCGTGTCTGCACACCGAATGGCGGGAATACTGGATTACAAATTAAATCAATCTGTTTTTGCGTGTTTCATTATGAACTGAGGTGATTTTAAATCAAATAGTTTGAAAAAAGGGTGCAATTTTTTTTTGAGCAATAAACAGCATTTGTTGCACTTCTGGTGGTTTGCTTCCTCAATCGTCGCCAAAAAGGTCATGGTCCTCACTAGATTGTAAAAGGACGAAATACGTTAATGCTCACTCCGAGACTTTCCTAAAATGTCTACAATCGCTCTGGTACCTAATCTACAAGGCTCTTGAAGACAATGGCCGGGAAAGCAAGTTTTGAAGAGAATGGACAAAAGGATAGTCATTTTCTCAATGTATTTTGTATGATGGCTCGATGAGTTTGATTGTACTGTATGTCATATCTTGGCACATGCTTTATACTTGCTGATACAGCAATTTGCTCAAACATGAAGACTGCCATTTCATCAAAACTCTCTGATTGGCTGTTCGATCAAATATGAGGTGCTTTTTAGGCAAACAATAAGTTAAGCTTATTATTTTTTGCCTACACACAGCCAGTTTATCAAGTGTTTGTACTGGCTCGGCGTCGTTCTATCAGTTTTTCTTCAAAACTGATGTTTAAACCTTATTCTATTATTAATTCTTATTCTTATTGCTTATTTTATTTATATATATTGGAGGTGTAACTCATAACTCACTTAATTTAGCACTATATAATTCTTACAATTATGACAGTGATTTCCATAGAAGCATTTTGGGCAGGCACAACGGTAACCATGGGAACCAAATCCTGATTGACAGGTCATGTTGCTGACAGGACACGTGACTCCAACACAGTGGTTCTGTAAATGATTTGAGCGAAAGTAAAGGCGCTGTTACACGGCGCAATTTTTCTGCAACTTGTCTCGCAATAGCGTCGCGAAATCAATGCGAGAAAACAATTGCAGCAGCGTTTTTCGGGGTTGCGCCATGTAACGCCCCTGCCATGGTTCGTGCGACTTGTTTTGCAATGCCATTGCATTGCGAGACAAGTGGCTGAAAAATGCAACGGTGACAGCACCAAAATTTTCATCATCATCATTATTAGTTTGCTAGGAACTAAATTGTCATATTACAATCTTCGGAAAACAAGCAAAACTTTAAATACTATACTACCTCACTGAGGCGATACCGCCAGATAATGTAAGAAAATATATATAGGTAGTCTGCATTGACTCATATTTCCAGCCCTGTGGTTGTATCTACTATACTACTTCTCTATAAAGCTTATATTACGGAGCTATTACCATAACAAAGAGTATTTAAGAGGTTCTTCAAAAAGGAATGTTATTTTCCATACTATACTACTTCTTTATTTTGCCAATATTACGTAGCTATTGCCATAAAGAAGAGTATTTAAGGGGTTCTTCAAAAAGGAAGGTTATTTTCCATACTATACTAGTTCTCTATTTTGCCAATGTTACGTAGCTATTACCATCTTATTTTACACAATACGTACCTCAATAGCGTTGTATATAATACCAGCTCTGTCAACCAGGTTTCCAGGACTAATGTTCTCATCAGATGAACTGAGCTGACAGTTTGGCTTGGCTGATGGTATTGTATTGTAGTTCAGAGAGACGCAATTGGGGTTCAAATAGCACTCGATTTCGCATTGTTCTTTGCTGTCAACAATGACATTAGCAATCACATGATCCATGAGATTCTTGTTGTTGATTGGCTGTTTGTACTGTATGTTGCGGCATTCGGCTAGTTTGAAAGAAAGATAAATATTGTACATATTGTTTCTTGAGAACCTTTTACAATGGCTTGATGATACAAGTGCATGCAGGTCTTTCAATTGTTAAAATGTTCTTTGCTTGTTTGTTTTCACAATTTACATGCACGTATTTATTTGCCATCGTGCTGCAGTCTCACTGACAATACATTATAAACACTGATTAGATATCTTGTTCCAAAGTGCGCCCAGAGGTGGTACAAAATGTGACAGATAAAAATTGTAACGAAGTTAATAATATGAAAATGTCAGAATTATTATAACTGTTATGAAAATGAGTTGCGTAGGACCGAACACTTGGCAATGCAATTCGCTTTAAAATGAATCCACAGATAGTAAAGGTCAAATCCTGAAACTTGGTGCAGAAACGGAGTGGAAATATGCGCAACTAAGTATGCATCAGTATACATGGAAATAGCCTGAGAAACCGAGATAACGAGCCGCCAAAAAAACTATCGGTTTATAAACAGGCAATAAAGGACTCAGCTCGAATAACATTTCTACGATCAGATCAACTTTTATACCGCAACACTGTGCTAATAAAATATGGCGTAGTGGCGTGCGTGCGGCTTCGACTTTTTACGATAAATTGTTGTGAAAACATGCATGATCTTGGAGACCTCACAACGGTCTCTTGCAGCCGCGCTTGCCATGTATATACACTTCGCCGGCCAACTTCATAAACGCAACAATATTGCAGTCTATCCAGGTCTATAAATTTTGAGAAGCAGGCATAATTGTTTGAGTGCAGTTATTATATGGTCATTAGTTTAATTAGGAACGGTTGTTTGAAAAGGTTTTTTTTCGGTCAAAGTAAATATGGATCGGCCCATAAGTTTATCAGTCTGCGACTTTGATGTGTTAAACCTCGTCAATGAAAGTTATTATTATTATGGAAGTCAAAATCTTCAATTTACAAATCATTTCATATCATGCTGAATCAAATTACAGAAAGAACTCCAACCATATCCTAGTGTACTGAAACTCTAAGCTTAGCTGTGTGGTTATTTTATGAGTTTTGATAAAACCAAAGGATAGGAACCAAAATTAAAATAATATACCTTGAGTATCATAGAAATATGTAAAGAAGAGCAGAATAGCAAGCAAGAAGCAAAATGAAGAATTCCTGAACATTTTCACGTTAGTTTGGTTTCCCCAAATCAAGAAAGCGTTTACCAGGATCTCTCTTTTTCTTCCTCTTCTTCTTCTTTTTTTTCAATTTTCAATTATTAATTTATGAGTGCTGAAGACTTTAAGCTTCTAGCTTTTATTAACGATTGGCTGATGACTTAAACGGTAGACAATCAGAATCCATGATATTGAAACTAGAAAACAGCCCATACCGTGATTTTATTGATTCCTGTGAAGTTTGATACCTTGGATTGGCTTTTCATTTGACGATAATGTAACCCCTTGTAGAGCTTTTTATGAAGATAAACTATACTTAATGTAGAAATTGTTTACAACTGTTGCACGCGAAGACAAGAACAAAAGATTGAGGATTAATTTGACAAATGTTTTTCATGTTTTAAAACCTTACAACCGGTTGTAAGCAAGTTGCAGGGTTATTGCATGCGACAAGTTACAAGCAAAAATTGTATCGTGTAAATTGACCTTATTACAGTTGTAAGAAATGTTGCAAAGTTTTATGAATGAAAGGATTTTTTTGTCAAAATGTTAGCAATAAATGTATGTTTCTTCGTGTGTGAAATTTAACTCGGAAAAAAATCCAAGCTCTCACTATATAGACGGGCCGGGGTTTGAACCCACGACCTTGCAAAGTTTTCTATAGGAGTCCAAATAAAGTAAATGAATATTTTTCTTTTCTTTTCTTTTCTTTTCTTTTCTTTTCTTTTCTTTTCTTTTCTTTTCTTTTCTTTTCTTTTCTTTTCTTTTCTTTTCTTTTCTTTTCTTTTCTTCCTCTTCTATTCTAGTTTAAGGGGGTTTTCATTAGCTAGTATTTAATTCACTGGCCAATCGTTTATTATTCCAAAAATATGAATTCTGAATTTTCTTCAGCTGTATGTCTGTCATCAATAATTAAAAACCGCTAATATATTTGTTTTTGTTTTTATCCGCATATTTAGGATCCAAACAACACTTCAAAATGATGAGAAACACATTTTTCCTGCTTGCTTTAATACCCATCTTTTCACATTTCTGTGAGAGTAAAGGTAAGCTAATTTATCAGAATTTATAATTAGTTGGTAAACTAAATTTGGCTAACTTGAAGTTATTTCACATTGTTTGCATAATTCGATTTTTAAATCGTTAAAGAATGTTAAATCGTTAAAGAAAGTAAAAATGTTTTAACTGAAAATTTGAACAAACTGTACACTGCTTGTTTCAGACTGTACACGATGCATGTTGATGTAAACTTTTGTCGTAGTTAGTTGAAGCTGTACCGGCTTGTTTGAAGGAAAGGTCTTGCAGTTTAAGCTCTTTCTCTGGGAAAAATTCCTGTGTGATTTAGTAAGATAACACAAAAATTTGAACTGAAACGAAGAGATGGAAACTGTACTAAAAAAGTTTTTTAAGAATATTTCATTCTTTTTCTGTAAATTTCAGTTTTTTAGAACTCTTTAGAACTACGAGGCCTTGTCTACACTCATAGTTTTCAAAAACGTAATTTATTTTACTCCGTTACTAGCCATCGAAAAAGAATATTTTTGAAGAAACTAAACTGCATGGGATATCTACACCGCATCATGATGGCAGCTGAAGTGAGTCTGGGTTGATCCCTGCTTGTTTCAGACTGTTCCATCACTGATGCAGTACAGAATTAAGAGTGGAGCGGAGTATGAAATGCATACAAATAAGGAATTAAATAATTATTAGCAATTATTAGTATCATGAAAGTTTTCGTTGCTGTCCACGCTTGAAGCATTGTAGCTGTAGCTGAAAACAATTAACTCACACTTAATGTTTTTGAATCAAACTGATTCCCTTCAAAATGCCAATGTCCATGTATTGAAGCATTGTAGCTGAAACAATTAACTCACATTTAATGTTTTTGAATCAAACTGATTCCCTTCAAAATGCCAATGTTCACGTATTGAAGCATTGTAGCTGAAAACAATTAACTCACACTTAATGTTTTTGAATCAAACTGATTCCCTTCATAATGCCAATATTCGGAGCAGTGTTTCAGTACTGATGTTTTGGCATTAACCGTTATTCTCACAGGGAGCAATTGCAAACAAGGACCCTGACCAAACAAAATAACCCCTGGCGAAAACTGCGATGAATATTTTATCAAATACCCATATGCATTTACAAACCAAGCGAAGACAACACAAACACTTTGTAAATTTATATTACGTATCCGACTCAATTCCACACCATGCATTGAAGAGTTCTTAGAATTTTAGGGCAAAGATACCCCAGGTTAGGTATCTGCGGACATTTTGAACATTTTGAATGCCCTAGCTATCAATTAACAAGGCCGAAAAACGTTCACAATCAGAATCAGAATCATGGCTTAATGTGTTTTTAGAGTCTGCAATTGCAGATAGAGAACGAACAACGTGGAAAATTATAAAATAGTCGAGATACAATGCGCGCTCTGATTGGCTGGCTACCATGTTTTATCTGAGGACAGAGACATGGCTTGCATGCACTAGGTGAATGCTTTAGTGGGAACTAACCAATCAGCGTAAAGTGAGCTTGCACAACTTGTTAGCATTGCCCCAAGGGGAGAAAATTAGACCGCCATTGCTGCACTTACAAGGGAATAGGGGTTCTTACTCGGCACATATTTCTTAATTTTAACTGAGGTTCTTCAAATAAATTTAGACGATATAGCTTTCACACTATTCTAATTTCTCTAAAGAAAACTATGATGCATACTGATCGCTAACGTTTTTTAACCAGCAGATTGTCGTAACATCCTGTACAAACAGCCAATCAGCAACAAAGTTTTCATTGGTCATGTGATTGCAAATGCTACTGTCGATAGCAAAATTCGATGCAGAATTAACTGCTATTTGAACCCCAATTGCGTCTCTCTGAACTACAATACATCACCATCAGCCAAGCCAAACTGTCAGCTTAGTTCATCTGATGAGAACATTAGTCCTGGAAAGCTGGTTGACAGAACTGGTATTATATACAACGCTATTGAGGTACGTATTTTATAAAACAAGTCTTTTCAAATGGTTGGCCCAAAAGGGTTTACAAAATGTAAACCCTTAGATTTGCAACTCTTTATTTGTAGAATTACGAAAGTTTCAAAAAGACGTTTAAATAAGCTTTTTGAAATTCTATCCGCTGATTGCGTTGGTATCTCTCAAATCGGCTCTGCCTTATATTGAAAACTTTATTATGCTTATACAAACATTTAAACATATATACATACATTATAACCAAGAGTCAGTCTTGGCAAGCAATCCCCGGAAAATGTAGAAAACAAAAAACATGGCCGCCATGTTGGTGGTCTTGACAAAAGAAAATCAAGATAAAAACTACCAATATGGCTGCCATGTCTGTCTTTCGAATCACCTACTGAGGGGAATGGTTGCAAACCAAGAATAAGATACGGCTCATATAAGAAGGCTACGCCTGTCTTATATGATAATGATGCTGATAATTTATATTATCCCTTCTCTCTTCACAGAATCACTGTGTTGGAACCACGTGTCCTATAAGCAACATGACCTGTCAATCAGGATTTGGTTCCCATGGTTACCGCTGTGTTTGTCCAAAATGCTTTTATGGAAACCATTGCAATAATTGTAAGAATTGAGATTTTCTTTGCATTGTGGTTAATTATTGATGACCTGTCGACCGACTGAGATTACACGTTGCTTCATATGGTTTTAAGCAAGCGCGAATATGGAAGATTATGAGCATGTGCAATACTGAAACTAAAATAATTTTTTATATATATTGATTTTAATTCTCTTCTTCTTCTTTAGTTACAAATGACACTATTCTTGTTTTTCCAAACAAGTCCATTAATCAAGTGGTTACCATGGAAAAACCATTCTCAACTCCACTTACGTCCTTCGCGATTAGTATGTGGGCACAGATCAACCCAGCTACACAACAGCATACTTTGTTCAGCTACGCCACAGTATCATCATTCAATGAAATTATTCTTATTGGAAAACATAAAACGATCTTATACGGTGTCAAAAAAGAGTGGTCACAAAGGTATAATAACCACTTGATACAGAATCAATAGTTAATATATACTTTAAGTACAGCATACTTTGCTGCACGTTTCCAAACAACAATTTCTGAGACTTCCTAGTCCAGTCCTAGCCCTTTCATTTTTTTCTGAAGCCTCCTTCCTTGTTTTTTTTTTTTTTTTTTTTTTTTTTTGACTTCGATTCCTTTTCTGTATTTGCCAAAACTAGAGGTTCCCTTCATTTTTTTTCTAGTCTTGTTCTCGCTCTCGTTCTTGTTTTCGCTCTCGTTCTTGTTCTTGTTCTCGCTCTTGTTCTTGTTCTTGTTGTTATTGTGCTTGTGCTTGTGCTTGTGCTTGTGCTTGTGCTTGTGCTTGTGCTTGTGCTTGTGCTTGTGCTTGTGCTTGTGCTTGTGCTTGTGCTTGTGCTTGTGCTTGTTCCCTTCACTCTAGTGTCACAGTACAGAGACATGCGCGCGTGCGTTTTATATTCCTTATAAAAGAAAAATTCCAAAGAAGAACGAAGAAAGAGGAGAGAAAGAAATAGAGAGAAAGAAAGAAATCAATCTTCTTGCTTAAAGCTTCTTAGCTGCTAACATTACTGAATCAATATATCTGATTATAAAAGGTGGAGCCCGTCCGAAATATCAAAACGTTTTTTCCATCTATATCGAAACTTCTTTTAATTTTCTTCTTAACTTAATACCTACTGTCACTGTAACCCTGTCATCAGCTTGTCTGATTATTTCTCTTACTAACATTGCAGTAAATTTCCTCAGCCAATTTTCGATGGAAAATGGCACCATTTTGCTGCATCTTGGAATGGTTCCTCAGGAGAAATGAAAGTGTACGTAGATGGTAACATTATCATATCAACTACAATGGCTGCTGGGGAGGCTATAGAAGAGGGCGTACTTGTTTTGGGGCAAGAACAGGATTCGTACCTTGGGGGATACCAGTTGAACCAGAGTTTCCAAGGCAACCTGACGAGTGTTAACATGTGGGACAAAGTTCTTCCAAGTGATGAAATAGCCACGCTTGCAAACAAATGCCCATCAGGGGAGGGGAACCTCATCAAATGGAAGGACATTGTTCCTCGTAAAAATGAAAACGTCCAGTATTTCTGTGGGTTTTCTTGCTTTGACTAGTAATATAACTATTTCCAAGATACTTGAAAGATTTGGCATTTCTATATTGTAACTGTAGTATTTCAAGCAAGCAGTTATAATGTGCATATTAGTATTTGCTTTTTTAGTATGATTGTTTTATCTCACTAAAATATTTTTTAACTTATGCCACATTTTAAAATCGCATTCGTTATAGATCTTTGTAAATGCACGTTTAGACGTCTAGCTTATAAACCTTTTTTAAATTCAGTGTTTTATCAAGCAGAGAAAATGAGGGTTTTCTTGCAAGAAATGAATATTATCTGAGAAGGAGTACTTCACTTTAAAAGATCCTTTTACAATGGAGTCCCCTCCGGGGATTGCTGTAGTCGCCTATTTTAATGGCTAAATACTTCGTGTTTATTTGTGACGACTGTTCACTCAATAAATGATTGTGATATATTACATAAACCTAGTAATAATTTGACTGCACATGTATACAACGATTCAATTACAGAAATCATCAGATCCCGTTATGCGAAGTATATTCATTATAATTCTGGCCATGTTAAGTTACGTAGGCAGATCGTGAACCCAGTAGAATACCAGTACAAAGTCAGAAAATTCTGAGCAACAAGAGCAGAAAGGGGCTTAAAGAGCTTGTCTACGAACGTCTATTCATGCACATTCGTTCGAATAGTAACGAGAGCGCCTGAATACACGGAGTTATGTCATGTTGACGTAAGACATATACACCTATTTCAAAAAAGGTTGTCACCGATAAGAGCGATAGGCGATAGGTAATAGGTCATTCCAAGACCGCAAAGCACTATTGGTTTCTTAATTAAGCCATCCTAAATCTTTCTTTACACTCTTCTATCAAATATTTGGCTATTCATATGTAAATCAATTAGAAATCAATAGTGCTTTGCGGTCTTGGAATGACCTATTACCTATCGCCTATTGCTCTTAGCGGTGACAACCTTTTTTGAAATAGGTGTATACATTATCAAAAACGTCGTGATTTGTCATTTGCTGACGTCAAATATTTCGAAATATATACGTATGCCTATCCTTGGAGAGTGACGTCATAGTTGTAATTTTATTGTATTTTTATGAATACATGTCTATGTAATCAATTTTTGGTTATTTCTTTAAAACATTAAAAAGATAAATGTGGGAATTTATTATTACACTTTTAAATCTTAAAAGAATCAGTAATATTGTGATATTCACAGACACCTTCATGTTATGAATTCAATTACATATATCATATTGGCAATTTTTATCTCAAGAATATTCATCATTGAGAATCCTGTCTATTTTATATGTAAATACTTTTGATTTTTTAGTGGATTTTACTGCTAGAATATGAGAAAAAGTTTTGTCCAGATTCTTCAGTAGGTTGCAGCTACGTCATCTGGAATTCCGTGGGCTTATATAGCCGTTCCAAAAAGGTAGGGTTGTCGGAGAGATTGGCGAATGCACGACCGAAAGATACTGAGGGTACTGATTATTGATGGATAATCTTCACTTATTTTCTGCTGAACGTCGAAAAAGCAAACAAACTATCATCGAAGATCTTCCGTTTAATCGAAAGAACAGTACTGACTGCCTTTGATGGCTGAATTTTCAATAATCAATACTCTCAGTAACTTTTGGTCGTGCATTCGCCACTCGCTCCGACAACATCTTTTGAAATACGGTTATATAAAATGGTCAAACTGACTATGTGTTTTAGCCAACTTTTAAGAACTCTGAAAACAAAGAATATCCCGTTTTCCGATCGCTCACTAGTGTTTATACTACAGCATGTTAATCAATAAAGACAATATCAGAACTCTAATAATGTTTTACGTAACCTTTTATTGATTATTCATTGGTGCATTCATAGTGTAACTCAGTACTCTATTTGCGTGAGTTTTGCATCGTTTTATTTACGGTAATTTTAGTGCAAAGTCATAAGCTTGAAAGATAACCGTTTTTCCTTCTTCTTCTTCTTCAGAATTCTTCTTCTTTTTGTTGTTTTTTGTTGTTGTTGTTTTTGTTGTTGTTGTTATTTTGTTTTGTTTTTCATTTCGCTCGTGCCAAGTCGATGTTAAAATTATGATCATCACATTTTCACACGGAATTATATTTACCAATATAAAAGAAAAAGAAAAACAAACAACAGCATAATTGACAAACAAAATAAAAGATGTCTCCTTATACACGTGGTCACTATGTAAAATTTCCCTTGACATCTAGGGCATCTAGTGCGCGACAACTATTAAAGCTACAAGTCCGACTAGTAGTCTCAGCTTATCTTAAGAAAGCAACTTAATTCAGTTATTGACTTAGTGGAGTTGATATAGACGACTTTCAAAAATGGCGGGCTCATTGTTCACGAGAACGAGGCCAGAAAGGCCTCAAAATTATAATGGCATCAAATGAACCTAAGTATATCCTGTAAAATACACAGAAAATAGGTATTTCAAAAGGAAGAGAAACACATTATCTTTGATAGCAATAGAAGTGTCGCCACGCTTATTTTCTGGTAACAAAATAAGGCCTTTGTGGTCTCGTTCTCATGTACTAGGCAGCCATTTTTGAAAGTCGTCTATATACTTGTCTAAATAATTGTTCAAAGTATTAGATGTGAACTATTTCTAACACAGATTATGACAACTTCTAAGATTCTACAAGCTGTTCAAATGGAAGTGACGTCTATTTAAAGTAAGTAGTGTCGTCCTCCCCTTCGCGTGCCTCTGGATGGTAAATGTAGGTTCTTTTCGTAAGCTTTGTCTCTTCAATCTTGTACTTATCGGACCCAATTCGGAATCGATTAGCATATTGGCCCACAAGTTGCTTCAAGACTATCTTGCTGTGAGGTGGTAGGGTCAGTTCATGAGAGACCTCTTTAGCTTTCTCGAATGTTGACGAGCTTGTTGTCTGAAATACAGTTTATTGAGTATTGCTACTGTACGTTATCCATACAACAGTGCATGCACTTTGGATGAGGACATTAAACCCGTGAAATAGATATTAGACTAACACACTTAGGTATTAGCTAACTCCACTGTTGTCGTTTGTGTCTGTTTGACTATTACATCTTGACTATTAAAATTCTTCAGTGGGTTTAATGCTCTAAAACTCTAATGCGTGAAACATAAATAGTACAAATTAGGTGATGCTAAATTATGCTATATAAGCGGCGTGTATTAACTATTAGGATCCAAATGTGCGGCGTTTATTCCAGTGCGGCGTCTATTCGGGGGCGTTGTCTATATTCGAGTAAATACGGTATTTACTACATTTATCAAAAAAGAATTTGTGTTTTCTTACCGACCAAGATCCCTCGAGTGAGGTGGACGCAGAGGCGCCAAAAACTTTAAATGCAGCACTGATCTCAAGTGTTGTAGTCGTGGTAACGGTGTTGCTTTTCTCATTCGTCTGAGAAATACCCTCGGTTGACTTGTACGTTACCTTTTGTGCAACGCTTCCCCCGTTATGATTACTATAGATTTCCCTAAAAAATATCAACAGGCATCAATGATTTACTGTTTTTCGTCGCTGTTTCAAAAATTCAAAAGTATTTTCCTAAAAAGACGTTATTGATGTGGTCAGAATAACGAGATGGCCGTACTATTAAGGTGGGGTTTGACTGCAAAAATGATATGTTTATATTTAGCATTGTGTTATTAACTCACTGATAACCATCGGTTGGGTTTGGTGCGTGGATCTTGAAGAAAGCTTTGGTCATTTCTTTTGCACTATCCAATTTTGCATCATAGTGGACAGAAGAGCTTCTACCCCCGTTATCGGCCACAAGAACAAAGGTCTTGAAGGGATCAAAAGTTCTAAGTGGGAGAACTCTGCACTTTTCTAGCGAATCACTTGTACAGAGAACTTTCCATAGAAATTGCTCATCTTGCTAAAAATCATAGATAGTGTACATTAGCATGGAAGTCAGATATATGGCCATCTTGATTTTCAGCATTTTCAACTTCATTATTATTAACATCATTATTACTATCTAGTCCAGTCCCAGACTCCGCGAGTCCTGGAGCGGCAAGAAAGAGTCTGGGACTGGACTATGTACTATCGTTATCATAACATCAGTGTAGGGAATAGGCACATCCAAGGTTAATTCCCATTGCAAATCATGACAAGTAGCAGTGAAAAACTGTCACCATAACTGAAAAGAGCGTCCTGATATAAGTCAATTTGTTAAGGAATCTAAAATGCCAAATCAACTACGAAAATGTCGGCTATATAAATTCATCCGGACCGGGCTTCCTGTCTTTGTTTATTGTTTCGTTTTGGGGGGGAAGGGGGGGGGGGGGGGGGGGTGTCATTATCAATTTGTGTTTTCCACGACTCTGAGGTCCCCCGCTAAGCCCCTACATAAGATGTAGGTATAATTTTGGTACTTACGTCGCTCTCAGGGTGCACTGACTTTGTCAGCCTGATTGTGTCTTTTTTAACTGCCGCCAGATAGTGATTTCGTTTTGAAAGAGATTCAAAACAAAGCAAATGTCGACAAGGCTTTGCCTGAACGAAATATATAGAAGGTTTCAGAAAGATAGATATGTAACTATATGTAGTATATGTGACCATAAATGATAAAAAACTTTGTCAACGTAACTATTAAGGCTGGTTCTCACGTTAAGCACAATCATAGCCATAAGACAAACGCAGGGACGGATCCAGGATCAGTTTTAATAGGGGGTGAATTTTTGATGGCGGCTCATTGCTGACTATACAGTTAATCCCGAAAAGGTTGTTCAGTTGAAAAAATGTTTAGAGAACAACAATTAAAGTCATTTGCATATTACATGATTTCAAGTTTTTGCAAGAATATTCAATATCAAGTTGCAAAATCCCAATGCACTGCTGTAGATAGCATTAATAAGCGATTTTATCTGAAGTTTTAAATTGAAACTTGGCGAGAATTTAAAAAGGAGAAATGACTTTGTTGTTGTCTTTATGTCTTTTCAACTAAACAACCTTTTCGGGATCGACTGTATTTCTTTGATTCTCCTGAAGCCTCGTCTTTAAGGACCTATCAGTTTACCTATAGTAAACAAAATCGCACTCTGAGCAATTAACTTTGTATACTGCAGTCCTTCCCCGGCTTTGGACGTGGGAAATAGTGACCGATCTTGGTCATTGGCTTGTGAGCGATCTGATACCATATTGCTTCAAGGTCCGACCTATCTTCACTGATACTCCCGGAATGTAAGGTAAGACGACAGATGTAGTTTGGTTGGACTCATCAGCATTGTTTCTTGTGGGGTCATTGTTTCTTCGTTGGGCGAGCGCTGTAGTTGAATCTTTCATACACTTGATGAAATGGCCAGGGTGGTTGTTGTTGTAATACCTTCTTAACATGGTGCATTTCAGCTATCTTGTCTTGAAGATTTGATGGAATATTCTGTACACAACGGAACAGTACAGTGTTATGGCCGCAACAGACCGTTTGTGTGTCATAGGGTGGTATGATTCAAAATCTAAATATCTTTCCGTGTACGTTGGTTTTTGAGTTGTCTGTCCTCTTATTGACACACTCTTGACGTCATAAAATGTTCAAAACTCAAGTGGAATCACGAGCACAGCGAATCTTCAATTCGTTTTTTACAACAATTATTTGAGATGAAAGTTAAAATATTCTTTTCAAACGGGACAACAGAACGAGCGCGCGCGCTGAAACGCGTCAGCAGTGTGTCTGTCCTCTTATTGACACACTCTAATCAACCAATCAGATCGCGAGATTAGTATCAAGTGTTGTAAAACGTAATATTCACCCTCCCTTCTATAGTAGTACGAGTGGTCTTCGTGTCGAAACGCCAGGCCAGCTCAGCGTAGGGGTTTCCTCTTCATAAGTAAACTCGGTGAATGAGTTTGTTGACTGCGTTCAGATGCGTGGGAAACCTCAGTTTAATTTTTTATTGTAATTCATTATTGTAACTCCGTAAGGTAAAAATAAAGCTGTTGTTGTTGTTGTTGTTGTTGTTGATTTTTCTTTAGGCAACAGTGGCTATCGTCGACGTATCTCCATGTACCACCACTTAGGAGGGTCATAACATGTGCTTAATGTTTTCTCTTCTATGTACTCCATGACGATGTTGGCAAGAAATTTACTTTAAATAATGAATCCTGGCTACAATTTTCACATTTTTAAGGAGAAAACATATTTGCTTTCTTTTACCTGTTCTCATATATGCTAAAATCGTCAACTTTTTTGCTTAACAAAATATTTGGTTTTAAAATAAATTTACAAATGAAACAGACGTTTCTTCTCCCCCACTCGAGCCTTTTCAGTGAGTTGACATTAATTCTACCAATTAAAGGAGTTCAATAGAAAATTAAAAGCTATAGGTGGACGCTGTGTTAATTTACATTTTAACCTAATTTGGATGCTACATATGGGCAACATCTTGCCCACCACTGAATATTTACTACAAAATTTTGTAGTTTTGAAAAGTCTATTTATCAGCATCTGCCCTGAAATTTTCATGTTTTGTTAAAAGTGATGTTATCTTGTAGTGTTTGAAGTCCGATTCAGTTTATAATGTGTATTCGATTCGTTGTCAATTTTGATATTATTTTGCCTGCAAACAAACTACGTCATCGCGCGCCCACCTATAGAATAAAGATATATACTGATATATTGAAAAAAGGAAAATACCTTGAATTGAACCCTTGGTTCGTAGTACGTCTGATCTGTTGGCAGCTCGTCGACCCACAACTTAAATGATGCTCCGTCTTTATTGTCGCTCTGCATTAGCCAGCGTCCCTTCCTTAGGTTTGACTCGAGGTGAATTACCCTGCCCTTAATCCTGTCTCTGATATCTTTCCACGCATGCGTAGACACAAGCAGGATAGCAAACCACATCACTAGCAACACCAAAAGAGTTTTTGCCATTGTCGAGAAAGAAATCTTTAATGTAAATTGATACGTGTTATCATCACAAGGGCGTGTGCAGTTTGAGTATAACTACGCGTTTCGCCAGACTAAAGTCTCGATTGGGAATTAAAGTAAAGTAAAGTAAAGCGACCATATTTAACGTCGATAACTAGGTAACAGTAATTCAACTGACAAACCTGAGGTCGGACGGTGCGCTCATTTTACTCCCCTCTCTCCATCAGTGCTCCGTTATAAGGGTATTTAAAGCTAATTAAAGCTACACGGAAAGGAAAGAAGTCGAAACAAGGATGTGAAGTCACTGGGGATTGAACTCGGGACCTCTCGCACCGAAGGCCGCGCACTAGGTCAATAGGCTACCAAAAATCCAGACAGAGGCGGAGTTTTCTATACAATGTCTGTACACTTTGCTGACTTCCCGGTAGCCTACTGATGCAAATCCCAATCGAGACTTCAGTTTGGCTGGACGCGTAATTATGCACACGGTGGTAAGCAGTCAAAGTTAAAAAAAATCAATAAATGATTAAAAAGCCGAACTGAAACCGCTCTGATAAAATAATATCAATCCCAGCTGTACATATGTACAAGATAATCTGGTCGAGAGTTTCAACTTAATATTATAGATGGACGTTTGGCAAAATCGTGATGTTGATGTCAAAGCGCCTCTCAATTCTCGTTACGTGAAGCCAGTCATGCATGTGCATCGGGATGAAAGTGGATCACATGCAGTCGATATTCAATTATTCAATTGATCATAATTATATCTCGTTAACGCAAGCAAACTCTTCTTTGCACAAATTAAAGTAGTTCTTTACGTCGGTCTCTTAAATTTCAAAGCTGGTTTAGCTCAAAAACGATAATAAAATATTTGGTTTAACTGACAAGGAAAAAATTCTAAAGGGGCGATTTTAGATGACATGCTTTCGTGGGCTTAGCCACGTGGAACGAAAGTGAAGAAGGTTTGGCATCTTCAGTAAATAGCTACTGAATGATTGCATTCATAAATTTAAGGTTTAAACTGTTTTCCAGAAGTAAAGCTTATAGGAGTATCCCTGTTTAATATTTACAGTTCAATTTAAACAAAAAATGCGACCATTTTCGAAGAGCACTAGCTCAGTGAAGCGTTTAGTAACTTTCAGTGCTGCGCATAGAGTAGATGGTAAATAGTTTGTTGGAATTTCTTATTCCTTTTTTGTTCTTTTTTTTTTTCCTTCTTCTTTTTGTTGTTAATTGTTGTTGTTGCTCTCTGTTCTTTTTTTTTCTTCCTTTCTTTTCTTTTTTCCCCCTGCGACAATGTCTAATGATTGCAAGATTTCGAAAGCCAGGTTACCGCTATTTTGAGAAAAAAGCTGCCACTTAATTTGCTATTTGCTTTTCTTTGAAGGCTTTTGAAGCGCGCCAAAAACAAGGTGTTGCGAATTGCATGCAACAGACGAAAACAACCTGGCGGCAAAAATTACAGCGTAGAAACGCATGGGTTGGAGGAAGGCTTTGAACAAATGCTTAACTCCCTTGGTATAGCTATTTTTTGTATGCAAATCTCAGGGCTAAGATTGATACAGGATAATAGTGAGAACTATCCAGCTATGGTAGCGAGATAATACTGAATTAAATACTAGTCTCAATTTTTCGGGGGCCGTTTAAAGTGTCAAATACGTTTTATCTTCAGAGAATAACACCAAAGCTGAACAGTTTTTAGTAATATATGAGCTAATCTCCTGACAAAGAATGCAACGCAATTAACATGTTAAATACGAAAAAAAAGTTTTGAAATGTTAATTTAATTTTGAGTTTTGACAAAAACTTGTCTGACATAGAAAGTGAAAGAAAGTGCTTCAAAACCAATTCGAAAAAGGCGTAATTTTAGACTTAATTCAATCTTTCTTTGAAGAAGCGGAGGGTGTGAGTAAAGATTTGTACATACCAGTTAGAGCTCTCCAGTTCTCTTAATCTTGAAGACTTGCACCAAGTAATGAGAGACTAATGAGAAGTTAGGGTACTTATATATAATACCACAAACAATAAACGAAATAGTGATTGAGAGCTGTCAATCAACATTGACTGCATGCAATATCACCTAAGATTAGGAGCTTAAAAATATTTGTCAACACCAAGGTTCAAGGTTTTTTACTTATCACAAAAAAATATAAAGTACAACTGGACATAAAAAGAAGAAAAAAAGGTGGAAGGTTGCAGGATTACAACCCAGGGGGTTAATATAAAGAAGTTCCTGCAACCTAAAAATAGATACAACAATAAAAATGTGTAATAGCGGTTAAAGTGGAAGTGATAACCAACGATGATCAATACTTATACACAATGACCAATATTTATACACAATTAGTTACATAAATTATCAACGGATAAATTAAAGGAATTAAGTTTGGGAAATATAGATACAAAAAGAAACCCAACATGTGCTCTAAAAGTATCAATTTTTCCTTCTCGTGATCTGTTCAGTTCCTCACTTATGTCCTGATAGCGTGTAATTTATACTTTCACGTCTGAGCGAAACAACCCATGGAAATGTACGTATTGAGTTAGCGTAAGAGGAAGACTAAAGCAATTCGTGAAATCTCACTATTATTATTCATCTAGTAGTGAGTATAATTTCGCACATTTGAAGTAAACTAGTGAGTACTAGAGACATGACATCAAAATCAATGGGCAATACACTAGTATCACTCAAAATAGTTTTTTTAAACCAATATGTCTTTCAGTTCGAAGGGACGTAGGGTGTGGAAGCATCACTCAAGAGACTCTCAAAAACAGTGACGTTAATTGGACCGGAGTCAACCATCTAGTCAAACCGCGTGATCAATCTCATGTAATTCCAAAGTGATGGGATTCTTCATTATGAAAGATGAGGGAGGATTACAAAGCATTCTGCCTCGGGTGATTCATGGGGATTCATGTATATACACTTGAAGAAAGTCACTGAAACATAACCACCCTTCATATTGATAATTATCTTACTCGAATAAATTTATAGCTTATATATTATATTAAACTTGAAAACCACCCTTATAATTGAGATCTTATAGCCGATGGCGACGTCCATTGATTCATTGATTCAGTGCATGAAGTCAACCATTGATTCATTGATTCACTTGCATGAAGTCAACCATTGATTCATTCATTTGATTCACTTGCATGAATTCAACCATCTGATCAAACTGATCAAGTCGATCAATGTGATGCAAATTCACATTTAAATGGATCTTTCAGGCATTTTTCTGAACCTTTTCTAGAATTACTTTGAAAGACATTTAATGCTAGTTTATATGTTAGAATTTAATATCAAATATTGAGAACTGAACTGTTTGCGTGCATCATGAACGATGAGGGATAATCCCAAGGTATTCCTCAAGTGATTCACGGTATCATTAATGCATACTTGAAGAAAGTCAGTGAAACATGACCACCCATCTTATTTATCTATAACATAATCGAATAAATTGTTTATATTTATTATATCAAACTGACAAGCACGGTTATAATTGATATCTCAACTATACTGTCGTCCATTGATTCACTTAGAGTTAACTTAGAGTCAACCGTCTGATCAGACAGATCAAGTCGACCAATGTGATATATGTAAAATCACAATTAATGGGATCCTTCAAAACATTTTCTGAACTGTTTCGGAATTTGTTTGGAAGAAATTTACTGCTAGTAGGGAGGATCCCTCCCATCTCCCTGCTGCTAGGTTATGTTGAGAATTTAATATCAAATTTCGAGAATTGGACTATTGCGTTCGGTATTGCGTGCAGCATGAAAGATGAGGGAGGATTACAAAGTATTCCTCAAGTATTCCTCATGGGAATAGTCCCTTCACAGTTCTCTGCGCCATCTTGAAAGGTAGCCATGCCTTTGCATCGAAGCGAGACGAACGGTGAGCGTGCAATGATAGATACCATTTTTAACACCTTGGACAATTGTTCACAGGTGAATCAATGGACGACAGTATAGTTGAGATATCAAGTATAATTGCCGAAGAACTGTGAAGGGGACCATTCAAGATTGCAAACACTTGAAGAAATTAAGTCGGTGAAACACAACCTCCCTTGATCTATAACTTACTAAATGATATCTACTATTATCGTTGATATTATACTGAATTTGTATATATTTCTACGTAGTAATAAATATGTATTTCAGATAGCTTTTATTGTTGACATTTCGCTCCTGAAGGCTCTCTAAGGAAGCATTTTCAGTTTTCCGAAAGGAGCTCCTGAGGCAATAAGAGTGGCTAAGATTACGATTATTTGCCGACGAAAGTCAGTCAAACATATTGTCATCCATTCATTCAATGCTCAGTACTAACCTCAATAGACCATTTCACGGTTGTCGTGGCTCAACCTCAGCCTCGACACCGTGTAATATATTCTTTAGAATTGGACTACAGCCCGTGGAATTTTAAAGTGTTTCGACTGTTTGTTGATGTGTGCATTCCTTACCTTACCATGGGCTACAGTCGATTTCTAAAGAATATATTACACGCTGTCGAGGCTGAGGTTGAGCCACGACAACCGTGAAATGGTCTATTGTGTGCAAATATATTCGCTTAAGGTGGCCCGTACCTATTGATTTGTTTGTTGGGCATGAATTTCAATCGCGTCCTTTTACATCAAAACCTTGTCCGATGTCTGAGAAATTTGCAGCCATTTGTTTACAAGCCTTGAAATTTGTACTGGTAATTGTTTTTCTGCGAATTAGATCAAGTAATTCGAGATATCAGACGATTTTTAAAAATGGCTTTTTGAGAAAAATTGGTCATAAATCCAAAATTCCAAGGTGAATTTTTTTCCTATTTCGTCAATCAAGTATAAAGGCATAGAGGACTACATACAACATGTATCGTTTCAATTGGTGCCTTAGAAGTTGCGATACAAAATTTGTGCTGCCTGTTACGACGCAAAATTATGTAGTCAAAACTACCGCCAAAATCTCAACAAAATTTCAAAAACAGCGAGAACTATATCTGCTGTAAGAAAGACAAATACCTATTGTAACTTGTGAACAAAATTTGGAGAGATGAGAAGCTAAACGCCAATGTTATCCTCAAGCAAACTTGGGGAGTAATTTATGTGACCACGAAGTGAGCGTTGCGAATTTGTATTACTTCGACTTCTACAAATTCTGTCGAATTGTTTCGTGAAATTTTCTTCGTATGGGATAGAACAAGATGTTAACATACCTGTTGCCAAGTGTCATTGTGTTTGCTGCACTAGGTATAACTCATTAAGCTTCAAAAGTAAGCAACTTCATCAAGTCGACGTTTGAGCTGCCAAGGTAAAACCCTCACGGTTTGTTAATTTATTCAAAACGACACCTTACTATCTGTTGCAAAATTCCGCACGGGATCCAGACTTTTGGGAATAAAGACAGTAGCTCTCTGAAGACAATTGCTTCTGAGTCTAAATCCCGTGTGGAATTTTGTAACAGATAGTAAGGTGTCGTTTTGAATAAATTAACAAACCGTGAGGGTTTTACCTTGGCAGCTCAAACGTCGACTTGATGAAGTTGCTTACTTTTGAAGCTTAATGAGTTATACCTAGTGCAGCAAACACAATGACACTTGGCAACAGGTATGTTAACATCTTGTTCTATCCCATACGAAGAAAATTTCACGAAACAATTCGACAGAATTTGTAGAAGTCGAAGTAATACAAATTCGCAACGCTCACCTCGTGGTCACATAAATTACTCCCCAAGTTTGCTTGAGGATAACATTGGCGTTTAGCTTCTTATCTCTCCAAATTTTGTTCACAAGTTACAATAGGTATTTGTCTTTCTTACAGCAGATATAGTTCTCGCTGTTTTTGAAATTTTGTTGAGATTTTGGCGGTAGTTTTGACTACATAATTTTGCGTCGTAACAGGCAGCACAAATTTTGTATCGCAACTTCTAAGGCACCAATTGAAACGATACATGTTGTATGTAGTCCTCTATGCCTTTATACTTGATTGACGAAATAGGAAAAAAATTCACCTTGGAATTTTGGATTTATGACCAATTTTTCTCAAAAAGCCATTTTTAAAAATCGTCTGATATCTCGAATTACTTGATCTAATTCGCAGAAAAATAATTACCAGTACAAATTTCAAGGCTTGTAGACAAATGGCTGCAAATTTCTCAGAAATCGGACAAGGTTTTGATGTAAAAGGACGCGATTGAAGTTCATGCCCAACAAACAAATCAATAGGTACGGGCCACCTTAAGTACATTCAATTTTGATAGGAGGATTAATTTGGGCATATTTTTGGAGGGGCTTCATTTATTTCAGAGGGAGTTTTGGGGGTTTGAATTTATGACTCCATTCGCACCTCTCCATTACTTTAAATTCGAAGTACCCCCTGGGCATCAAAAACAGCACGAAGAAGTAAACAGTAGTGCAAGCTACAAAATCTTACATTGATTAACTCTGTTCAAAAGTGGTTAAAGAGAAGGAATATTCCCAGTATTCGCTATCATAACACACACTGTTTGATGCTGTTTTAACTCTTTTTTTAGTTTTGGAAAGAGAATGTGATGGGTCAGGTCATTTCAGGCGAAGTCAATACTGCTGTCGAACTCGAAGGCTCAAGGCGTCTTGCGCGCTTGGGAGTCCAAAGTGTTAATTAGATGAAGCTTTTGATCGGTTAAGGGATTTCTTCTCTTATCTTAAATTCTCTTGCTGATACTACTGATCTGAAAATGTAGATCTCTTCTTTCTCTGTCCCTAAGCTTCTGGTTTTTCTGTGCACGTCTGTATGACGGACTTCCTGTGGTTTTTCTCTTCTCTAAGTCCAAGTCCTTCTCGGACGATTAAGAAAGGGATCCCAGAACAAAGGGAAGGCCAACCTTTGGAGATCTAGAGCTTGATTTAATAGATCTCATCTACAAAATCACGTGACGCTTGCTAAACGTTTTTAAAATCAGTGTGTTCTAATCAATACACGAAATTCCGCAAAAATGTGGAAGGTCTTGATTTTTTTGAACAAGGTCTGACCAAGCGATAAGGTTTCCTTCTACAGAAGGGCATTTTTTAGCAAGCATGGCTATAATATCACTTGAAAGAACTTTGTCCCACATGTTAACACTCGTAAGGTTGCCTTGGAAACTCTGGTCCCTATCGTATCCCCCAAGGTACGAATCCTGGTCCTGTCCAAGAACAAGGGCACCTTCGTGGATATCTTTTCCCGCAGACAAATGCGCTCTAAAAGTATCAATTTTTCCTTCTCGTAATCTGTTCAGTTCCTCACTTATGTCCTGATAGCGTGTAATTTATACTTTCACGTCTGAGCGAAACAACCCATGGAAATGTATTGAGTTAGCGTAAGAGGAAGACTAAAGCAATTCGTGAAACCTCACTTTTTCATTCATCTAGTAGTGAATATAATTTCGCACATTTGAAGTAAACTAGTGAGTACTAGAGACATGACATCAAAATCAATGGGCAATACACTATCACTCAAAATAGTTTTTTTTTAAACCAATATGTCTTTCAGTTCGAAGGGACGTAGGGTGTGGAAGCATCACTCATGAGACTCTCAAAAACAGTGACGTTAATTGGACCGGAGTCAACCATCTAGTCAAACCGCGCGATCAATCTCATGTAATTCCAAAGTGATGGGATTCTTCATTATGAAAGATGAGGGAGGATTACAAAGCATTCTGCCTCGGGTGATTCATGGCGGGGGATTCATGTATATACACTTGAAGAAAGTCAGTGAAACATAACCACCCTTCATATTGATAATTATCTTACTCGAATAAATTTATAGCTTATATATTATATTAAACTTGAAAACCACCCTTATAATTGAGATCTTATAGCCGATGGCGACGTCCATTGATTCATTGATTCACTTGCATGAAGTCAACCATTGATTCATTGATTCAATTGCATGAAGTCAACCATTGATTGATTCATTGATTCACTTGCATGAATTCAACCATCTGATCAAACTGATCAAGTCGATCAATGTGATGCAAATTCACATTTGAATGGGATCTTTCAGGCATTTTTCTGAACCTTTTCTAGAATTACTTTGAAAGACATTTAATGCTAGTTTATGTTAGAATTTAGTATCAAATATTGAGAACTGAACTGTTTGCGTGCATCATGAACGATGAGGGATAATCCCAAGGTATTCCTCAAGTGATTCACGGTATTAATGCATACTCGAAGAAAGTCAGTGAAACATGACCACCCATCTTATTTATCTATAACATAATCGAATAAATTGTTTATATTTATTATATCAAACTGACAAGCACGGTTATAATTGATATCTCAACTATATACTGTCGTCCATTGATTCACTTGCATAGAGTCAACCATCTGATCAGACAGATCAAGTCGACCAATGTGATGTAAAATCACAATTAATGGGATCCTTCAAAAAAATTTCTGAACTGTTTCAGAATTTGTTTGGAAGAAATTTACTGCTAGTAGGGAGGATCCCTCCCATCTCCCTAGCTGCTGCTAGTTTATGTTGAGAATATAATATCAAATTTCGAGAATTGGACTATTGCGTTCAATATTGCGTGCAGCATGAAAGATGAGGGAGGATTAAACATTCTGCCTCGGGTGATTCATGGCGGGGGATTAATGTATATACACTTGAAGAAAGTCAGTGAAACATAACCTCCCTTGATCTATAACTTACTAAATGATATCTACTTTTATCGTTGATATTATACTGAATTTGTATATATTTCTACGTAGTAATAAATATGTATTTCAGATAGCTTTTATTGTTGATATTTCGCTCCTGAAGGCTCTCTAAGGAAGCATTTTCAGTTTTCCGAAAGGACCTCCTGAGGCAATAAGATTAGCTAAGATTACGATTATTTGCCGACGAAAGTCAGTCAAACATATCGTCATCCATTCATTCAATGCTGACTACTAACCTCAATTGTGTGCAAATTATATTCGCTTAAGTACATTCAATTTTGATCCACACAAAGAAAGATATTTGATATTTGCACAAAAGGCGCTCTTTTTCGGGAATTTGGCGCCCTTTTTCGGATATTTACATAAAAGGCGCCCTTTTTGGGGATTTGAAATATCTCAAAATCTCTCTTACAGATTTCTATAGAGCTACTTCCAAACTGAGGAACTAATCCCAGGAAGCTCTGAAATTGTGAGAAGACCTAAAACTCTAATTCTACACAAAGACCTGACGAAATATTTATATGTTATGTCAGGAGCCATTATAGGTCATTTATTTTCACCGGAAATAAATGGTTTTATGAAACTCGAAATATTACTTCCGGTCACGTGATGATCTCTCTTGCAAGGGCTTGCCTGGCAGGCTGGCGTTCCTCTTTTGACCTCCATTCCTGCCAGGCGAACATCTTTCCCTCCCATTCCCTCCCTTCCCTTTTAGCTCAAGAGATTTATTTCGTGATGGCGGGATTGCCCTCACCTTTGCTGTGAACATTGCATTATATCTTTACGAGTTTGTTGTTTTAGTCAATAAACGGCCACTCCGGTGGCCAAAATGTTCCAACATGCTTTTAGTGTTTTTATGTCCTCAGCAAACAGAGCGTCGCTAATGCAACTCCCCGTTTACTCCAGAATAGAATTCGTAGGAGCATAAATACTTATAATGTTATTACAAGTAATATATATAATAATATAGATAAATAAACAACAATATTCAAAACATGTATTGTCTATCTACAATATTGTGCGTCCCGAAGTCCCCAGGCAAGTACATCGTACCAGTTATCGAGACGAACGGCTAGACTGTTTGGCCTGGTTTCCATATAGTCGTATCGGTCGTATATGGGCCGTGTGAAAATTCACAAAATTAGTTAAAATTCTCCTTGAAACACCTCTAAGACAGTCCCAAACGACAGATACGATCAATACAACATTTTTTGTATAATATAGATTCGGTTATATCTTTTACGTCCGATTCGTATAAGTTGTATTCTCGCCGATTCCATATACGACTGATACGATCGATACGACTATATGGAAACCAGGCTTTACAGTAACGAACTTATAGAGCAGATTTCGTACGAGTGTGAACGGACCGCACCGTGCCGTGACCGTATCCTTGCCGTGATGTCTATAAAAACATTCGAAATTCCTACCGTAACCGTGCCGTGACCGTGCGGTGCCGATTTCACACTCATACGAAATCTTCTCTATTTATAAACAGTGTTTGTGTTTCTTCGATGTTTGAAGTTTTGAGTCTTCGAGTTAATTTGAATGCATGATTGACTTTCAAGTAGAGTATTGTAGATTCAGCACTTAATTTAAGGTATTAAAAAGACGAGAAACTTTTTGAATATTGTTCTTTATCGATGTATAATGTTCCTCACCGGCACAAACTTCATGTATCCTATAGCTCATGATCCGAAGGGCGCGGAAATCAAAACAGCTGTGAAACAAAAGACAATAATTTGCGTGTACTTTGTATAAATTCAAGCCATTAAAAGCCCATCTTCACCCGCGATCCTTTGCGCGAATTTTTGTATACAAAAAATCCGCCGTTTTGTACAAAAGTCAGGTAATTTTGTAATCTGATTCCATCCTCGATGTAGAATTAAGAAAGAATGTAAGTTTTGGTACAAAAGAGCCAAGCTAATGTCTTCCCAAGATTAGAAAGCTATATTTTCTATTTCAAAACAAAAACAAACGGCCGAAAAGGATTGCAGGTGAAGATAGGCCTTTAATTCCTCGGGAACACTTCAAAAATGTCTAAAAAAGTACCGTGGGGTAGGCCGAATTGACTTTTGCCAAAAAGTCCAAAAATAACACTTAGGCATTCTCAGGCGCTACTGGGTAAAGAACGGGGAAGGTTGGGGCGAGAGGAAAGTTGTGGCGGAAAAAGAGAGCCACAATTTTCCGCTCGCCCCAACCTACCCTGTTCCCCACCCAGTAGCCCCTGAGTTTTCGAGGATGTTACTTATATAGGCGGAACTCGAGATCAACAAAAGTTTTAAGCGAAGACAATCTCACCGGTAAAAAAACACTCGTTCAAACATTACTCTCCAATTAAGCTACTAAAAGAGTATTTGAAGTTTAGACTGAGTTTGCTTCACCAGTAATCAGTTAATACCTCTAATATTACTGAAATCACGCTAGTAGCTTTCAAGACAGTTCTATTTATGTAATATTTTGCTTGCTTGAATTCGATACCTTGTGTTTAATTGTTATATTTGAAAAGTGGAGCAGTAACAAAGTGGTTTGAATATATTTGTGCTCGATAAAGTCAGATTGATAGCTAAAAGATATATGATGATACGCAATACAGTTTGGAATTTCCCACTCGATCATACGAAAAATGTTCTTGTTTTAAGCTATTCGATTCTTATAGTTATCGATAAAACAAGAACAACAACTGCAGTAGCTAATATTGAACAACGCTTTCCAATCAACTTTAGCGTAACTTCTTCTTCTTCTTCTTCAGCCTCTTTCTCACTTTTGTTGTCCTGTAAACATTTGTCGCCTTCCTTCTCGATGTCACAAGTTTTTTGTCCATGCTCATCTTCATCATCGTCGTTCGTTTTCACAGAGCTATACCTGGTCGAATCTTTCCCATCGTTTTTCTTCAGTGGTGTACTTTGTTGTCTTTCTTCACATATGGTTTCAAAGTCTACTTTCCAGTAGAAAAGAATTGAAAACATTGCAAACTGGATAAAAAAACCGGCAGTTAATCCACTCCATAGAAATGAAATGTCTTTCCAACGAAGCGCGATTGTGATTCCAAGCGGGAGGCCAATGACGTAGCTGGAAATGATGTAAATGACGGTTGAATGGAATTGGAGACGCAGCGATATACTGATGATGAAGAATATTGTGGTAACCGATTCAAGTACAAATGAAAACGCAAAGAAAGGTGTGACTTTACCGATTAGGATTTGAACTGCTACATCGTGAGTGAAAATGGCGCCAATATAATCTTTCACGCCGATTAAGCACGCCGCAAACACGAGAGTAATGAGGAAGTTGAACAAACTACCAATTATTGCCGTCTTTCTTGCTTCATCGGCATTGCCTTCTCCGAAGGATTTTGCAATGTTAATGTTCATTGGCATACCAATAGCAAAAGGAAGCGTTAGAATTGCCTTCATGACTGTAAACAGTGCCGTCTGCGCTGCCACTTCAACTTCACCAATTGTGCCTATTGCAATAAGTGCTACCTCGTGTATGCTGGATTTTAGCAAGAAATTAAAGGCCCCTGGTATTGCCAAGAGAAGATAGCTTCCCCAGTCCAAGAAGCATCTTTTAGTAAAACCTGGCCAAGTTTCCTGGTAGATTCCTCTTATCAGTATATACGCCAGTAAGAACACTACCATCAAACCATAGGATAGGTCGCTAGCTATGGCAATCCCGGTGAGCTTAAGGTTAAACAAATATATAAATAAAATGTTGAAGGGGACCAAAAGCACTACCCCAACTAATGCAACAATAGACGATGGGACGACATCTTTTTGGATTATCAGATATCCCCTGAGTAACCGAAAGAGAAAGATTGCAAGCATTGATGGAATGTACATCATAAGGTATAGCTCCGACTTATCAGCAACCCCAGTATGAATCCCAATGAGTTTTAAAATACCACCAATGTGAATCCAAAATGATGTCACCAATAAGCATAAGAATCCCGCAAAGAGGAAAGCCTTTTGCAAAAGGACACCAACAGTGTGGTATTGACCTGATCCATACGCCTTGGCGGCCATTGTTTCAAACGACACAGCTAATCCACTTCCTAATCCAGTTGCTGTGACAGCGAGCAGGCCATACGAGATTCCAACGGCACCCATAGAAGTGGTTCCGACCCTGCCAGCGAATGCGACATTTATTGGGCCAACGAAGCGGCGAGTTAGCAAAGACAGAAACAATGGCCAAAATAACTGGAATATGGACTTAAACGTCGATGTTGGGAACTTTTGAAGCCATGATGAAAGGCAATCTTTACAAGAGAAACCCATCAGTGATTTTGACGTCTTTGTTGGAGGTCTTAACAATTCAAATGAAGGTTGGAAGGCTGAGGAAATAAGAGGGAAGACGAGAGATTAAATAAACGAACAATCATGTCAAATCAACCAGAAAACAAAAGAAGAACTGAAGGATGAAAAGAATGAAATGGAAAAATAGAAGGCCAAAAAGAAGTTGAAATTATTTCATTTTTTGACAAAGTATAATTTAATTTCCTTTTGTTTGTTTGTTTAATTCTAGACCTTTGATATAAATAATTGATTGATTGATTTATATACACCTAATTGCAAAAACGTTGTCATAGAGAAATAGAACATTTGTACTTCAGTGCAATAGAAGTACGTTAAAAAGACAAAAGAAAGAGTTCGGCCTGAATGATCTTCTTTTGTCTTTTTAATAGGACAATAACATGACTTTTCGAGGGCATATTGTATATTTGTGGCCGGAGTAGCTTCATTTGCGCCCGAGCGCAGCGAGGCCAAATAACAAACTTTGTGATTGAAACTTCGAAATTCTTGGAAATTCTTCCATATGGTAAACCTTGGAAATTCTTGGAAATTCTTCCATATGGTAAAATGGCGTTTGATCAGTACGATAATAGTTGTCTTCAAATGAATATAAAAAAATAACGATTGACACAAAACTCGAGTTTTGAGATGGTTTTCTTGTAAATTCTGATTGGTCGAGAGCTGTCGCGCGATGCCTTCTCAGCCAATCAGCAACAGGGCTGCAAATGTATTTGCGGCCCGTCAAATTCAATTTTCGCCTGCTGAACGGCGCGTTTTCAAGAGGGCAGTTTGTTATTTGGCCTAGTATATTGATGATAATGTACTTCTATTGCACTGAAGTACAAATGTTCTATTTCTCTATGATAAGGTTTTTGCAATTAGATGTAGGTATATGTATATAGCTATTTCAATTAACGTTGTCGCTGAAAAGCCTAAAAGCCTAAAGGCCTTGCTCTAACTATCTTTTTTGTTTTACTAAATAACTTCGTCTGTAGGCTATCTAAGAAAATTAAAGGAATATGTGTCCAAGTTGTAGACTTTGCAAGCATCCAGTGAGTTTCTTATTGTAACTGGTAAGTCACGATAGAAAAAAACATTTCATGATTCCGCTCTCAAAGCTTCTAGGCTATTGTTTCAGCGACAACGTTAATTGAATTAGCTATATATCAGAAAGGAATATACGAGAAGTATCTTGATCATTTTATTTAGTCAGATATTTCGGCTACTAGCTGTAGCCATCATCAATGACAATGATTGTGAAGCTGAAAATGAAAACATCGTGGTCCTAAAACAAGACAAAGGCCGAGGGACTGTCTTATTAGACCGATCAGTATACATCGAGAAATGCCACCAAATCTTAAACACAAACAAGTTCGAGTACCTCGACGAAGATCCGACTGCCCAATTAGAAGGATCTCTACAACGTTTTCTCCGAAAGATAAAGTCCAAACTGGGTGATAACTACAAGCAGCTTTATCCTACAGGATCATGACCTGGAGTGTTCTACGGCACTGCTAAGATACACAAACTCAAAGAAGGCGACACATTAGATGATCTGACACTCAAACCCATTATATCAAATATTGGGACCGCCACCTATAACCTAGCCAAATATCTTGCTAAATTGCTCAAACCACTGACAACATCAGAATATTCCATTCAAAATACCAACGACTTCATCCAGAGAATACAACAAGAGCCACTACCTGATAATTCCACCATGGTAAGCTTTGATGTTAAATCACTGTTTACTAATGTTCCACTTGATCGAACAATTAATATTATTCTACATAAGATCTTCAAAGACAAAGTTATACAATGTGAATTTACCGAATACGAGCTCAAGAGATTACTTCATTTCTGTACCAAGAATGTCCACTTCCTATTCAATGGTAAAATCTACAAACAAGTCGACGGAGTGGCTATGGGCTCCCCATTAGGACCGGTCATTGCCAACATTATGATGGTCAAACTAGAAAACACCATTGTACCTAATCTCCAAGACCTACAAAACTGGAAACGCTATGTCGATGACACTCACACATACGTTAAAAAAGGCTCTATTGAGAACGTAGTTAAAAGTCTCGAAAGCTTTGACGAACAGATCAAATTTACGTATGAAGAGGCCTCTAATAACTCAATAACTTTTCTGGATACAAAAATAACCTGGAGTCAGGATACTAACAAATTCCAAACATCGGTTTACCGTAAACCCACACAAACAGATATCTACATACATTGGCTAGATGAAACACCGATTGCCTGGAAAAGGGGTACCCTTAAGGGCCTTATAAAAAGAGCCTTTAAGGTCTCATCTACCAAAGAATTACTCCAAGAAGAACTAACCAATCTTAAAAATGCTTTTCACGATATTAATGGCTACCCTACCAGATTCATCGAAAAATGTATAGCGCAGGTTACTAAGCAACAGAACCAATCCGATCACCACCAGCAGCAACAACAACAACTACAAAATCAAGAACAGGAGACGAAGTCCATCTGGCTAACCCTACCATATAAAGGAACAAAAGGAAATCAACAAATTACGAAGCTCAAACGGATTGTTAAGAAAGTAATTCCACAAGATACACGGTTCCGTGTTGCATATAAATCAAAAAAACTTGCGTCCTGCTTTCGAACGAAGGACAAAACCTCGAAAGAACACAGTTTTGGTTTAATCTATAAAGTCACTTGCCCTAATGAAAACTGCGACGACATGTACATAGGTGAAACTGCTAGGCGACTAGCGGAAAGGGTTTTAGACCATAGTGGAAGAGACAAAAAATCGTCTGTTTTCAAACATGCCAAAGAGAGTGGCCATAAAAATGTAAACATTGATGACTTTGAGATCATGCACAATAATTTGACCATCTACGGACGTAGAACAATAGCGGAGGCTTTACACATAAAAGAAAACCACCCAAGCCTAAATGAACAAAATGAAATAGCTTCTTTGTTTTTGTTGAATTGACTATGTAAATTCGTCTTAGCTTCACAATCATTGTCATTGATGATGGCTACAGCTAGTAGCCGAAATATCTGACTAAATAAAATGATCAAGATACTTCTCGTATATTCCTTTCTGATTCAACTTTTTGCCCACAAGTTTACTTATATGTATATATGATATTATACTTTTAATATTGTTTATAGATTGTAAATATAAAGAACAGACATTGAGCTTATTTTTGAGTGTAGACGGAAAAATTACGTTTATAAATAATTACCGAGTAAGCTGACAAAAACGGCGGGAAAATACAAAAATCTTGACACGCGCGCGCGCGCCATGTCTTAACCGACAAATGAAACACGGCTAATCGGCCAATCCAGAGCGCTCGTACTATCTAAATTATTTTATAAAGAAAAAAGAAGTATTTCGATTGCAAAATCAAATCCAGCACACAAATAATGAAATCGAACCAGCCCACGTTATAAGATAGGAAGGTATGACGTAAGAAAGCTTTTTGGGCATATTTTTTTTTACTATTATACCAAATATTATCACATCAAATCTACAATGACAGTATTGGGAGTGTATTATTAGTTAAACAATGTGCGTTTATATGGAAAAATGTTTTATTTAATCAAAAAGATCCTTGTTAGCAACTATTTTCGAAAAGCACCTTTAAAAACCCCTTTCTTTTTTTTGATTTTCTCAAAATATCTTCTTATAAGTTCTGGAGTTCTCTGTCTACAGACCAACAAAAAATATTGCGTTTACACGGGTTTGGTAAAAAAAGTTTTGCGGTACATTTGCGAAGATATAAACTTTACGAAAACACCAATATCTTCAAACCTTTAGAATAATAATTATTAATTTGAAAGTTTTCCCCAAACTTCAAAAATGAGTGTACATTATTTTAAAAGATTTGAAGTTAACGTACCTTGTGATAATTAGTAGCAATGTTGTTCTCTTCGCAATCCCTCAAGCAGAAACTTAACTCCATATCTATCGAAAGCGAAGTAATGCAATTGAAGAAATGAGCTTCACACCACTAAGTTGAAGTTAACTTGATAATTTAAGAACGCGTTAGAACTGCCTATAATGAACTCACTGCATTTTCGAAGCCAGTTTCCCGTGAGGAGATTATGAGTTAAGCGGGCTCAGTAGTGAGCGGAAATCATAAACGCGTAAAAAGCGACTCATAAACACTGTAGAGAATACAAGCAGCATAATTAGCCAAACAATAGAGACGGCAAACGGCATTCGCCAAATGACAAACTTTAGCCGTCTGTCCTTAGCTGTTTTTTTTTTTTTTTTCACTTAAGTGAAGATATTAGTATTTTCTGTTGTTAAGAGATTTGTTCTTTATTTGCTTGTTGGATTGATTTAAGGATTAAAGTAAAATATAAAATCTAAATCAAGACGTCGTTTGTTGTTAGCGGTTTCCCAAAAACGTCAATCTTAAGGTCTCTATTAATTGTCAAACAAACCGCAAAGAAATATTCCTACAAGCTATGTACAAACATACAAATTAAGCATTAGATCAAATTCAAACTAAAGGGAAAGATTTGCATGTGTATAATCAATATAAACTGTTTGGATTAAGCACATATATACTGAAAAAGATTGATTATCGATCATCACGTCAAGCCATTGCTGAAGGAAGCTGGCCTGCAACGATTCACTGATGACTTGCGTCCCTAGCTACAATAAAGCATCTCGACAGTAAATCGCATTAGAGTTTTCCGATTTAGCGGTCTTTCGAAAGTTATTGCCAGACACTAATCCCTTTAACAAAAGCTTTTGTTTTTTTTTGTTTTTTTTACACATCAGAGCTTCGCTCAAAACGTTAAAACTATCTATTTCTAGATTATTTTCCTAGATATGCATTTCAGTATATTTATAAATTAGTGTATTCTTTTGGCGTGAACCTAATTCTAGTATATAAAATTACATACCTCGATAATCTGATGAACCTGATTCTTGCCATCTATTTAATATCCATTTAATACTAGTGTATAAAATTTTAATGAACTATCTTACATTCTCAACCTGCCTCGATTAGCGCTATGCTATTAGCAGGTAAATGTGTAATTATCTAAATAATATTTAATTTCTGAATAAAAATGTCAAATGTCAAATGTCAAATGTTAACATCATTAAAAGAATCATTATTCTTTTGTTTTGTTCATCAACAAGTGCGAAGGTATAGTTTCGCTGGCGGTGCTTCAATTTGATGTCAAGTCAGTTCCAACGAATTAAAATTACGTACTGTACTTTTTTCGAGAATAATGTGTACGTATTTCATGCCAACATACAACAAATGTTTTCGCTCACGTGTATTTAAAATTACGATTTTTTACCTTTTCTTGCTTATTTATTGTTTTTCTTGCTTCTCTTCTGACGTCCGTAGTGAGAGATCTGGACAGAGTAGTACGTACCAGTGGGAGAGGGTTTTAAGAAAACGATCGAGAGGCTTTGCCTTCGAGCCAGAGCCAAAAACAAGCTGGATTTTTAAAACTTCTAGCTGAATTAGCTAAATATGTTTCATCGATATGGGTCCCAGGGAAAAGAAAACAAGAGTTATCCCGGCTATCATAGAAAACTCGATGCGGCGGTCAAGTCTTGCTCTTCCATACTAAGACGGCAGTTTTCATTTGTCTCTACCAAGAAGATATTGTTTCAGTGGATGTCGAAAAAGGAGAGTAAAAAAGATGCGTTTTTATGTGTAGAATTAGTGTAGACGTAGTTTTAACACCTTTATGCTACGTATCTCTCACTTTCCATGACAATAACACGTCCAAATACTTTACAAACTCTATCACACATTTTTGTCGTCTAATTATCACACTTGGTACAGCTTTGATTGAGCATTCAATGACAACGTACTTTTGGCTGGCTCAAGCCAACGCTTATCGAATCATTTCCGAAAAACTTTTTGAGGAGCCTTGAGCTTAAAATGGCAAAGTTCTCTGTAAGTTAATTATGCGGTTACGATGATTTCCCCAATCAACGAGTAAAATTTGGATCCTGCAGAAAAAACTTTTCTTAGAAAAAGAAAACAGCACGTTGCTATCACACACATAAACATCCAACGGGGACTGGAAGGGGTTTTGTGTGATCCATGATTTGACTCGAGTTGAGTGCGTGATCTGTGAAAGCCAGATTTTGGCGCGAATTTCCATCGATTTTAAATATACGTGATTCGTGAATTGGCGGAAAGTTTGAAGTGCGATTAGTGATCAAGACCTCCTTTCAAGACCTTGACCAAGGATTGATACAACTGAGTTTAACCTTCCGTATTAGATAATTACTGCTCACAGCAAAATTAGCGAAAGACGTCTGCGCATGCTCGTAGTCACGTCTTTGTGCTTTGTAAACTTATGCAAATTCCGCTTTTACGCTTCCCTTCAACAACGGTTTTAACAAAATGTCAAAACTTAAAACTTATGGCTAGTATTCATATATATGCCTGCATAAATGCAATATATTTGTTTCATAAAAGTATACAAGAGAAATTTTAATAAGTTATACACCGGGAATTCATTTCAAGCTAAAACTCGCATATTTCTTTTAAAAAAAGATCGTAATATGCACGCATGCGCAAACGTTTTTCTCTAGTGTCGCTCACGGTATTATTAGGTGGAACTAAGTGAACTACCTGCAAAATACCTAAAAATGCTGGCGCAGAAGTGATGATCTGATCTAATATAATTACTGACAATCAGACCCTCAACAAAACTGCCAAAATCACGTTAATCTTAGCAAATAACGTTTCTAACTCAAATACGCATGTGTACAATGCTTGTTGTAGATCCCACACGACTTGCAGCTCTGCTTTGTTATAACAGGGCAAGTTGTTCTGGTAGTAATTCTTGTCAAAGATAGCTGGGTTTCGAAAAGGCTCTGAAAAGTATTGAATCTGCTAACTTAGTAGTTTCATTACTAAATTATCCTTCTTAACCCGGTTGTCACCTCTATTTTCAGGAAGTCTCGATTTAAGATTATGGAATTTTCATGATCAGGGAGATTTCGGAACACAGGAAACCCAAGAATGCTAGGCTATACATAATACTAACGTCTGTTAAAAATGTTGACGGCGTGGGCACTATTATAAAAAATAATCGCTGATGAACAGAGAGAAACAATAGATCGTGATGCGGTTAAGAGTTTATAACCTAATTTCACTTAGTTATATTGGCACGTGCCGGTTTCGTATTGCCAGAATTTCGGAAAAGACGCTAAATCGGAAAACTCTATTGCCTTTTAGCTATAGCCTGCAAAAAAAGCCTGCAAAATTTAGATACTTGGCTAAACAGAGTCCCTTGCTGGGCGCATCGATCGTTTATGATCCTCACCTTGATTTGCGGATTTAGAAACAATATTCGAAGTCGGAGTGACGCTCAAATTCTAGAACTTTTATCTTTCACCAGGTACTACCTTCTATCTTAGGCTTCGTCCACACTAAACCGGGTAAATTTGAAAACGCAGCTTTATTTACACGGTTAGGCCATCCGTTCACATTAGACCTTCTGTTTTTAAGACAAATGTCCTATGTAGCAAGACATAGCATTTTGATCGCAAAATGCGTCGCGGCAAAAAACCTAATTTCAAAAAATATTTCACAGCAAGTCTAGGGATAGATTAGAGTTTCTTTTGACGTTTTAAAAATCATGTTAATTGATCGGGGTTTTCAATAATTTATAGTGGCGGCATGGCGATTTTCATATACCTGATTTTTTAGAAAAACTAGAGTTTTGTACAAAACTGCATTTATTGTTTCATATAATCAATATCAAGTTCTGCACTCTTACTAGGCTTCAACGATTTATAATAATAATAATAATAATAATAATAATAATAATAATAATAATATCAACAAACGGAAGACTCTCCAGAAAAATGAGGAAAAACAGAAAATGGATGTTCAATGAGGTTAAAAAGAAATTAACAAAATCAACACTACTTCAAATGAAAGAGAAAAAGATTCAACAGCTGAGACTAAAGAAACACAAAAGGGACAAGAAAACAAAGAGTTTAAAGAGACAAAACGCAAACAAATGGTTTGACAGAAATGAAGCTAAGTTTTACGAACACTGTAGAAATGTAATTAAATCAGACCCCGACAACTTAAGACCAGTATACACAGAGCCAAGCAAAGTGCCTTCAAGCCTTAACCGCACAGAACTCACAAAAAATGACTTCGAAGACCAACTTAGAAGCTCCTTGGATAGAAGAAGTAAAGAAAACAATCAAGTCATCAATACCAACAGCATCACAAGAACAAGTGACAATACAAGAACAAGAAATAACGACAAGCATAAAGAATAAAAGAAACTGGAGTTCACTGACCTGGAAATGACAAAATCACAAACTTCTGGATAAAGAAACTGTCATCAACCCACAAAGGAATAGCAAGTGCCCTAAACGAAATCATCAACAAAGAAATACCTCTTCCTGAATGGCTCATCGAAGGAAAATGTATAATGATACCAAAAACGCAGAATCCAAAGGCAAAAGATCACCGCCCAATCACCTTACTCAACACCCTATATAAAGTGATAACCTCAGTAATTAATAACAAACTCGTAATACATCAAACGCAAACCAAATACATGCAAATCGACCAAAGAGGATGCACTCCAGGCTCGATGGGATGCACCGACAACCTCGCCATAGACAAAGCAGTACTAGAAGAAGTTCAATCTAGAAGAAAGAACTTGTCATGCACATGGATCGACGTAAAGAAAGCCTTTGACTCCGTTTGCCACAAATGGCAAAAAATGTGCCTCCAGATACACAATATACCTGAAAAAATATCCACTTTTATCACCAACACTATGAAAAACTGGAGAATCACGCTAGAAATCAATACAGTAAATGGAAAAGAAAACATTGGCCCAATCCACCTCAAACAGGGAATTCTTCAAGGTGACTCATTCTGCGTGACATTATTCACTATCAGTCTCAACCCAATCGCATCGTACATCCGCAGCACTGAAGGTTATACATTCTCCGACGACACGAAAGAAAAGATTACACACTTGTTGTACGTGGATGACCTCAAAACATTCCATAAATCTCCAAGCAAAGCAATGCTGATGGCAAACACCATGAAACAGATGTTCCTAGACATAGGCCTTGAGTGGGGAATGGACAAATGTGCCTCTATCAACATCACAAGAGGAAAGCTAAACCAATCACCAAACCTCAACCTACAAGGAAATGAAGAGCTTAGAACACTCGGATCAACCGATAAATATAAATTCCTTGGAAAATACGAAAACTCCACTCAGTTAGAAGAAGTAGTATGCGCAGAAGCAAGTAAAGAATTTCTCAAGAGAATGTCAGTCATATGGTCGAGTACTATATCTATTCCAAGAAAGATAAGAGCTACAAACACGTTTGCCCTCTCCCTACTACAGTACCACATGTGGACAGGAGAGTGGTTAATTTCTACACTAAAAGATCTAGACAGAACTTGTAGACAAATAATGAAATCCAACGTATGCATGCACAAAAGCGAATCAACGAAGCTGCTATACCTACCTGAGGAACTGGGAGGTACTGGCCTAAAGAGCGTTGAAGACACTTACAAACACACAAAAATAAAAATGGCCAACTACCTAAACAACTCAAAAGACAAGAAACTCGAACTGGTGAAATCACATGAAATCAAAAAGATTGAGAAAAAAAGAAAATCTTTATTTAAAGATGCAGAAAGATATGCAGCTGAATACAACATCACATGCATCTTTAACGACATGGATACGTCTCTAACTAATGATAGAAATGAAACACTTCACGTCACTACACCAAGCCCTAAACCAATAAAAGAATTCCTCAGAAAGGCCACCATCGAAAAATATGCAAGTGAAGTAAAGAGACAAACATGGCTTGGAGCGTTATCATCTCGGCAGCTTGAAGATAAAGAATTATCACCTAAAGCCAACCAAATCCACAGGATCTGGAAAAATGTACCTGACATTGTCTACAGCGTAAACAAAAGCATAAGACAGCAACTTTTACCAACAAAAACATACCAACAAAGTAAGCTACAAGCAGCAGTCTCAGATACCAGCTGTAGAATGTGTCACTCATCCACTGAATCGACCACGCACATACTTTGCGCATGCCCAACAATTGCACAAAGTCTTTATAAAAGCAGGCATGACAAAATGCTCAGACCAATCTATCATCAACTACTCAACTTATATGGTTTTGAAGAAAGTGACAACAGCAAACCTTGGTACAAGCAGAAACCACCCCCAGCTGTACTGGAGAACGAAAAAGCAAAAATAACATGGGATATCCCATTTCAACTGGAAAGAGCCCCTGCAAATGGAGCAAACAAAATAGATGTAGCTGTGATGGACAAAGACAACAAGAAGTGGATCCTACTAGAAGGAACAGTATGCCAAGTAGGCAAAATCCAAGAAAAAACAACAAATAAACAAGAAAAATACAATGACCTGCGTCAAGGATTGAAAAACATCTATAAAGATACAGAAGTCACGCAAATTAACATCGTCTTCGACTTCCTAGGAGGATACAACAAAGAACTACAAAAAGCACTTGGAACAATTACATCGAATGAAAAAGAGCAAGACTACCTGATTCAAAAATGTCAAAAGTGGATACAATCACAGAACACTGAAATCGTGAAAACATTTTACGGATTTGTTAAGTAATTATACATGTACACATAACGTTAAGTACAAATGTCTTAGGTCGAGAAACCCGCTTTGTACTGAATATGAAAAGGAGAAAATAAAGATTCCATAATAATAATAATAATAATAATAATAATAATAATAATAATAATAATAATAATAATAATAATAATAATAATAATAATAATAATAATAATAATAATAATATTAATAATAATAATAATAATAATAATAATAATAATATTTATTTATTTAGACACGATTAAAATTTACAGCTTTGCTGATGTGGTCGTGTATAGCTATAAAACAAATTGATATATATATTTCTATGGAAGCGTATTCGAATAAAACGCGCTTGAACTTTTACGCATCAAAAAAGTAAACAATTCCAAGCATTCAGTTTACTTGGCCGAAAACCTTACTTTTACGACTCGGAAAAAACTTTTTTTCTTTTTGAGCTCATACTGTCGACACATTCAATAACTGTTCGTTTAGAAAAGTAGAACAAAACTACGTCGCAAGATTTTGAGAAAAGTGAATTTAGGTCAAGTTGATAGAGGTGCGCCTTCTTATCTTTTGTTTATCATTTCACTTTTCTTTATAAAAAGCTAGAAAACTTAAGATTCCCTCGATTAATTTTTTTCTAACTTCAATAGCAGCGTTTTGACTAAGTTGTTTCTTAATCCTACACATTTCATGGTTATTGAAGCATTGTAAGATATCCAACATAAATTATAGAAACGTAAATTTTTAGGCCGCTTACTTCGGTTGTTTTGGTCGTCAAGCATCTCCGTTGTCCAGTTTTTTCCTAAACTTGTAAATTCCAATTCATTATTCATAAAAAAATCAGTGGGCAATGGAGATGCTTGAGCGGCCTAAAAATTTACGTTTTTATAATTTATTTTGGATATCTTACAATGCTTCAATGGCCATGAAATATGTAGGATTAAGAAAACAACTTGGTGAAAACGCTGATACTGAAGTTAAAAAAAGGTAATCGAAGGAATCGTAAGCTTTCTAGCTTTTTGTAAAGATGAGTGAAATGATAAACAAAAGATGAAAAGGCGTTGTAGTTTCTTGAAAGGAAAGCCGGCGAAAGAGTATTATTCTGGACAAAGTAAGAAAACGTTAGGTAAATTGTAATAAATGAAATAAATGAAAAAACTGAAAATCTCACGACACGTGATCAACTGTTCTTTAGTGGTACACTGTCACTTTCTTATGTGTTACCAAATTTCTCGTCTCTGTCGCACTTTCTCCTTCTCATTTCGAAATGTTTCCGTTATTCGCAACTCTATCCATCTATCTATCTCTATGTTTAAAAAGGAGCAAAATTCCATCGGTTTCAAAAGTTAATCTTTGCTTGAATGATTCTTTTCACTGAACAAAAGATTTCACAGGACATGCCAGTATTCGTAATTTGCATGCCCAAGGATAACATTTGCACATTTGCATCTCAACGGTATCAAAAGCGTCTAGAGTGCATTTAGTAAAAGCGTGAAACTTTCCTAATACTAAATTGTACTATTTTGTACAAATTAGTAATTAGTAAATTTAGTGTGCACGTGCAATCACTGAACCGCGCTATTGTGTAAATATGCGCAGTCAAGCGCGTTTTATAAACGCTGGTGTACAAAAGCCAATGAAACGACTAGGTATGATTACTACTGTGATATTAAATGCCGTGTACATAATAACAGAAAGCAAAAAAGAATGAGCGTAGAAAAATCTGTAAAAAATTGAAAGTTTCAAGCATGCACGGTTCAAAATAAATTAGCAATTCAAATCTCCCGCCAACATTTAAAAGATAATTTACAAAACACGGCGCAACAGGTTTTTTCATTTGGTGGAGTTGCATGGCTCCTTTGAGTACATGCAGTGGTGACATCTCTGGGTACACAGCTGCGATGGTTCTGGCATGTTTATTTACATCATTGTACAACTGTCGATGCTTCTCGAGCTGTTTTTGTTGTTGTTCTGTTACAAGAGAACAGGGAAGTATATAAATAGCTAAACTCCGCGTTTTAAATATAAGGCTGAAAATTGGGAATGAATGAAATGTACAGTGAATTTCGTTCATATTCACATATGTTGTCATTTGTATAAACCTTGCGAGTCGTACGCCATTACAGATACTCACCTTTTCACTTTTCGGCTGCTGTTTGAGCTGCTCTTGCCTTTTTACATGCTACGTCATTGTTTGCTGTCTGCAAAGCTACAGACACTGATGGAAATGGGGTGATCGCCTCCGCTCTATCTTGTAGGACTTCTGTGTGCGTTATACACTTCTTACAACTACAGAGTTTGTAGGGACACAATTTTTTGTGACCACGAAGCGCGCTAATCACCCATGTTTTCTACATTTAGCGCACGTACGACCTGGCTGTGATTCCATTTCAAAAAAGTGCATAAAGTTAAGCGAACAAAGCAGGGAGATGGAACAAACCGAGACCAACCCACGCTTTTTAGGCTTGCTCGCTTGTGAACAAGAAATAATTAGTAGTCAAAGTTTAACGCCAAATTGCGCACGTGCATAACGAGAGCACGTGAGCATGGGATTTTTTTGGAGCTATAGCATGAATTTTTAGAATGCAGCAGTTCGACTTACTCTAGAATGCCGTGGAGAATAGTTTCAAGATCCATTACAGAAGCGAATGTTTGTTGACGTTTAAAGTCAGCCAGAGTATTTGAAGCCGGGTGAGCTAAAATAGTACTAGTAACACTTATTCATTAGTGTGCCTTGATTTTGCAGTAGCGCCAGGGAATAAAGACTTTAAAGCCATTTTAATTGCGTAGTGTGGTTATTTTAGCTTTAGATGCATGTGTCTTGTGTTCGGATTTTGCAGCAGCGCAAAGGAATAAAGACTTTAAAACCATTTCACTTGCGTACTGTAATTATTTTAGCTTTAGATGTGTCTTGTGTTCTGATTTTGCAGAAGCGCGAAGGAATAAAGACTTTAAAGCCATTTCACTTGCGTACTGTGGTTATTTTAGCTTTAGATGTGTCTTGTGTTTTGATTTTGCAGCAGCGCCAGGGAATAAAGACTTTAAAACCATTTCACTTGCGTATTGTGATTTTTTTAGCTTTAGATGTGTCTTGTGTTCTGATTTTGCAGCAGCACGAATGAATAAAGACTTTAGACTCTAAAACCATTTCACTTGCGTATTGTGTTATTTTTATTCAAAGCACGTGCACATTCGCTGTTCACGCTTCAACTAATTTTTAACAAAGTAGTACAAAATAGTACTATTTAGTAATTAGTGTTTCATGCTTTTACTAAATGCACTCTAACACGGAATAACTCTAATGAGTAGTCCAGTGAACAACTTCACGCTTAACAGTTCTCTCTAGAGAATTCAGGCGTTGCATTGTTAATGGCCGGATCTATTGAAATGGTTTGCAGTGCTGCTTTTGCTTTGCTCAATGTTTTATATAGAATAAGATGTTTTATGACATCCCTTTTTCATTATTTCCCCTAGTCAAATACCAAAATTTAATTGGTGCCTTTTTTATGATTGAAAAATAGTCATTGCCACTTGTCATGTCAGGGCCAAAGATGACAAGACGATCTAAAACATTCAGTGGGTATTGGCATCTAAAACTTGAACTATTAACATCATTATCAAACAAGCCATACTAAAAATTTCAAAAGGAAAAACAGGATAGCATTTTTCTTGGAGAATTTGAAACAATGACAAGACAATTGCTGGAATTTGGGAAAAGAAGAACGGATACAACGGAGGCTCCATCACTGAACTGATGCTGAAATAAATATAAGACTGCCAAAGCGTTTCCACACTCAAAACTTTCAATAAATTCAGGGTCTATCAATTGACAAAAGGGGTCTTCTACAATATCAGAAACTAAATGTCCAACTAAAACTTGCTACAGGCCCCATGAGATACTACTGATCACTGACTTCGATGACACACCCATAACAGCTGTAATGACCTCGATCCATTGATGATTAGAATAGAGCACAAGCATGAAAAGCATAAAACAGTTATTAACTAAATAGTACAAAATAGCACTAATTAAACAATATGAGGAAACAAAGAATTTAGATGCTATTTTGCACTAATTAATTACACAAGGTATAGGTGTTCCATGGCTTTATTAGTGTTTGCGCTCCATTCAAACCTACAAAATTGATAAAAGAAAATCATGATATTTTAGCATGCGTCTGCATGAAAATAGTCCTCTATTGCCCATGCAATGATTCATAGTTAATCCGAATAACACCTTTTTACTATAAATAAAACAACAAGATAGATACTACATCCCTCACTTATAATCACGGTCATTGAGCAAGACAGAACGTGTATGTCCTGTACTGATGGATAGTAAACGAAACATCTTTTTGGAAGCAGCGATGGCAGGGCATCCAGTTGTTGTCGTCGAAGATGAAACAAAACCGAAACTTGATAAAAAGAATGCGAAGCAACCTAAAAAACGAAAAGAAGACACTGACAAAGAAATTTTCATCATTAAACATAACGTAGGCAGACTGCCAGGAAAAGTGCTAAGATACGTTGAAATGATGGCAAACCATTTATCGCCACTCGACAAGGCCTATTTTTCAACGATAGGCCAAAAGGGCGGCTCATCAAGAGAAGCAGCCAAAAAACGAATTTGTAGAAGGTTAAAAAACATGTAAGTGAAACAAACCGAAACAAACCGATAGATTTTTTATTTTTTTCGATATGTACTAGTTTTAGCTAAAAGACATCGAATTCTGGAAAAATTAGGATAGGTCACCGTGCTAGATTTTAAGTTATAAGGCTTTGAATACCGTTACGTGGCGTCCGCCATATTGAAATATTTAGAACACAGGAAGCCCAATCAAATTCGATATCAGCGCGCGCGTTCAAAACATGCGCAAACGTTATGCGCACGAATGCGCGAGCGCATTACCTTAACTGCATTATCACAATAACAACAGACACAATTGCAGTCGGCTAGGGGCGGAGGGGCGGGCATCTCGTATTATTCATGCTACAAATCTGACGGAAAACGGTACACGATTGAGATATTGGTATATATGATAAATAAACTGCGATATATTGTTTTCTGAATGAATCTGAAAAAACAGAGAAAGTAAATTAAAATAAACGATGAATAGTACCGACGTACTAGGAGAGAGAGATGCCTTCGAGTGGCAAATATTCCTTTCTCAGTGCTTAAATACTCTGAACACAATATACCCTTGGGATATGATTATCACAAAACTGCTATTGTCTTAAACACAACAAATACTTGGCCCGTGGCATAGCCTTGCGCCCGGCTTAACAACTCCTGACAGACTGTGTACATTTCGTAACACTATTAAATACATGAAACTACTGGAGTATTGTGACTTTTATAAAGCTATATTTACACTGACAGCAAATTTGGCATGGCAGGGCCTGATTTTGGCGCGGGCTGAAATCCACAGAAGAGCAGTATAAAAATGGTTCATGTTGTGACAGAAGCTCCAAATTTGCTGTGTTTGTGCTTGGGTATCAAGAGGACAAACACAATAAACTTGGAGCTTTTATCACAAAATGAACAATTTTTATTCTTATCTTTCGGATTTCAGTCCGTACCCGGCAAAATCAGTGGTGCCGTGCCAAATTTGCTGTAGTGTAACAAAAAAAGACTAACGTTATATGAGACCTTCAACATAACCAAGTCCGCCATTGTCCACCATATTTTCAAAAATCTGCCAGTTCTCGAAGTTATTTTTTAAAATAACGATGAAGACAGCTAGCACAGCGGAAACAGTAAACAAGGAAGAGAGTTATTTTAAAGATTTTATTTGTTTTGTGGAATAGTTGTGTATTTGAATTGCACCTAATAAAAATATGAATTCACTTAAACATTTTGAACTAAAGCATTTCGTTGGACCTCGAGGACGAATAGTCTATTACAATGTTGTCCATGATGACCGATAGATATGTTTTAGTATAAAACTTCTGACTGGTCAAATTCAGCAAAATCTGCAACTCATCCCCAGGGGTATCGAATCGTCTTTTGCGAACATGCGAGCAGTGTGTTTATTTTTGCGAGTTTATAAGTATCAATTTTTTCTTGCGAGCAGCGAGCACTTAAGAAAATATCATAATTAAGTAACAAGAATCCGAGCATGCGAGCAGTTGCAAAATTTTGAGAGCACGAGCCAGCAGGTTGTAACTAATACTCGCAGGAACTGAGTATCTCAAGAGGCATAACAATGCTTTGATAATATTAGTGGTTGAATGGGCTAAACAACATCAGTTAGTAAGTGATGAGACCATTTGGTACAAAGAGAAATGGGTGAAGGGACATATGATGGAAAACCAGCAGGCAAAGATGATGATATGGGATTTTGAATACAGCTTGAATAAATAGAAGGCCAGATTTGACATTACAAAAAAAAAACAATCCAAACAAATATGGATATGTGATGTCGTGCCCACAGGAGGAAAACATCAACAAGAAGATATCTGAAAAGCTAACAAAATATCAACAACTTGCCTTTGAGACACGTGAGAAATGACCTGGTTTATATCAGATCACTGTGATGCCTCTGGTAATTGGCTGCATTCTACTTCTGTCTATGGCCGCCTAAAACTCTCAGTTTTGAGGCGTGCGGGAGGAAAAGCTCTAGCAACCGACTATCGTTAAATGGTCAATTTAAGTACATAGAAAATAGTAACAGTGTATTGGCTCTTCATCTGTAAAACATTACACATAGCAATACAAAAATACGTCATATACGACACTCCCGCACTCGTTTAGACGCTTTTGATACCGTTCAGATGCAAATGTGCAATATGTTATCCTTGGGCATGCAAATTACGAATACTGGCAAGTTCTGTTAAATCTTTTGTTGAAGGGGATCATTCAAGCAAAGATTAACTTTTGAAACCGGTGGAATTGTGCTCCTTTTTAAACAATTTGCGAATAGCAAAAACACGTATAGCAAACATTTCGAATTCTTAATTTTTTTCATTTTCTTTTGAATAAAACCTAAGAGCGCGCTCAATGACTTGTGATACGTCCCTAGTGCGCGCATTTCCGCTAATATTTCATTCAAAAACACAACAAAATCTCCAACGTTTTTGCCTTTTTTCATCAAAATTGCTATTTTGTGATCAGAATATACATAGTTTTGATGCTAGATAGTGTGAACAACAGCAGAATTAAGAAAACTTTGATTTGACGCTGTTTTTGAAAAATCATCAAATCTGCACTAAACGGTTCTCTGGATCAGAAGTGCCAAATTATGACGTACGGGAGTAGGGTAAGACGAAAATTAAACTGCATCCGGTTACTAAAAATAGTCCAATCGGGAATTATCATGACGCGCGCGGTATTAAGGAGTTTCCCTTTCTTATTTATGCTCTCTTGCAATTACCGATAGTGATAGAACTGTATATTTTGTTAACTGAACGCCATAGTTGTAGTTTCTTGAAAGAATAGCCTGCGAAAGAGTGCTATTCTAGACGTTTAAACTAGGTAAATTGTAAAGATTTGTTTGAACTTTATAAGAAACAGTAATCATGTTATGTGACTAGTTCTGTGGCCAGCGTTGTCGTTTGGTAGCGAAACTGCGCTTATTTTAAAACAAATAAATGAAATAAACAAAGATAAAATAAATTCGAAATATTTCTGTTTTTCGAAACTCTAGAAATTGTTTAAAAAGGAGCACAATTCCACCGGTTTCAAAAGTTAATCTTTGCTTGAATGATTCTTTTCAACAAAAGATTTCACAGGACTTGCCAGTATTCGTAGTTTGCATGCCCAAAGATAACATATTGCACATTTGCATCTGAACGGTATCAAAAGCGTCTAACATGGAATAACTCTAATGCACTAATTCTGAAATAAGCAGCTCATCATTGTTCAGACTTTGAAAGAGCCATTCATTAAAGCGACCATTTTCAGCACACAAAGCTTGCGCCATCCTATCAATCGCGATGGTAGATAGCACCGTTTGTACGTATGCCTCAATGAGATCATCTAAACCTAATCCAAGCTTGTAAAATCCACCACAGTCGTACCGGATAACTCTATCAATGTCAGAGTTCCACGTGCCGTCCGGATTCTTGAAAGAAAGGTTTGTCATGAATGCATCACTCTTGTCGCTGTCTTCTTTGTCGACGCTATTGATAATTGGCCGAGGCGCCCGCCTTGAATACATCCCTATCGGTCTGAGGCCTGTGGAAGTGGCACTAATCATCATTCGTATATCAGATACGAAGACGCTACCCTTTTCCGACGGCATGGTACCAATGTGCAAGAGCCTTTTTTGAGCGTTGGAAGAACTATGACTACCAATAAGTTGTTGAACGATGAACAATTCGTATTGGTGGTTCTCCTTTAGGAAATCTTGGAGATCGTTTTCGTTCTTGATGATGAAAACTCCTTGTCCTGCGTTACTGTATGGAACCTAGAACGATATTGGGAATGATAATGATGAGGTAGTGATGATGATAATTATGATCACGATGATGGTGATTGTAAATCTTCATCTATAATACAGTTGACTCTTCCGTAAGCGACCACTGTCGGGGTCAGGAGAAAGTGGTCGCTTACGGGAAATGGTCGCTTTACAAGAAAGTTAACACAGGAAGCCCAAATAGTGAGAATCCTAACACAGGAAGCCTAAACCATTTAGGCCTATTATTTGTAACTCGCAACCAACGTGTTCAAACTGTCAGCGATTGAACTGCTTAATAAATAAAAACTTTGAATGTGCTAGATGTTGAAATATGTTTACAGTTCTGTATTATAATATAGATGACTGCAAGATGTATTACACGAGATTCGGCACTTAACTGACCTAAAACTAACTCATTTCATAAGTGACAGTCCAGGCCAGTTCCTCATTTCCTTGCTAGTCTGAAAACTCTTAAACTGGTACTTGGATGGTCGCATACGATAGAGGGAAAACAATGAAAAATTCCAAATTTTAATCCCAAACTTTTTATGCAATGCTTTCCGGCTCATCCCTGAATATATCGATGGACGAGTTCACGATCGAGTGTCCGAAGGCTTGGATTTAAAGTAAAGCTTTGTGACAAACATAATTCTTTCGTTTCTAATCAAATTATTTTCTTTTTCAACTTTGAATGACTTAAGGATAACGTACACTTCTTCAAATCAAGTTCAAATGTTGGTTAAAACGTTTGGGACGACAAGACCACAAAATATTGTTGTCTCAGAAATGTACGTAAGACACGATTTAGTTGATCTCAATACAAAATTATGAACGCTTCAATACTGATATAAAAACCTCACCTTGATCACTGCCTGGCCTCCTAGTTTCTTTACCAAATTTGGAATATCCTTCTTGTGGACGTCACAGATAGTCATTGGTGTTTGAATAGCCAATCCGCTTCCTTCAAGCTCTTGATTGAAGACTGTGTACGCCTTGGACGCGAGTAGCTTGTTCCTTCCTCCAGCTAAACAAGCAACTGGAGGATTTATAACCAGCGTTTTGCAACCCAGTGGAAGACGATTCCACGGCCGTTGCGTGACATAACGAAAAGCTGCACGAATGGAATGCCATTTCTGATCTTCTCCAAGAACGTACATGACGCCGTCACGAAACTCAAATACAGGTCTGGCCTCGTTATCATAAGCTGGGACGTAGTAGACATTCTCGTTGAAAATGTCGGCCATGGTGTGGGCATATCCAGACGTTTCGATTGGGTTCTTGTCATAAAGAACAGCTAGTTCCCCCTCTTTTACCTTGCACTCATCCAGTGCTGGTTTAAAGGTACGCTCAAGAAGTGTTCGATAGCCACCTTGTCTCTGCTGCTCGTCTAGAAGAGGCATGTATTTTTGGCCTGATGGACATGAATTGTTTTCTATTACCACGATTATCTTACGTCCTTCCTCTGTTGCGACTTTCATGAGGTCTGCGCCTGCCCAGACGAAGAACTTAGGCTTGTAGGCAAGCCATTTTTCAAGGACTTCCCGTTGCACCGTGGGATGAAGCATACAGTAGCGTATAATAAGGCAGGAGGTCTCAAGCTCTAAGAAGCGCTTTGCTACAGGATCTATAGGGTTGAGATATCCTTCTCGTATCCAGTGGTTACTCGGTTTGAAGGTGTTGGGCTTGATTAGTTTAGCTCCCTTAGCTGCCATTGGTAACTAAATATGGTAATGAAGAATGATTCTTTTAATAATTGTATTATTCATATTAGATATTAAAATCATCAATATTTTAATAAATGAAAGATCGTCCTACTTTAGATTTTCTGTAAAACAAGTCGAATTTCGGCTGTGCTGCATTGCGGCGATCATAAGAGTGAAGAAACCATGAGTTGAAAAATCTACGCAAGTTAAGCTCATAGTTCAAAGGCCTATTCCGGGCCCTAAAATTGCCCAAAATCGCCTAAAATCGCCCTAAATCGCCTTAAGTTTTGAGCATCTTTGGGGATAATTTTGCTTAAATCGCCTACGATCGCCCAAAATTACAGCGATTTTAGGGCCCGGAGTAGGCCTATTCAATCTGATGATGGTAGGATAGCTGAAAAGTTTACTTATTTTACCGCAGGTCGAAAGTCCCCCAGTTCGAAAATCGTCTGGTGTTTTGCTTTTTTTGTTAAATTGTACTACTTTCAATGGTTAAAACAATGGAATATCGAAAACAATACAGAATATAGAAGCGCCAAGGAAATTCACGAGTGTAGAGTAATCGCACTTAACCCGTGAAAAAGCACAAAATCTAAATAGTACTAAATAGTACAAAGTCCTTTGTTTTCCATTATTTGATAGTGCTATTTGGTATTATTTAGCTAGTACAATTTCACGGGTTTAGTGCGATCACTCTAGGCTTGGTCTCAATTGAAAAAAAAGAAGTCAATATATTTGTACTTTTAATATTCATTGTGTATAGTATCAATTTTGTGTTGTAAGTAAAGTATCATATGTAATGAGAAAAAGTTTTGCTATTTCACAAGAAGATTCGTAAGAAGTCGTAAACAAGTTTTGACTTGATCAGATTCTTTGTATAACTGACATAACTAAATTTAATTATTCTTCGTTTGATATATAGACACATGGAACAGTCTACCGGCATCAGTAGTAGAACATGAGTCAGTAAATAGCTTTAAAAAAGCTTTAAAGTCAACATTAATTGATTAGGCACTAAGTATGTTTACGTATTTAGTATTATATTAAATTAATTAAATTAATTGATGTACATTATATCACCATATATAAGATTCAATGATCAAGTTTATATTCAATTCCATTCAAATATTCCATATATAAAGTCAACATTAATTGATTAGGCACTAAGTATGTTTACGTATTTAGTATTATATTAAATTAATTAAATTAATTGATGTACATTATATCACCATATATAAGATTCAATGATCAAGTTTATATTCAATTCCATTCAAATATTCCATATATATATATATATTTTATAGAGAGTGAAATTTTATGACAGATTTTTATATTATATTGTACTGTATTGTATTGTTAAATGTATGTAAATGTATATTTATATAGTATATTTATTGGGGTATAGTTTACAATGAGGATTCAGTTCCTCCCTTCTATGGCCCTGTTGTAGTAGTAATGTTATTTATTACAATTATAATAAAGTTATTATTATATAGTTTGCATGTATGATCTAAAATTTAAGTCAAAACTATATACCTCGACCACATTTCAAGCAATTCAATTTGTTGAATAACTGTAAGCAGAATTTAAAATGCGCATTTATTTGGTAAAAAAATTCATGGAGCCAATATCTTGGAAGACATTACAGTTAGGCCTAGTTCAAACGTCGCATCTCACATGTGCTGAATTCAATGCCAATGAGATGATAATGAGGAGAAACAAAGATTTGACTAATTTGCATAGAATTTGGCACATGCATGTGAGATGCGACGCTTGAACTAGGCCTTATCTTCCAGAATTTTCCAACATGGCGGACGAAACGCCAAAACCTCTAAAATCAAAGCATAGTATTTCGCTAAAATATACATAGAATAGAAGTTGCTTGTGTGTTTGAGAAAGTTATTCAGCCAGGTTTGATATTTTGGAACGTGCATATATCAGCTGTGAGACGTGAGCGTTATTTGCGTGACAGAATATCTACCTCGAGACTAGGCAATCAAATATTTCTAAAACTCCAAATTTTATCTTTCCTCTTTTTATCATAATTGACTGTAGCATTTGTCTTTATGCAATGTAGCCATTCAGATTTTCTCTTTATAAACTTGTGCTAAAGCGAAGCTAGAATATACATGGTTTACCGCTACGTCGTTCCGCACAGATGACGGACGGAATTAGTTGCCGAATTTTCACTTATGCCGGTGACGTAAAATTCCGCATTTGAATAAAGAAATGGTTCACGCGTAGCGTGCGTCCATCGTGAAATGGTGCACGCGGGAGGTTGCTAAGCACGAAAGAAGCGTAAGAGTCGCACGAGGCGTTAGCCGAGTGCGACTCTAGCTTCTTGAGTGTTTAGGCAACCTCCCGCGTGCATCCATTTCACGATGGACGCACGCTAAGCGTGAACCATTTCTTTTATAACATAGCCACAATATCAAAACGCGAATTTGTTGATCAAATACAAAATTCTCACCACACTCCACGATTGACAAAGCGCGCGAAAACAAAGTGCCGGCTTTGTAAATTGTGGCGGCGACAACAACTGCTTTGAGTTCGTTCACTAGCGAGTTTATACTCTAAAATATACCAGAAAATGTCATTTAAACCTCATGGAAATAGTATTACAAAGGTGTGTACTTGGACTCGATCTTTCAAGGCTTCACAATATCGATGAAAAAGACGTAATTGCATCGAATCAGTAGTTTGGAAACTGAATACTCGGATCATCAGTGTTGTGAGCCGTGTTGTCATTTGTTCAAAACTAGAAACTGGTCCTAAACTACTAGAAAAACTATTTTGTTAAACCAGAAGTTAGAAGAATGGAAAGACAACATCTAGAGAAAAACTACACAGGCTTTTGGAGATTTTTTGTCGTCAACTTTCCATGGTTTGTTGTGATTCCCGTCACTTTAGTTTCTGAAATTCCATGAGTGGAAGAAAACCGAGTAGAGCAACAAGTATTTCGTCGAAGCTTACAAATATTGGATCGACATCATTAGCTTGTGGAAGAATTTTGTTTAGTGATCAAATATTCAAGCATTCTTGAGTGGAATGGACGGAATCCTTGCAGGTAGAATTACTGTAATTTTCTATATTTTTGATGTAGCTTCTCATTCAAATTTTGATCGATCGAACTTGTGAGATTTTGTTATGCTTTTCTAGATTTATCTTCTCCTTCAGCATACCAAAGTATTTGTCAATAAAAGACAATCAATGAAAAAAGAAAAAACTGTGTTTTTTGTTTCACAATTAAGCTCACGCTGTAAGATTTTGAATAGTTTTTGTGAAGCTTACAACTTCACATTTTCTACTAAAGAGCTTAATGACAAGTCTTGCTATAAAAGTTCAATGTGTTTAATATCATAGTGATCACTATTGAGTTTGTTTGTTTGTTTTTATCTATTTATATTTCTCTAGAAGTACATAAAATTTATTCTGGCTGCTTTTAGACGTTTACACCGACCAAACACTAGCTTTTTTGTATCCCTTCCAAGATGTTTTTCCGAAAGCATTTATTCAAAATTTCTGACTCTGTAGTGTAATAGTGTTTATACGTTGGAGTTCCTGTGTAGAATCCGTGAATAAAGGATCACGGGAGATTGGCCAAGAACAACATGGCGTGGTGTTTGTTTAATTAAAGATAACATAGTTAATCTAAGCCATCCAGCCGCAAGCAAACATTACATGGTGTCAGAAAGTGGTCGATTCTCAAGCCGAAAGACGGAACAAAAGTAAATTCAAAGAATTTAGTTCAACGAGAACGCAAAAACGGAAAAATTCCATGGGAGACGACGAACAACCAGCAGCAGCATCGGCTGCAGAAATTCAGCGAATTTCAACCCCAAGCTATCAAGTACCATCGCCTGAAAAATTCTCATTTAAAGCAGATGAGTGGCCGAAATGGATACGACGTTTCGAGCGATTCAGAAAGGCAACTGGCCTCGATGAAAAGACTGGAGAAAATCAAGTGAATACACTGATATACTCGATGGGAGATCAAGCTGATGATATCTTTGCTTCGTTTAATTTGTCTCAAGACGAAAGCAAGGCTTACGACGTGGTCAAAGGTAAATTCGAAGCATACTTTGTTGTCAAAAAGAATGTGATCTATGAGAGAGCTAGATTCAATAGTAGAATCCAAACAGAAAATGAAACAGTCGACCAATTCATCACTGATTTGTATAAACTCTCAGAATATTGCGAATTCCAAGGCTTAAGAGAAGAACTGATTCGTGATAGAATCGTTGTCGGTATTAAGGATATGAAACTGTCAGAGAGACTACAACTTGACTCCAAACTTACCCTAGAATCTGCAATTCGACAAGCAAAGCAATCAGCATTGGTAAAAAGTCAACAAAACGTTGTGCATGGATCTAGTGAGTCTATTAAGATAGACAAAGTTGAGAAATCCTACAAAGGAAAGCCAGCGAAAAGGGAACAAAGTTCTAATCGCAAGCCTCAACCCCAATGTGGTAGATGTGGACGTAAACCCAGTCACCCCCAGTCAAAGTGTCCAGCCAGAGAAGCAACCTGTCACCGCTGCAAAAAGAGAGGACACTATAAAGAAATGTGCCGAACAAACAAGAATCTAAATGAAGTCTATGAGGATGAAGCGTCTGACGAAGAAGAATCTGATGAAGATTTCCTAGGATCAATATCAATCCATGTAGATGAGCTGAAGGACACTGAGGAATCATGGAAGGTAGAACTTAAACTAGAAAATGTTAAAACCACTTTCAAGCTCGACACAGGTGCAGATGTCACCGTGGTACCAGAGAAAATATTCAAGAAAACTGGAAAACAATTACAGCCAACGAAAACAAGGTTAACAGGTCCAGGACAATACAAATTAGATGTCCTTGGTGTGATGGAGTCACAAATAGCTAGTGAAAAGAGAGTAACAAGACAGAAAGTGTACGTTGTCAAGAATCTAACGACTCCACTTCTAGGCAGACCAGCCATACAAGCACTTAACCTTCTTACTAAAGGTGAAACGGTGGACACAGTTCACGCTGATGTATTTAAAGAACATCCAGACCTATTCAAAGGGTTAGGAAAGTTATCTGGAGAGTACCACATCAAACTCAAAGAGTCTGCAATTCCGTACGTTGTACATACTCCTCGAAGAGTAGCCTTACCTTTACTCCCGAAGGTGAAGGCAGAGCTAGAAAAGTTGGAAAAGCAAGGCGTCATCTCAAAAGTAGACGAGCCCACGGAGTGGTGCGCCCCAATGGTGGTGGTTCCCAAGTCTAATGGTAAGATAAGGATATGCGTCGACCTAACCAAGCTCAACGAGTCAGTATGCCGAGAAAGGCATATGCTACCATCGGTGGAACAGATACTGGCCCAGATGAACGGCGCTAAAATCTTCAGCAAATTAGATGCCAATTCAGGCTTCCATCAGATTCCCCTGGACAAAGAGTCAGCATTACTTACTACATTCATCACTCCATACGGCAGATTTTGTTACAACCGCCTACCCTTCGGCATAACCTCTGCCCCAGAGCACTTCCAACGACGAATGTCAGAGATACTGAGTGGTCTTCCAGGAACTTTGTGTCTTATTGATGATACCCTCATCTATGGATGCAACCAAAAGGAACACGACGACAGACTGGATGCTGCATTAAAGAGAATCAAAGCTGCAGGATTAACACTAAACAAGGAAAAGTGCAGATTTTCCCAGAAGCAGGTGACCTTCCTCGGGCAAGTAATTGATGCAGAAGGCATACGCCCTGACCCAAACAAGGTAAAGGCAGTTGTAGACATGAAACAGCCAACGGACAGGAGTGAGCTGAGAAGATTTCTTGGTATGACCAATCAACTAAACAAGTTCACGCGAAACTCAGCTGAAAAAACTCAACCTTTGAGAGACCTACTTAGCCAAAAGAACGAGTGGCAATGGGGTCCCTCACAGCAACAAGCCTTCGATCAACTCAAGAAAGAGTTAAGTGATCCAGACAAGATCTTGGCTCATTACAACCCTGCTGCGGAGACAACAGTCAGCGCAGATGCATCATCTTATGGTCTGGGCGCAGTGTTAACACAACGACAAGAAAATGGTGAATGGCGACCAGTAGCATACAATTCAAGATCTATGTCTGATGCTGAGAAAAGATATCCACAAATCGACAAAGAAGCGCTATCGGTTACGTGGGCCTGCGAGAGGTTCAGTGACTTCTTGATAGGTATGACCTTCAAGATAGAGACTGACCATAAACCATTAGTATCACTGTTAGGCAGTAAAGACCTGGATCGTCTTCCACCCAGAGTCCAAAGATTCCGCCTACGTCTAATGAGGTTCAGCTACAGTATAACTTATGTACCAGGAAAAGAACACATCTCAGCAGACGCCTTATCAAGAGCCCCGGTAGGAGAACAAGATACACTACTACATGAAATTAGTCAAGCCTTTGTGGACCAAGTCATTGCGGATTTACCAGCTACCAATCACCAGCTAGACAGAATAGCCCAACACCAAAGAGAAGATGAAACATGCCAACTACTACACAAGTACAGCACACATGGGTGGCCTGACAAAGTTCAAGGTACGCTGAAACAATATCAACCTGTAGCAAGTGAAATTACAGTCCAAAATGGCCTACTAATGCGAGGACATCGCATCATAATACCTATGGCCCTCAGAATGGAAATTCTAGAGAAATTGCATGCAGGACACTTGGGCCTTGTGAAATGTCGTCAGCGTGCAAGCCAGTCTGTATGGTGGCCCGGACTCGGAAACCAGTTACAGGAGCTGATACTTAACTGCAGTACCTGCCGCCAACACCAACAAAACAGAGCAGAACCACTTATTCCAACAGAGCTTCCAAAGTACCCTTGGCAGAAAGTAGGTACAGATCTTCTAGAGTTCAAGAAAGGACAAATCTGGTTGTAGTGGATTATTACTCCAGGTATGTAGAACTAGCAAAATTGAATTCTGCCACATCTGCAGATATTATCCTCCATCTGAAGTCAATATTTGCTAGACACGGTATCCCAGAATATTTGGTATCTGACAATGGACCTCAGTATGCGTCCAAAGCTTTCTCTACCTTTTCTCAAGACTATGGTTTTCAACATGTAACCAGCAGCCCTCACTATGCACAAGCGAACGGACTAGCTGAGAGAACTGTTAAAACTGTAAAGGCAATTCTTGCAAAGTCCTCAGACCCCTATCTAGGACTACTGTCTTACAGATCAACTCCACTAGAGCATGGTTACTCACCAGCACAACTACTTATGTCCAGAAATCTTACAACTACAGTACCAGTGGTAAGGGAGCAGCTGAATCCATCTGTTGTTGAACCACACAGATTTAAAGCTAAAGATGATGATCTCAAGCAAAGACAGAAAAGAAACTTTGACTCTCATCATCGTGCAAAGCCACTGCCATCTCTGGATGCTGGAGAGCAAGTATGGATTCCTGATCTCAACGTAAAAGGAACCATTCAAACTGATGCTGCCCCAAGAAGCTATAACGTCATTACAGAAAAGAGCAAAGTGAGACGAAACCGAAAACACTTGAACCAAATGCCAGAAGAAAGCAACAATGGGGAAAAGCCAGAAGAGGAAAAGCAGGAAGATTCCAAGCCTGAAGAAAAGCCAGAAGAAAGGAAGCAGAAGGATACAAAGTTTCAAGAAAAGCTTGTGGTTCATCAAGAAAAGCAGAACATTATGACTAGGAGTGGTAGAGTTGTAAAACCACCAAACAGATACGTTGAAAATTGTTAATTGTTTATTATACTTTACTGTATTCATTATCTGAACTTTGAATATGGACATTCAGGGACATTTATATTTGTTAGTAAGTCTATATACATTATAGCTTTATATAACCCAAAAGGGGGATGTAGTGTAATAGTGTTTATACGTTGGAGTTCCTGTGTAGAATCCGTGAATAAAGGATCACGGGAGATTGGCCAAGAACAACATGGCGTGGTGTTTGTTTAATTAAAGATAACATAGTTAATCTAAGCCATCCAGCCGCAAGCAAACATTACAGACTCTATCCGCGAAAATAGCTTGATGTACAAAAGACTTTTAATTTTAGCTGCTCCGCGAAAAATCACCTGAGGTTAAAACAACTTACTGTCATGGCATTGGTTACTTGAATGTAGGTTTTTCAAGGTTTGTTTTTGAGTTTTTGTGAGCTTTTGCCGTCTAAAGCAATGAAAAAACTATAACATTTTTTCGAGAAAAGAGAAAATCTGACGTGAGCGTGCGTCCATCGTGAAATGGCTCACGGTAAATTAGCCAATCAGAGCGCGCGCGTTATTGTAGCTATGTTATAATCAAATATATACAACATTTAATTGATAGCTTTTTGCAGTTTCAGTAAAATAATAGAAAATATCTCAAAAATAACAATTCTATAATCGAAGAACGAAAAAAATATGAAAATTGAATTTTCAACTCTCCCCCCTCAGTTCGATTTTATCTCAACATGCACAAAGCGGAGAAAACTTTGGTGACACTTACATCATTGATCGTTAAGTTTTGACCGAGATGTTTGAAAAATATTTTTTTATTACAAAACTAATTATGACAAGAAAAAGCAAGTAAAACAATAGGCCCCTTGCAGCACGTCGGAATGCAGCTCAATTTGGAGGGCAAAACAAAAGAATTTCAATGTCCAGAGAACTAGAACCTATTGTTTTGCCCTTCAAATTGAGCTGCATTCCGACATGTTGCAAGGGGCCTATTACGTGTATCTTGTGTACGTAAACTTCCATGCAGATAGAGCGATAACACTAGAGTGATTTTCATTGGACCGTGAAAGAAAAATGACTATTTGTCTCTATTAGACATGTTTCACATAAGCCAAATCCATATGATAATGAGCCACTATTAGTGACTGACACCTTCTATCTTAGTGCAGGCATATCGTGCAGAATTGTTCAGTTTTTTGCTACAAGCATGAAAATTGGCACAATGATAGAAGGCAACATGCTGACTAATTCCTGATATAGCGCCACGCCCCAAAATCAACACTTCCAGTTTTACACATGTGGAATTAATTTTCACTTAAAATTAAATACAATTGTTGCATTAACTAGTTGTTTCATGAAATGTGATAATTCTTTACAAGTACTGTTCCTTTTACCTAGCTGACTATAGTGCCCCACCCTATTCCTCGTACTTCCAGTTTTATGTTAATGGCTTTAATTAAATTCAAAATTACTGAAAATAACCGTTTTCTACAATGCTATCACTACCAACTAATCCTATTTGGTCTAATGATGTATGCCCTTTTCATTTCACATGCACTGCCACACCCTAAACTTAGTACTGCCAGTATAGATACATAGGAATACCTCAAGTCTCTCAAGTATCAAAATTATTCACCTTGTTTTAAAGTCAAGGAGATAGAATAATAGACGGATATGATTGAAACAACGCAATTTGAATAACATGCAACCATGGCAACGCCTTTTCAAAAGTACTTCCAGTAATAATACTTTGGAATTGATGATTTGGAATTAGGTTTGGGTGTATGGTAATCTGACATCATTCTGAACGTATTCCTGCATAAAGGCCACTGTTATTGCACTTCACTCGTAACAATCAATAATTCTCACTATTTTATAATTTTCCACATAAAGAAAACCCATTCACAATAGCCTATTCAATTACACATGATTGTGAAGACCCAGTTTAATACAGAATGTCTCCAGGGTTGATGTAATGGGGAGTGAATATTGCGGCACTGATAGCCTCAAATCACAGACCATATCTAGAAGTTAACAAAGTCATGGTCAACCAAAGCGTGTAGAGCCAACAAGTACTCTTATACCATGCAACTGGGAAAGATTCCTCAGGGTATTGAGCTTTTTTTTTATTTTTAGCTGAAATTTGCAAATCCATCATATTGCCCAACAAGAAACACTTGATTTCTTCTGTTGGAGAAAAATTAGTGTTGAACGGGAATTCGATGGATTCCTTAGGTTTTTGAGAGCTTTTTACTTTTAGTTGAAATTTGCAAAATTAAAGTCATCAAGTTGCCTGGAAACATACACTTGATTTCTTCTTTTGGACAAGGATTTGCATGTGATGTAGAACGGGAATTCACTGGATTGGCAACATGCACTCAAGAGGAATCAGACTCAAGGCTTTTTTTTTCATTTGTAAGGATTGTGTCAACTATGCAATTCAGAAACTCCTTACCCGTACTCTCGACACTGATGTGGTTGGTGGTGTTGGCAGTCGCCATGTTTGGAGAGGACGCAGAAAAATCTTTCCACATTATTGCAGTACTTGAAGTTTTCAGAGCACTAGGTCCTAGCAAAGCAGCTGCATGCAGCTGCTTTCCATGGCTTCCACGACTTTTAGGAGCAAGGATCGCACAGTTGGTTAGTGCGAGAGGTCCCAAGTTTGATCCCCATCGAATATCAGTGACTTCCTATCCTTGTTTCGACTTCTGATCTTTCCGTGTAGCTTTAATATACTGTAAATACTCTTAAAATGGACCATCGGTGGAAAGCTGAAGAAAAGGGCCCATCTTCAATTGCTTTTTCCTCTGGCTATGGAAATAGGCCTACTCCGGCCACTAAAATCGCCGTAATTTTGGGCGATTTTAGCAAAATTATCCCCAAAGATACTCAAAACTTTTGATTTTGGGCGATTTTAGGCGATTTTAGGGCCTGGAATAGGCCTGGAGATCTGCGCACCAATGTCCCGCGATTTTGAAGTAAAACTTCAACTTTTCATTTCTTTGTCTTCACGGGCTGCAATGAAATGTCTATATTCTGGAAAATCTCTGCCTTGGAGACTTGAAGGTATTGTTCGCAAAAGTAAAAACAACATTTGAACGGCCTTTGAATGATTCTGTATGTAAAGATCTGTTGGAAATATATGTCAGTCTACTGCAGCAGTTTGTTGTACTACTGTACAGTTAAACTAACTTTTGCCAAATAGTCATTGACTTTATAGAAGGAAATGATTTCAAAAAAGCCAAGTCAATGGGGGCAGCATCCCATCTGCAGCACTCTGCCAAAATCACATTAAGAGACTAACCGCTTATCAAGCCAGGTCAGTCGTTGCAGCTACCCTCTGCGCCGCACTTGGCAGTAGACAAAGGCGGACCGAAAAGATTAAATTGACGCAATTGTGGGAAAACTAAGCAGGAGATTTTGGAAATGTGTAGCCACCTGACCAGATGTAAATGTCAGCAAGACAAAAATGTGCAAAATTGCAGCTCGTGTGCACAGCCATGTGTGATTGTGGAGGCGATTGCAAATGGAATTAATTTGTTTGGGAAGTTGAAATAAATTTAATGATTGCTACGAGTGAACTGCAATAGCCCTCTCCCTTGTCAAAGATTCTTACCTTACTGAATATTAGATTTTCCATAATCCAAAATTGATAAATCCCAGTAACCCCAATAATCAATTACAATGTACTATTACTGGAAGTACTTTTGAAAAGGCGTTGCCATGGTTGCATGTTGTTCAAATTGCGTTGTTTCAATCATATCCGTCTATTATTCTATCTCCTTGACTTTAAAACAAGGTGAATAATTTTGATACTTGAGAGACTTGAGGTATTCCTATGTATCTATACTGGCAGTACTAAATTTAGGGTGTGGCAGTGCATGTGAAATGAAAAGGGCATACATCATTAGACCAAATAGGATTAGTTGGTAGTGATAGCATTGTAGAAAACGGTTATTTTCAGTAATTTTGAATTTAATTAAAGCCATTAACATAAAACTGGAAGTACGAGGAATAGGGTGGGGCACTATAGTCAGTTAGGTAGAATGAACAGTACTTGTAAAGAATTATCACATTTCATGGAACAGCTTGTTAATGCAACAATTGTATTTAACTTTAAGTGAAAATTAATTCCACATGTGTAAAACTGGAAGTATTAATTTTGGGGCGTGGCGCTATATCAGGAATTAGTCAGCATGTTGTCTTCTATCATTGTGCCAATTTTCATGCTTGTAGCAAAAAACTGAACAATTCTGCACTTTTTGTGCACGATATGCCTGCACTATCTATGCTAATATCCAAAATAACCACACAAAAACGTTTTGCTTCACTAAATTCATCCTACTGAATTTAGTGAATAAAATTATATATTTATATTTAAATTTATTTATTTCCTTGACATAATGCAAAACAGTATCGTTAATTTTTGCAGTTTTACTTTGAACAAATTAAACAATTCAACCTATGTTAAATGCTGTCAAACAACACGATGTGTCTCTGTGCCATGAAAGTGCACAGCTCTACAACAATCGGTTGGAACCATCGAGGATGGCGCCAGATGCTGCTAACTGCTCGATATGTTTTTACATGTTTAATCGTATGCTCTACAATAATTCTATACTTCGAAAGTTTTCGATGAAATCTGCGTGCAAGGCGTTTGTCTTGTCTTGGCATTCTCCGAATCTGGGCCGCTCGAAAAGGTGTGAGCAATGGAGCGACATCTGCATAACCTTTGTCGGCCAAAAGCACAACACCAGGTGGCATATCGTAGTTAGTTGCTGGCCCAATTCTCTCCATCATGTTATAATTTCCCGCGTCGTTCATGGCTCCCAGAAAACCTGCCTGAAGAAAGACAATGTTTCCGCAATTATCAACGATTAGTTGAGTGTTCATCAAATGATAGTGACGATGGCCACTGTAAAATTCTGCTTGGGGCTCAGCTTGGGGACGGTAAATTTCATGGGGTGTGCCATCAATACATCCAACGGCATCGGAAAATGAGCGCCAATTCCCACGCATATTGTTCCACTCGGCATTAGATGGCCAAGTTATCTGGTTGCGAAAAAATCGCCACAAAACAGGAACAACTCTGTGGACTATAGCTGACACAGTTGAGGGACTGATATCAAAAATTAATGCCAAAGTATCAATGCACGGGTATTTTCTTAACCAAAGCAGAGTTAGCAGTACCTTGCTCGTATGACTCAATTTGCTCATTCTCGATCTTTGTCGTATCCCTCCCCTTCTGTTTAACCTGGATAACTCCAAAGAGATCCTTGTAGTTATGTCTACTAGTGTTTCAGGTAACTCCCCAGTGTTTAGCCAGAACAGGAAACGCTGATTTTCTATAGCAACAAAGACATCTCTGCCCCTGAAGTCAAAGCCAAAAAATGAAGGGTCCAGACGTTGCATTATAGGTGCAAGGTAGTCGGTAAGAGGAGAGTTTAGCATCGCTGCCAGTAAGAGCAAAACAGGTAATATTCGCTGAACAATGTCACGGAGTCTACGTGAACGACTAACGGGTGGTGGATTAAGTGTAGAAAGTACATTTAAAACTAAACACGCTGTTTGAACTTGTCGTCGCAAAGTTCGTCTTGACATGATTAATGAAGTAGGGAAGTCAGACCGTGTCAGCACATCGGCAAAAATATGTAAGGCAAGTTTGGGGAGGAGATTTTTATTCTAATCATCATTATTTTCCTTTGTTTATATATAGAATAGAAAAGTGAAAATATGCCCATGTAACTTTCAGAAGGAGGTTTCCTGTCATCTTTGTAAAGTATATGATTATAAACAATAAAGTGTCATTATTAAGCAGTGTTAAAAGAATTTCAAAATGACGTAATCTAACGTGCTATAAAGCAGACCACATCGTACCATTCAGAGCCATTCAGTAGTCAAACTGTTAAAGTGTACGTCATGGCTCATTTTTGGAGACCGGATGACTTTGACCAGGTAAATGATGCTGGTTTGCAAGGTATATTGGATAAATCTGTAAGTGATGGCAGCCCATTTGCTTTCAGTGTCTAACATTAATTATATTTTCAGTAAATGAGCGAAGAGGTAGGCCAGTCACTTTTGAGTCTTGGAGAGAACTACAAGGGAAGTCAAGATGAGCTGTCCTGAAGAAAGTTTCTTGTCTCAACAACACAAGGAATCAAATCGAATGCTTGCTCGTTATGTATGTCAGTCATTAAAGCAAGAAAATGTAGGACTAGTAGATGAGGAAACGGTCTATCAAATCTTAATAAATGGAGCTGATGATGAAGATCAAACTTTGGACTATAGAGACACTGTTGGATTTATAGAAGCCTATCGATATCTTCACAGACTGGCTTCGGACGTCTTGGAAATTGGATTATTAGAGAACAATATCATATGCGAAGTTCACAAAATACTGATGGAACATCGTAGTCATTTATGTACCGTAGGGCAATACAGCGTGAAAGAAAGGTTGACAGAATTTGAAGGAAAAATACACTATTATACGAGATTTTGTGACATTGAGCAAACCATGCAGATGATAATCGATGAATTTAACCGTCGGTTGGATGAGATCCACCGTATAAAGTCTACGCACAACAGATAAATTAGATTCTTTGGAAAGTTTAATTCACTTAACGTCATGGTTCGTCTACAAATTTTTGCAAATACACCCCTTTGGCGATGGCAATGGAAGGATGGTCCGACTTTTGTACACTTACATCATGGAAACCTTTGGCCTTCCCTTTCCAGCCCCTTTATTTTGGTATACTAAAGAAGAGCTGCAAACAAAGGACGGTCACAAAGAATACATTACATGGTGTAAACTTTTATCAAATATCCGCCTAACCCTTGATTTTAAGAAATTAGAGCTTGATATGTTGCGTGCTTTAGGCGAATGTTGTAAGGAATGCAAACAGTTGGCGAAAAATAATAAAAAGTAGAAATATACGGAAGACTAACAGAATATATTTTGTTATACAATGACCAATCAGAAAAAGACTAGTACCTTTGTCATAGGAAGATAGACTCTCTTTCCGAAGCAGCTAAAGACAAATATTTTTGTAACATTTGTGTATATATTAGAGTTATTCCGTGTTAGACGCTTTTGATACCGTTAAGATGCAAATGTGCAAATGTTATCCTTGGGCATGCAAATTACGAATACTGGCAAGTCCTGTGAAATCGTTTGTTGAGAAGAATCATTCAAGCAAAGATTACCTTTAGAAACCGGTGGAATTTTCCTCCTTTTTAAACAATTTGCGAATAACTGGAAATACAACAAAAACACGTGTAGCAAGTAGCAAACATTTCGAATTTTTAACTTTTTTCATTTATTAGACCTTTTTGCCGCAACTTCGTGCATCTTGAAACAATCGTAGAATGGGAGATTTTTTGTTTAAGTTTGCTTTAATCGATCGAGTTCTTAGAAGTGAAGATTGAGAAGCGAGTGGAGAAATGATGACTCTGATTTCAAGAAAATCAGTTTCGAAAACTAGCTCCCTTGTTTGTTAGGTGGAACTTATAGTGCGTGTCTAAATATTGTGGAATACGGTTATCAGTAATTCATTTAGATCCATATAAGCCCATGGGCTTATATATTTGATTGGAAAGGACTTGTTATTAGAAATCACATCAAATCAGTTTTATCATGCAGCACACGTTGCTTGTGTTACATAGATAGTTGTACCAAAACTGAATATCATATACACCTATTTCAAAAAAGGTTGTCACCGCTAAGAGCGATAGGCGATAGGTAATAGGTCATTCCAAGACCGCAAAGCACTATTGATTTCTAATTGATTTACATATGAATAGCCAAATATTTGATGGAAGAGTGTAAAGAAAGATTTAGGATGGCTTAATTAAGAAATCAATAGTGCTTTGCGGTCTTGGAATGACCTATTACCTATCGCCTATCGCTGTTAGCGGTGACAACCTTTTTTGAAATAGGTGTATAGGTTTACGGTGTTTTTCAGTACAAGATGAAGAAGAACAAGATCCACCCTATCGCGGATACACGTTTAATGGTGACTTACTCCTAAAACAATATCAACTAAAGGCGCTGTTACACTGTGCAATTTTTCCAGCAACTTGTCTCGCTACGGCGTTTCAAAACAAGTTGCAGAGAAAATTATGGCGCTGTTAAGGCTGGTTCACACTTCCCTGCTAACAGAGGCTCACACAGACGTTAAATCACTCGAAAAGTGAGCCTCTGCCGAGCGAGGCCGTTTTCTTTGTTGTGCCGCCGTCCACAATCGTGGACGAAGAAAACCGGTTTTAAATCCGGTTTAAACCGGAAATTAGATGATGCGCATGAGCAAATTGGAAACTCCGTCATAATGACGTCAGGGGTTGCTTAGTTACCTAACGCATGCGCAACAAAGAAAACGGCCTCGCTCGGCAGAGGCTCACTTTTCGAGTGATTTAACGTCTGTGTGAGCCTCTGTTAGCAGGGAAGGTTCACACTAGCGTCGGATTCGGAATCGGAAGCAGAAAACAAAGGAAAAGACAAAAGAGTTATAATAAGTCAAGCGTGTGACATAAGACATCGACATAAGCATCGCAAGAAGCATAAGACCCCGTCCACACGTATGCGTTTACACTTCTTTAAGCGTTTAGACCTTCCGTCCACACGAAGACGCCTGAAACGCTCACCGTAAACGCATATTTTCGAAAACGTTCTCCAAAGTGGATAAATTTAAAAACGACTAAAAAGCGTTTACGTGTGGACACCCGTAAACGCATACTTTCGAAAACGCTGACGTCACAATTTCATTCAATACCTGCTTAGTCAAGCGTTTAACATTGTTTTCGAGTTGAAGCGTTTACGTGTAGACGAGTCTAACCGCATAGAAATGTATACGTTTACTAGCATCAAGTTGTTCGTGTGATGCCGCTGTAAACGACCATCGTTTTCGTGTGGATGCAAATACTTTTATGCGTTTACAAATGTAAACGCATACGTGTGGACGTGGCCTAAGACCAAGCATAAGCATAATCAAAGACAAAGGAAGGAACAAAGAAAAACACCTTTCTTTTGTATTCTAATCCCTAAATTCTTTGTTACGTTGTTTTCTTACGATTCCGATTCTGATTCCGACGCTAGTGTGAACCAGCCTTTACACTGTGCAATTTTCCCCAGCAACTGGCCAAAAATATTGCAAGTTGCTAGGGAAAATTGCACAGTGTAACAGCGCCTTAAGAGAAGAAAGTATCTTACCTATATACGTCCTTTTCAAAGACAGCAAAGGTTCTGGAAGAGATCGCGCTTCCAAACTCGGGACTGCAATGAAGCACTTCCAAATACACCAGAGAATAGACGCTGAATGCACCGGTTATATAGACCTTTTCAGCTTCGTATGCAAATTGCCCATTTCAGACCACGTAACATTCCCTTGAGAATTGTTCTTTTGTGATGAACGTGTTAAAATATTAACACATGAAATAATTAAATCCCAAGAGTAACATGAAAAAAGCTGAAAAGGTCTATTAAACGGGACTTATATATACTCTAGTATGCTTTGAGAGTGCACAATCTTTTGTTTCACATTTATTATTCTTGATTGAACTGAGCCAAACGTTTTCATTGGCAGATTGTCTAATATATGTAGGAATGCTTTTGTTTTGTGCACTTTCGCGGTTTGAAAAAGTGAACAAAAAGATAGAACAATGGGATGCCTAATTGAATCACTCTGGAATCACTCTATTATAACTTTGACCCGAAGTAAGTGGCCTAAAATTTACGTTTTTATAATTTATTTTGGATAACTTGCAATGTTTCAATGGCCATGAAATATGTAGGATTAAGAAACAACTTGGTGAAAATGCTGATACTGAAGTTAGATCGAAAAAATTCATCGAGGGAATCTTAAGTTTTCTAGCATTTTATAAAGATAAGTGAAACGATAAACAAACGATGAAAAGGCTTTGTAGTTTCTTGAAAGGAAAGCCTGCGAAAGAGTGTTATTCTGGACAAAGTAAAAAACCAAAAGTTAATTCTAATGATCTGTTTGAGCTTTAAATAAAGGTACGTTCAAACCCGAGCCCGTGCGTTTGAAGTGTTTTAAAAACTAACCAAACCCTATTTTTATTGTTTCAATGCAAAAATTCTGGAAATAAGAACTCAAATCATCGGATTTAAGTTATATCGAGTATTTATATGTGCATCAAATTAACGTCGAACAATAACTGTGTTGAGATAAAGCTTCTTAAAATTCCGTCATGGTCAACGATTTACCGGATAGCATAGTGGTCAGTAAATGGACCGTAAGATGCTAAGGGTTGAGGGTTCAGTGCTCGGTGGGGTCGATGCGATTTTTTAAAGGTTAGAATAGTCAATCCTTAAATTTTAAGACTTTCTGACTTCTAGGGTGTATCTAAAATCTCAAATGTGCATTGAAGGTGTCAAAGCAAATGTGTGTATTAATGACTAATGTTATGTGACTTGTTCTGTGGTCAGTGTTGTCGTTTTGGAGCGAAACTGCACTTATTTTAAAACAAATAAATGAAATAAATGAAAAAACCCTTTCGATCGAAATGTTTTCCGTTATTCGCAACTCTAGCAATTGTTTAAAAAGGAGCAAAATTCCACCGGTTTCAAAATTTAATCTTTGCTTGAATGATTCTTTTCAACAAAAGATTTCACAGGACTTGCATGCCCAGGGATAACATTTGCACATTTGTATCTCAACGGTATCAAAAGCGTCTAACACGGAATAACTCTATTGTAAAGACTGACCGATCAACAACAATAAACAACTCCCATCTCATCTGATTTTTCGTTATTTTTGATTGCTATAAAAGCCCCGTTTACAGGAGCAATTTTTCCTTGGAAAATGTTCCTTGACAAGTAAAAATTTCTGGTGTAGGTGAAGCAAAATGGACAATTTTTTCCCTTGTAAAGGAAAAGTTGGCGTAAAATTTGCTCGCGTGCAGATGGACAACAAGTACAATATGGCATGCTCCTTGTCAAGGAAAAATAGCTAGAGTGATTTTCATTTGACCGTGAAAGTCAAACTAATAGTTGACAGTAGGACTCTAAAGCCATTGTTTTCTTTTGTTTCTTATCAACCACTACAAACTAAATAGTCATTTTTTCTTTCACGGTCAAATGAAAATCACTCTATGACGCGACGAAGCTGAATACTTAAATTCATATATAGCTAATTCAATTAACGTTGTCGTTGAAAAAAGCCTAAAGCCTAAAGCTTTGCATTTGAGAGCGAAATCATGAAAATTTTTATCACCGTGACATCATTACAATAAGAAACTCACTGCATAATGTTTGCAAATTCTACAACTTGGACACATACAGTAAAAACCCGCATATAAGAACCACTGTTTTTCGAGGTTAGGCTAAAATGGTTCTTATGTAATTGGTATTTAGTGAAAATTTAGGCTAAGGTGGTTCTTAACTGGTTCTTATATACAAGGCAAAAACAATATGTATATTTATATGTTTGTATTGTATATATGTATAAAAAAAATCATTTGCTTATTATTATTGAGTACAAATAATAACATATTCTATTGTATATACATCACCTAAAACATTTGTAAAGCATTTATCTTGTAAAAATTTTGTCATTCAGCCTGAACTTATATTTTTTTCACCATTTACAAAACACAAAAAAAGAAAATAAATCCAAATCAATGTTGAAACCTTTTATATAAGAACCAGTCTAATTTCTTAGGCTAAAGTGGTTCTTATTTAACAGGTGCTTAAAAAGCAAATTTTAGCCTAGTGGTTCTTAATCCACTGGTTCTTATATGCGAGTTTTTACTGTATTCCTTAATTTCTCAGATAGCCTACAGCGAAGTTTGTTAGTAAACAAAAGATAGTTAAAAGGTTTTACCCTTTAGGCTTAGTCAGCGACAACGTTAATTGAAAAAGCTACATATACAGCGAGCATAGCCGGGACCAATAGCTCCTTAAAATTACTACTATAAACTATGACTCAAGGAAATAGATCTCTTTTTAGATAAGCTTTACTCAATTGTAAAACAAGAAAGTTCTAGAGTTCGAATCCAAACTCAAGCGTCAGTTAGTCCCGGACGCCGTCGATTGTTTCTAAAAATAGCCACACTCACGAAGATCATAAATGATGCATGGGTGGGTCGCCAACCGTTCTTCGTCGCAACTCGAATGAACTGCATTAATTACAAGAATTGTTCTCATTTATATGCAATCCCCAGGGACCATATTACCAATTCAAATGGACTTTGAATAGTGGTCCGGATGTTTTAAGGAGACGTAAATATATATTACCTAGTACTGCGTTTTCGTTTTCTCCGAATTTGGATATTTTTCGTGAAAATAATAATAATAATAATAATAATAATGGTTTATTCCAGCTTTTCTATATGGTAGCTATACATCTGGAACTAATATAAAAATCTAAATTACATGACCCAATAGATAATTACCCCTCCCAGAAAGAACTGAAGTATTAAAAACATATTAAATATTAAAAAAATGACTACTATAGATCTGTACAAGTTCATTGCAAATAGCATGATGAATAAATATACAGACAGGAGCACTTGAAAATAATCAATTTGTTCTAGTTGTTGCGCTTTGTTTGTCATTTGTCAATTGATCCTTTCTTTTTAGCAGTTCAAAAATTCAGCATGGGATTCAAGGTCCCCTATACCCCTTTGCAAAATGAAATCACGTAAAAATATTTGGTCTTTTCACGCGTCATGGAGAATTAAAAAATCTCTTTCACGTTCACAAAAAAATCAAAAGTCGCTTTCACGTGAACACAAAAAGATTTTACACCTTAAATCACGTTTCACGTCAAAATAAATCAGCCATTCACGTTTCACGCAAAAGGTATAGGTGACCCTGGGGATTTTTGGAGGATTAATTTGGGCATATTTTGGGAGGGGCTTCATTCAATTCAGAGGGAGTTTTGGGGGTTGGAATTTATGACTCCATTCGCACCTCTCCATTACTTTAAATTCGAAGTACCCCCTGGGCATCAAAAACAGCACCAAGAAGTAAACAGTAGTGCTAGCTACAAAATCTTACATTGATTAACTCTGTTCAAAAGTGCATGGTTAAAGAGAAGGAATTCCCCGTATTAGCTATCATAACACGCACTGTTTGATGCTGTTTTAACTCTCTCTTTCTTTTTTTTTTTGGGGGGGGGGGGGAAGAAGTTGATGGGTCAGGTCATTTCAGGCAAAGTCACTACTGCTGTCGCACTCGAAGGCTCAAGGCGTCTTGACCGCGTGGGAGTCCAAAGTGTTAATTAGATGGTGCTTTTGATCGGTTAAGGGATTCCTTCTCTTATCTTAGATTCTCTTGCTGATACTACTGATCTGAAAATGCAAATCTCCTCTTTCTCTGTCCCTTAGCTTCTGGTTTTCCTGTGCACGTCTCTATGACGGACTTCCGGTGGTTTTTCTCTTCTCTAAGTCCAAGTCCTTCTCGGACGATTAAGAAAGGGATCCCAGAACAAAGGGAGGGCCAACCTTTGGAGATCTAGAGCTTGATTTAATAGATCTCATCTACAAAATCACGTGACGCTTGCTAAAAGTTTTTTTTAAAATCACTGTGTTCTAATCAATACACGAAATTCCACAAAAATGTGGAAGGTCTTGATTTTTTTGAACAAGGTCTGACCAGGCGATAAGGTTTCCAGCTTCTACAGAAGGGCATTTGTTAGCAAGCATGGCTATAACATCACTTGAAAGAACTTTGTCCCACATGTTAACACTCGTAAGGTTGCCTTGGAAACTCTGGTTCCTATCGTATCCCCCAAGGTACGAATCCTGGTCCTGTCCAAGAACAAGGGCACCTTCGTGGATATATTTTCCCGCAGACAAACTCGAGGAACCGATATTTTTACCATCAAAATAAACATTGACACTTCCTTTGGAACTTTCCCAAGATGCCGCCAAGTGATGCCATTTAGAATCTTGAATGTTGGTGGTTGCAAAAGTTTTGCTATTGAACAAAGAGAAAGAAAAGATCTGTTATACATATATATTGCTCGGTCTCTATAGCTGTTGCATTTGTATCTACATGGACACGTTTGACAACGTATGAGTAGCTATTGGTGATCAAAAGGAAACTAGCGAGTAAACTACTTTGGGCGACACGGGTGAAAAACGCATTGCGCATACTCAGAGGTTTAAAATAAAACCATTGGAGGTTTTGTAAACCTTGAAAGTTAAGGCTTTCCTAGCGCTTATTTTTTCCTAAAACATTGCTTTAGTTGTTCTCTTTCCCTGGTCAAATAATACACGAGAAATTCGCATAATACACGACAGTAGAATATACGGTATTTTTATTTGCAAACACGAACGAAAACACGAACGCGACTACGAATTCCCGCCGAATTTTCGAGCATGCGCAATGCGTTTCACTTCACCCGTGTCACTTTGGGCTGTGTCGCTGTATAAAGAAGCAATAAGGAATGAATTCTATGTTATTAGCCATCCGTCGGACTAAAAGTTAACAATGCAAAGGGCCAACGCCTGAAATGTCAGTAATTTAAGCTAATTAGGAACTCCCAATTCATACAGTTGTAACTGTAATACAGATTTCCAGCCCATTACCATAGCATCCCCTACGATATTGTGCGTCCACAAGTGTATGTATGCCATGCCCCGACAGATGACGGTCTGATCTGAGGCTTGCTACATTGCAAGAAACAAGTACCCTATTTTTAATCAAGAATTTTCTAATTTGATTCTATTGCTCCTTAAAATTTTAATCAAGTTCAATGATATACCCTTGTTCTTTTACAGTAACCTCGATTTTCAGCCGGTGTCCGTTAACGAGTTGAATGAGTACATCATTATAATTATACAACTGTGTTGTGCTATCTGCACCAGATCTATCTTTTACTCCGGCATAGCTGAACAATGCATTATCACTCTTCCTTGTGTTGATCTGTGCCCAAATGCTAACTGTAAAAGCCTTGAGGAGATTTTCGAAAGGTTTTATAAGAACAATCGTTTGTTCACTGGACTTTCCTGGAAAAACGACAACAGTGTCATACGTATCTGCAAAAACAAAATAAAAACTTTGATCTTTTTATAGGAACAAGGATGGCACAGTTGGTTAGTGCGCGGCCTTCAGTGCGAGAGGTCCCGAGTTCGATCCCCAGTGACTTCACATCCTTGTTTCGACTTCTTTCCTGTAGCTTTAATTAGCTTTAAATACCCTTAAAACGGAGCACTGATGGAGAGAGGGGGTAGAGGGCGCACCTTCGAAAGCTTGATACATGGGAGACTGGGTAACCACTCCCCGCGATTTCGAAGTAAAACATTAGCCTTTGCCTTTTTTTTTTTGCCTTTAGCTTCATGTGACACGGGAAACGCCAGACGCCAGATAACTGCTTTCAATTTTCACGAGTGGTATTGCCGTTTCAACGCGAAGATGAATCATTTTGTGTTTAGAAAACTACAACGCTGATTATCAAGCTTTAGGAGTCAGCTTCCATCATGCATGAGGACAATGAAATGTGTACACTGAACACTACTTGTACAAAACCAAAGTTAGACACTCTAGGTCTTGAGGTTTTTGAGATGTGTTTGCGTACGCGTACGTATTATTTTGTGATCCATCAAAACACGTGTCACACCCGCTCATTAAATATTGGGGGCCATCTAAGCGCGCGTCAACCATAGTATTTTTTTGTCCTTATATCCCCTGTACTGTCCTATCCCATCTCGAATATATTGTTGAACAACAATAATTTCATACATAACAAACTAGTATATATAACTAGTTATAACTATATTTCCTAAACTATATTTCCCACGAGTACAAAAGCTATTGCATTTACATTCAGTAATACATAATTGTTGAACACAAATCCTCCTATGATGTTCGTTAAAATGGATCAAGAATTCAGTGACGCGAATGGCGTTACACCTAAAAGACCCATAATATCTCACTAGTATATGAGCTTCGGATATTCATCCTTGGTACTTACAATTATTGCACTGATCCCCAGTGTAACATTTTGGGCAGATGCATCGATAACCAGCAGAACCATAACCTGATTGACAGGTCATATTGCTGGGTTTACATGGTTTCCCAGCGCAATTGTTCTGTAATGAATGGAGGGGATTTCATTATTTTATTAGGAAGCATATTTAAAATACAAAAATAGAAATACTAAGAATGATTTAATCGTGTATTAGTCACGGTCAGTCACGGTCAGTCAGTCAGTCAGTCAAGGGGTCGGTCGGTATACCCACTGAACGTTACTCCACTCCGAATGTGTGCATGTTCACTTCTTGAAAGATCTTTTCTTGTACAGTCAGGAAAATATGTGTGAGATGTTCTTATTCGACATTTTACTCTTTTAAGATTCAATAAACCGTGCCCAGTAGACACATCCGGCCTCACTACGACTCCTTGTACGCCAACTTATGTACAACCCCTGATGCCGAAGAGAATGGTTTACCTTCATTGCTTGATAAATAAAACCCTGCTTGGACTTCAGTAGACTTGTATGGTCATCGGAATCACTGAGATGACAGTTTGGTGTTGCTCCATGCTTGGTGTTGTAGTTCAATGACACACAATTAGGATTCAAGTAACACTGTTTGTCGCATTGTTCTTTGCTATCGACGGTTAGATTAGCAATCACGTGACCATTCAGTATCTTATCTTCGACTGGAATTTTGTAGATGACGTTGCGGCAGTTGTTTGAGTCTAAAGTAAAAGAAATGCAGTTGTTTAAGGTGAATTGTTTGATTAAAGTCCATACCGAACGCAGGCTAGATGAAATGCTATGATTATATAGCTATAATTGGGTGGCCGAGTGGTGAAAGCACCGGCCTTTCACTGTGGCCCGGGTTCGAGTCCTAGCTCGACCGCTCAGATCATATGTGATTTCATTTTGCTTGATGTGTTGTTCTCTACCATGCAACGAGGGTTGATGTTGAAAAATGCCAACAAAATTGCAGTAGATCACTAAAAATTTTGGAACATTTCTAACAGCTGAAAAATATTCAATTTCAATTTCTGAAATATTTCCAACAAAAAGAAATGACACAGAATGTTTATTTTCTAAAAGCCTGGTAGAGATTGTAAGAAAGTTGCTGGAAATTGCAATTTCTAACACTTCTACCAAGTGCATGGGAAAAAAATATTTCCAGGTGAAATACTAAAGCCGTAAAAAGATTAAAACTCATAACTGCACAAGCATACAGTCATGTATAAAGCTTCTACAAGAGCTTTCAACTGAAATAAATATATAGAATTATGACTAAGATTCTACTGATAGATGAATTTGTTCACAACTGTTGAATCTTTCTCTCCTTTTTGATTTTCGTTTAATTTTTGTTTAATATTGCGCGCTTCCAGTCTTTAAAATCAAGCGAATATATGAAACCATCACACTTTTTTACTGCTGTTATAATTTAGATATTGGGGAATGATAATGAGAGCAAAAGCAATTATCTTTACGTTTAGAGCAAAAAAAAATATGAATCTTAAAATTGTCTTAATTAATGAAGAAAAGAGGTCCCCAAAAAAATTCAAAATTACCATTGTGAAGTATGAAAATAAAACCAATCTTACCAGCACGATACATCTTGATCAAAAAAAGCTGTGACCAAACTACAAGGAATATTTGCCAATGACTGTTTTGCCATATTCGAGCCATGCTCTCTCTCTTTCTCTCTCTGTTTCTCTGTCTAAGGAGAACACTGAGAACGTGTTTCTCCTTTCGGCTTAAAGCAGTTAATAATGCTGCCTTTTTAAAGGCTTCGGTTGAAAATTATCTAATTAGCATATGGCTAAGACAGTTGATGTGCAGTATAAGAGGAATGAATAATTCAGCTCAAAAAATGGGCAAATATCTTGACATGTTACGTCAAGATTATATTGTGTGTCTTCCTTTTGGAAAGATCCCAAAATATATATGCAAAAGAAATTAGACAAGCAGAGAAGAAACTGAAACCCAGTCAATTCTTCCTCACAGCATTTTATATCTTGCTATAAACTACAAATAGGCATCATTATTTAGAGGGATTTTACGCATGCATGTTTTACAGATGTCGCGTGTAACACCTTAAAGGACTAATTTTTAATTGTTTGAAAATCACTTTTTATAGCACAGTGAAAAATAGTTTCATATTGTTTACTTTTGAATCCATATTTTTCGAGTCATAAAAGTTTCAGATCTCAAAATGTAAATGAGGGACGTCAGAGTGCGTGTTTTACAAGTGGTGCTCTTTAGGGTTAAACAAAATCCACTTGACTGTAAGTTATATCTTTGGAAGCAATTTAAAAATGGAAAAAGTTTTTGTATAATAAAAGTAGAAAATCAGGGCCGTAGCGTCCATACGAAGCACGAAGCCCTCTTGAAGCGCAGCGGTGATTGGTTTAAAAAACAATAGTCTTTTAGAACAGCAAATGAAACATTGGATCCTATTGTCCTCCATTGGCCAATCAGAAAATGCGTTCATGCTATCCGCGCCCACAGGAGCTTTGGGGGGGGGGAGGGGGTGCACGTTCCCTCCCAGTCTTTCTGAGAATAGTAAAAAAATTAATGGAGCAAGAAAAAAAGTTAAATTAATAAAAAAATAACGCAAATTACGCATCACGTGACGCATAGTGACTTTGTGCCCCCAGTTTTTCAAGGCTTGCTGCGGCCCTGAAAATCATAACTTACTTGAAATATTAAGTCTGCAACCCTCACGAATTGAGAACCAATACCTGGATCAATCTCATCGCACAATATATAATTAGTGCCAACACTTACTGCGCATGCGGTTGAACATATATTAGTCTTTTTCTGAATAACACACTTGCATCGAAGTGAAGCAAGTTAGAATTGTCTAGATCTGTAGGCTCTTGACCAATGAAAACACGGATACTGAGTACAATGTTTAATAATTCATGTTATTTAGAAGAGCTCACAGTTCAATTCGAGTTGTTTCAATCGCACAGTCAAAGAAGCATGGATATTAGTGCCCACAACAAAGTATTTCTTTCAGAGAAACAGCGACAGCATTATAGGACATTTCCACCACATTTCATTTCATTATCAACTATTTTATTTTTATTTTCATTCAGAATACGGTTTACAACATAATGCTGATTAGCAGAAATCAGTAGTCAGTCTCGGTGGACCATTCTGCAGATAGCACATTATATACGAATTATGTACGGGTGGCTTAAACTATGTAGGGGATTGTTTTGCCACCTAGTTTAATGTAAATATTAACTGAATCTGTAAATAAATAAATAAATAAATAAATTGCGCATGCACATAGGTGCCAATAACAAAGCAAAATAAAACGTGTGTACGTGTCTTTACTGTGATATAAACACGATGGGAGATGAAGAGCACAAGAAATGCAAGCTTGCGAACAAGAGACGTAGCCAAGTGCTTCTCTGCACTTTTACGAGTGCTCTACATCTTCAAGAGTTACATACTGTAATGCAAAATGAATACACCAATTGATCACGGGTCTCGACCAAATGTAATGGTATATTCGACTAAAATAAACTGTCAACATTGCATACTATAAGCTACAGATTGCTACTAAACTTATGACAGCAAAATCGAAATTAAGGAAACTGAGTGTGAGCACAGAAAAAGTAAACAAAAGCTAGCCTACCAATCATTTAAATTAAAAATGCTGTACGATACAATGTCCTGAAGTAAACTATAATAATCTATGTGTAAGACTATTCCTTACAGTATTTAATTAAAAGTACTAATTATTTCCTAATTTGCTAACATAACTAAGTGTTCCAAACTAAGGAAATATCAACGATAAACTATTAGCAATGGCGCGGCGCCGGAAAGTCATGTAATGGCTTAACCACCTTGTCAACAACTTAGATAAATCTTGACTATATTGAGATACATATGTGTCTCTAAGTTTATCCTAAAAATGAATTTTGTGCTTCTTTACAATGTATTTTAGTAAAACTGGGGCATTAGCAGATATGTTTCTTTCCTTTTCTCTAAACACGGTAGCCAGCCAATCAGCGCGCACGTTATATGTACATGCATAAATTCCACCATGAGTACAAGTAAATGTCGGGTTGATTTTTACCTTTTCTAACTGATGAACACAAACTTCATAACATAATCATGATGAATATATTTGACTGACTGGTTCAGTAAATTTCGAAACATGTATAATACAGTCAACTCTCGCTTTGCGGACACTCTGCTATTACGGACACTCTGCTATTACGGACACTCTGCTATTACGTACACTCTGCTATTACGGACACTCTGCTATTACGGACACTCTGCTATTACGGACACTCTGCTATTACGGACACTCTGCTATTACGGACACTCTGCTATTACCATGATTACGGACAGAAGCTAAAGCCCCGGCTGAAACTACAAAAAGAAGTATGGAAACGACTCCCCCTATTACGAACTCCCAATTATTGCAAAATTGCGGACATTTCATGTGGTCCCAAATATAATTTTAGACTAATTTTTATTGTTTTACTCTCGTTATAGTTAGAGTGATCGCACTTAATCCGTGAAATTGTACTAGCTAAATAATGCAAAATAGCACTAATAAACAATGGAAAACAAAGGATTTTATATTTTTAGTACAAAGTAGATTTTGTACTTTTTCACGGGTAAAGTGCGATCACTCTAACGGACATGTTACAGTCCAGTGCGTTGGAACGTTCACTAGTATGCATTGTATGAATATGTATCAAAATAAATGTGTACTACAAATAAATCAAAAGAAACTGGGAATCTCAATTAGAGAGTATAGCAGTATACAATATATGTAAAACTTTAAAACCAAAATTGGGTTCATCTCATCACACCTCACTATTGCGGACTCTCACTATTCCGAACACCAAATGACGGTCCCCAGGGTGTCCGCTATAACGAGAGTTGACTCAATCGATTTCATTTGTTAAAGACCGCGATAGCTAGCCTCTTTAAGCAAGCGTTAAATACTCTAATCAGTCAAAGCAAGAAAACCCACAGAAATACTGGACGTATTCATTTTTAAGGGGGACAAGGTCCTTCCATTTGATGAGGTTCCCCTCCCCTGATGGGCATTTTTCGGCAAGCATGGCTATTTCATCACTTGGAAGAACTTTGTCCCACATGTTAACACTCGTGAGGTTGCCTTGGAAACTTTCGGGCTCCTTATATCCCCAAGGTACGAGTCCTGCTCCTGTCCCAAAACTAGTGCCCCATTTTCTATTCCCTCTCCAGTAGCCATTGTAGGTGACATGATAATGTTACCATCTAGGTACACTTTTGTTTCTCCTGAGGAACCATTCCAAGATGCAGCAAAATGGTGCCATTTTCCATCGGAAATTGGATGAGGGATTTCTCTGCAACATCGGTAAGAGAGATAAGATATAATTATAAGCTGATAACAAAGTTATAGTGACAATAGGTATTTCATCAAATCATGACATACAGTACGTCAACGTATGTTTGAACGCACTTTGTAATAATTGCATGTCACACTTTGTAATACATCGTACGTTGTAATACTTTTGACGCACTTTGAAATACCTATCGCACTTTATAAAACTTGACGCACTTTATACATAACAACACTTCAAAATGAAAAATGAAGAAGAAGGTTTTTATTCGAAAAACTACTAAAGGTGCGCCAGACTCAGGTATATAAGTATCAGGCTCGTAACATGGTATAGCTATAAGTATAGTGGTTTAAGGTGTGCATAGGTCCCAGTCATTGATTGGTCTCCCTGTGGATCCAAGATGGCGGGGTCTTTTTTAGCTCCTGACATTTTCGAAACATCGTGCCATTACTAGTTATATTATCAGCTATAAAGCCTCCTAATGGCTCATTTAAGGAATTGGGATGGTTCTCTATACTTCAGAAAGGGCGGAATGCAAGAATTGATTGAATTTATGTCTACCAATGTCTTCCTGCACTCTCGTAGAGTGCGACCATATGTCGTGGGCAAACAGTACTTGGAGCCAAAATAAACTACTATCCAAACTGCGATTCAGTGCTTTCAACTAACTAGGATTCGTCAACAGTGGCGATGTGTCTCTCAATCCTGGACCTGCAACGCGAACAACCAGTAAAACAACGTAAAATGTGAGAAACCTAAGTGCATTGATATGCTCAAGAACTATTGCCGTAAAATCACAGAGCTGTTCCATGTGAGATATGCAAGTTTAGGTCACACATTTAAATGTCGGTAACATCACACCCAAATCTTACGATCAGATGCTTAATAATGCGAACTTGCAATTGGACATGTCCTGGCTGGTCTTTGTAATTCTAACACGAACGCGAACATTGCCACACTAACTGTGGGTGAAACTGTGGGTGAAACCAATGATTAATCCTTGCTTGTATATAGAGCTGTGAATCTAAATTTGATAAAAAAAGGGCTCCGAATTGCTCACCTGAATGTACGAAGCCTACTTCATAAGTTAAGCGAGGTTTAAATTTCTTCTACAGGAAAGCAAGATTGACATATTAGCTATTACAGAGTACCCACTTGGATGAGAAAACTCCCTCTGGATATCTTGCCATGATGGATCAGGACTGTGAGATTAGATATGGAAACATAAAGAAGGTGGTGGATGCCTTATATATACTTTTTCTGAGATGCTTAATATTTATGAAAGAGAATATTCTAAGTCGGATATTGAAGCAATTTGGATGATTATGACAATTAGATCACAAAAAGTACTCCTTGGATGTGTGTATAGGCCCCCTGATGACTATGGTTTCTATAACAAATTTCTATAATTTGTCTGGAATTAATAACAATAGAAAAGAAAAAATGTTGTGATCTGGGCGATCTAAATTCGTATTTACCTTGGAAAGGGATATGAATGGCAGAAAGACTCTCAAGAATTCTTGGCAAGCCTTGACCTTACACAATGTCATTAAAGATCCAAACAAGAGTAACTGAAATAACTTCTACTGTTATTGATCTCCTTATAACAAGTGATACTTCCAAGATAACTTCTTCTGGAACGTTTGACCCTGGACTATCTGATCATTGCCTTATTTATGGTACAATGAATTTCCATAAAGACAAGATCCCCCCCAGAGGTATGTTACTGTTAAAGAATATAAGCATGTTAATCTTATAAATCTAAAACATGATATGGAATGTGCCCCTTGGTCAGTGATTGACATCTTTGATGACATTGATGATATAGGCATGGGCTTGGGAAACACTTTACAAGAACATACTGAATGAACACCTGACTGAAAGGAAGGTTAAAGTCCATTCCAACAGTCTGCCATGGATGAATTCTCATATAAGGAAAACCATGAATAGGCGGTTTCTTGCCCTTAAGCATGCAAAACAAACAGGATCCAGAACATCATGGGATGAATATAAACACTAAGAAATGAAGTTACTAGTCTCCTGAGAACTGCTGAAGCTAATTACTGGAAAGAAAAGTTTGCAAACACCAAAATCCAGCAAAGACTTTTGGAGGTTAGTTGGGAAATTAACTAATTAAAAGAAGCAATCCCCAACTGGCCCTGTCAAGGGATGATCAAAATAACCTTATCCCTTGACGATTCTCATCAAAGCTGAGGCTATGAATGATTATTTCATAGCAATTGGGCCAACCCTTGCCTCCAAAATCAACTCTGTTGAGGGATTTTCTGATATAACACGACGTATATAAAGTCTCACCTACACATTTCACAAGTTGCCACTTGATCGAGAGAGACTACAAAAGCGTCTTAGTATTATGAATCCAAGTAAGGCCTCAGGTTCCTGACTCTATAATCATCTAGAGATCTTCGCCTTTTAGGCGGAAGCAATTACACAAAGGACTGTATAACAGTAATTAAACGTAGTTTGAATGAATCCACCTGTTCCTACACAATGGAAGATTTTCTAGAATGCATACCATCTATAAGAAGGGTGACACCTCTGATAGAGGAAAATTATCGCCCCTCTACAGATGCTAAGTATTCCCAGTAAGATCCTAGAAGCCACAGTATGCGAAGGCCTGGATGACTTCATCTCAGATACATGGACTCCTATGCAATAATCAATGGGGGTTTTCGACCTGGTAGACTCGACTGAGAGTCTTCTAGTTTATCTTACTGAAACTTGGAAGCAAGCCCTGGATAATAGACAAGTTAGTAGGAGTAGTGTACATTGACTTTCAGAAGGCTTTTGATACAGTATCTCACCCTATATTGACACTTAAATTACAAGCCATTGGCATAAACTGGAGATCTTCTAAATTGGATGACTAGCTACTTAGCAAATAGAACAGCAATTTGCCATCGTGAATGGATGTACCTCACAGACCAAGACTGTGAGTTGCGGAATACCACAAGGCTCCCTGCTTGGCCCAAGATTCTTCTCCTATTATGTAAACAATCTTCCTGATGCAGTTTACTGAAGGTGAGCTGGCAATGTATGCTGATGATACAACGCTTTTTGTAGTTGGCGACAATGTGGAAGAGGTTATTGATAATCTAAACAAGGCTCTCTCAAGTATCAACTTATGGTGCAGAAATAATAAACTGACGATACATTCAGGGAAGTCAGAATGCATGATTATGACTCACAAAACGTTTTTTGGCCCATTTAAACCAGTTATGCTTGGAAATAAGGTTTTGAAATTTGTAACTGAAACTCGGTGTTTAGGTATCATAATAGATAATCAGTTATCTTGGCACAGTCAAATCGAAAAAATTTGTCAATCATACGGCCAGGAAGTAAATCAACTAAAAAGGCTTAAATATCTTTCTAAAGATACATTACAATCTATTTATTTTACTAGCATTATTCCACTTGTTACTTATTGTAACTTAGTTTGGAGCACTTGCTCCCCTTCAATGTTGGATGAAGTGGAACATATCCATGCCAGGGCAGCTAAGATTATTTATAGGCTATCTGATGTTAATGATGAAGAAGCCTTAACCCTAGCTAGATGGGAACCGATTAATGCCATTTATAAGAGAAAGCTACTAATGTTTATGTACAAAGTACACAGGTCTGAATTACCATATAATATAATCAACCTTTTTTAACAACACCAGTAGCCATGGATACAATCTACTGTAACAACATTAAGTTTACTATCCCTCGCTTCAATTTAGATGTGGGAAGAACTTCGCTAAGATATAGAGGAACACTATCCTGGAAACTTTATCCCAGATACCTTTAAAGCAAGCACAGAATCGTAATGTATTTAAAGCATTTCTTAAGAAAAATAGAATGTTATTAAACAATATTAATTTTCACAAAGAGACCTGTATGATCTCTAAGAAGAATTCAGATTATGAATATTATTAGAATTTAATCTTAGAATTTTGTATTATTTATAAGAAGATTATATTATGAGTACCATTAGAATTCTGAATTATAATTATAATTATAATTATAATTATAGTATTAATATTAATTTTAAATATTTTATAGGCTTTTATCTTTTAATGTATATAACCTATTTTAATTATTAATTAATTTATTATTTATTTGAATCAAGTGTATTATTGATCCCTTACAGGTGCTGTATATGCTGTATGGTAGCGTTCCTCACGGTTCAGTATTGCCTGTACAGCTCCTGAAGGGGATTATTTATATTTATATTTATATTTATATTTATTTAAAATATTGATTTGTAATATTAGTTAGCAGGTCCACATCAGCTTTTGCTGCCAGTAATTTAACCTGCTCAACCAAATAAATCATGTATGTATGTATGTATGTATGTATATGGGATCAGGGATCATGCCCCAAATTATGGCCAGGATCAGGGAACAGTGGCCAAGGATCAGAGATCAAATGGGTGGGATCGAGGATCAGGAACATTGGGTCAGGATCAGGGATCGGCTCAGTTTTTGCACCAAGGATCAGGGATCAAAAATTTCTAAAAATATGGGCTGAGGGATCAAAATTTCCGTAAAAAAACACGATCAGTGAGACGAAAATATAAGATGTTACGAACCCGATATATGCTTTAGGGTCCACTTGAAACACACAGTAGATTAGAAATAAATAATGAATCGGCCATGCAACATCGATCAATATGGTGAGTACATAAAAGAGACATCAGTAATGTTTAGTGTGATCATTAGTCAATATTAACTAATTGAAACAAAGCACCACTAATCATCCAGGCATTGTCAATCATTCAGTCAGTAAAGTAGTTAGTAAGTCCATCAATATAACCAACATTTCTGCCTTCAAAGATTATAATGGTTTCTTTTATGCGCGTTTTTGTTGCATTCTCCATCAAAAGGTGTTATACCTTAGTAACGCCTTATCGTTGACAGCGACTTCGATCGTTGTTAGGTTTTCCATAAAGAGAAGAATTGCATTATCCTTCGATTTTGTGGCGTAGCTGAACAAATTATGCTGTTTTGTAGCTGGGTTGATCTGTGCCCACATACTAATCGTGAAGGACGTCAGTGGAGTTGATAAGTTCGTTTCCATGGCAACCACTTGCTCAGTGGACTTGTTTGGGAAAACGAGTATAGTGTCATCCGTAACTAAAGGAGAAGAAGAGGAAGACACTAGTGAAAATAAAAAATATATACTTACTCGCAAAACAAACAAACAAACAAACAAACCAAAAAACAAACAAACAAACAAACAAACACGCATACAAGCAAACAAGCACACACACACAAACAAACTAGGAAACAAAAACAAATAAGTATTTGCCAATCATAATTTTACGCAAATTCGCATTATGATATCCATTTCATTGATTCTAATTTACTTTTTAAGCCATCAGCTTTTTCTTTTCTTTTTTTTTTCTTGTTAAAGGTTTTAATATATGTCCATGTGCACCTTAAATGTATTTTGTTGTGTACATATTGGGTTATGTTGTGTTGTTTTGTGTTGTGTTGTGTTGTATGTGAAGGTTTTTATAATTTTTATAAAGTTTTAAGTTCTATCAGTTGATCTATGACCAAATGCTAACTGTAAAAGCATTTAGGAACTTTTCGAAAGGTTTTAAAAGAAAAATCAGTACTGACTCCCCTCCTGTAAAGATTTGCCGAGCGACTCGCGCTTCTCGCTCGCAAGGAGCCATTTCAAAATCCGGAATCTAGCTTTCGAATCCGGAATCCGGCACGTGGAATTCGGAATCCGGCTCTTGGAATCCGGAATCCGGCATCATTCCCGATCCCTTATATGAGGCGACATTGAGGTGACACTTAAAAGCTCCATCATATCTCACTAGTATATGAGCTTTGGATATTCGTCCTTGGTACTTACAATCATTGCACTGATCGCCAGTGTAACATTTTGGGCAGATGCATCGATAACCAACAGAACCATAACCTGATTGACAGGTCATATTGCTGGGTTTACATGGTTTCCCAGCACAATTGTTCTGTAATGAATGGAGGAGATTTCATTATTTTGTTAGGAAGCATATTTGAAAGACAAAAATAGAGAAAAACTAAGTCATTTGATCGGTCAGTCAGTCAGTCAGTCAGTCAAATACTGAAATAAAATAAAACACAACACAACACAACAAAACAAAAAACAAAAAACAAAAAACAAAAAACAAAAAACAAAAAACAAAAAACAAAAAACAAAAAACAAAAAACAAAAAACAAAAAACAAAAAACAAAAAACAAAAAACAAAACAAAACAAAACAAAACGAAATGAAATGAAATAATTTTCTACAGCAGATCCATGTAGTGGCTATTCTTCTGCTGGCACTCACACTCACTACCTCTACATTAAACATTTTGCATACATCGCTCAACTCACATGTTGATTTTTGCTGAGGGAGGAGAACCCGGAGAACCCTTTGGTAGAGAACAACACATCAAACAAACTCAATTCACATATGATCCGATGCCCGAGCCGGGACTCGAACCCGGACCACAGCGGTGAAAGGCCGGTTCTCTCACCACTCGGCCAACCATGCAACCCAGTCATATATACAATATGTATGCCAATTTATGTACAAGCCCTGTTGCCGAACCTAGAAGACACGTACGGTTTACCTTCATTGCTTGGTAAATATAATCCTTCTTGGATTTTAATGGACTTGTATGGTCATCAGAATCACTGAGATGACAGTTTGGTGCTGCTCCATGCTTAGTGTTGTAGTTTAATGACACACAATTAGGATTCAAGTAACACTCTTTGTCGCATTGTTCTTTGCTATCGACGGTTAGATTAGCAATCACGTGACCATTCAGTATCTTATCTTGGACTGGAATTTTGTAGATGACGTTGCGGCAGTTGTTTGAGTCTAAAGCAAAAGAAATACATTTTTTTAAGGTGAATTGTTTGAATTGATTAAAGTCCGCACTGAACGCAGGCGAAATGGAATGCTATGATTACAGCAGTAGTATAGTAAAGCCGAGTTAAATGTTAGAAGTCTTTCCCTGAAGTTTGTCAAAGACCTTGAATTCAGTAGTTAAAGTGCTACTATTATGAAATTTTGCCTGTTTTATGAAAGCTTGTAAGAATTTGTAGAAATATTTATCAATACCTAAATAATAAATGTACCGAAGGGTTTTTTAAAATTCCAAATAAAAGTGTATTTTTAAGAACGGTCTTTTAACGCTTCCAACAACGTCCTTGCATTACTTCGGAACGGAAATGACGTCAGTGACTGGACGCAAACATGAAGCCAACATGTAAAACTTAGCGATTTGTGTATTTGTTTGGACTTTTTCCTTGAATGAAAATGTAAAAATCGATTATTATTAACGGAACAGTGGTTCTTTTTTAAAAACATAGACTTTCGTACAAATTATTTAGAACGTTTTTCTCATAATAATACTACATATGCTAATTATATAATCATTTGACAGTACTATTTATGTAATTCTCTGCAATTCTGCCGGTGACCCAGAGTTTGAGTTTAAAATATACTTTCAAAACCTAAAAAGCGACCAACTTAGGACTATATATTATAGGAAAATTCATTGGATAGTTCTACGTAAAGCTTTAAAAATGTCACCCAATAAGGGACCTTTAATCAACCAGCTGTTTCACAAACCTCCAATATGAGGCATATAATTCAACTAAGGACGTCATCAAGGATTTCCACAGTGATCAAGAAGATAAGCAACTAAATCGTCTCGTTTCTCAAGGTTTCTTCTTCCGTAGTGACCGTAGTCTCATCGAAAACTCACTGTCAAAGATACCATTTGGTCTTCAGCTCAATATAATCTGCCAAAAAACACCTACATGAACTTCACCATACGCACACTCTACCCACACGTAAAAACCTCACAAAGTGGGATTGTCTTCTAGCCCTGAATGCACTTTTTGTCTACTACCGGAATCTCTTTTACATGTCGTCACTGGATGCAAAGCCTATCTCGATCAAGGTCGTTTTACCAGGAAACACGACTCAATCCTTAATTTCCTGGCCAAATCCTTACAAGGTGTTAATGGTTACTCTCTTTACGGTGATTTAACTGGTTCTGTAAGCCCCTCAGTATTGACTAGCGATAACTATCGTCTTGAACTACTAATGTCAGCAGCAAATATAACTTACAATTCTTGAATTGACAGTATTCTTGAATCTAACTTACAAACTAATAATAGCTCGCAAAAAAGCCAAATACAAAGACTGTATAAATATGTTATCTAACCAATTTAGGAAAGTAGTTTTTGTCAACTTGTCCGTCAGCGCGCTTGGTGTGTTTGCTAAAGACTCTGGCAGCTTTGTTACAATGTTAGATGATCTAGGCTTTGAGCATGACAGCAAGTGCAAGCAATTCATAATCAAATCAGTGATAAAAATAGCAATACGATCAGCCTACTATATCTTTTGCTGCAGGAACAAAGAATGGGAAAACACAGACTTGATGATAAGATACTGAGATCGTAATCTCAAGGATTTATTTTTTCAATAGTATTTGTTTGTTGAAATTGTACTGTTAATTTCCTATTAGTATTAAGTCTTTCGATTCAAGAAGCCAACTGTGAATTACCTACATGTAGTGAGATTCACAATCGTAGTTTTTAGGCAAATATAATAAAGTTTCCATTATTATTATTATCATTATAAAGGAAACCGATATCAATCTTAATATGTATCTATGTAGATAATTACTATAGTATTTGTTTGTTGAAATTCCACCCGGATGATCAAACAAATATTGTTGCCTCGATAAATATGTATCCACCTGGGTTCAGACCATTCATTATGATACGATCCAATTATGGACGTGAGAGTGAGAAACTTGTGAGTTGTACTGCCAAGTACGCTTGCAAATTGAGGGAGATCCGCCAACAGCTTTGGTTTAACCATCGCTGCAAAGACCTCGGTCTCATTCCTAAATCGCTCAACATCAAATCCCCGCTTGACACACGGGAAGCCATAAGCATCGTGAAGTCTGCCAGCAAACGATTGCTTAATGCGCGTATAAATGATTGCCACATACGCCTGAACAAGTACAAAAACAATCACTTGAAAAACTAGGCCAACTTATACCACCTGCCTTGTTGGAAATAGTACGTTCCATTGCTGACAAACGTGCACATAAGAAAGCCACTAAGTGTCGCATAGGACAGAATGAGAAAATACAAAAACTCTTTGAGAAAGGCAAGCGAATTAACCGACCTAAGCCTGATGAGAACTGGGTAAAGAATATTTCATCACGGCAACTAGACGTATTAGAAACCAAATTACTGTCTTATGGCCTAAAGCACAGTATAACATCTAAACATATGCCCACTGAAACTATAGTTGCTGGTGTGGAATACGCCCTATCCCGCCTAGACAAACTGACTGAAGATGCTAAAGATGACATCCGTAGTAAAATCGCATCTACCTTCCAGTCAACACCGAGATTAGTTAGCAACTTAAATAGAGAGGAACTTATATAGAGCTCAATAAGAAAGACCACATTAGTAACTATCAGTACAAACGACTCAGATGTCCAGCTCCCCAGTCGCCAAAGTTATACGGCTTGCCGAAGTTGCATAAACCTGAGATACCTATGCGACCAATTGTATCGTTCTGTGGTTCTCCTACATACCAGCTATCGAAGTACCTAACGAATATACTACTGCCACTAACTAACGCCTCCAAACATAAGTTGCAGTCAACAGAGAATTTTATAAATACTATCAAGACAATTCATATACCTGATGATTACAAACTAGTGTCTTTTGATGTTAAATCTCTGTTTACCAATGAGTATTCCACTACAAATGGCCCTTGACTGCACCGAGGCTTTGATAAAAGATAGTAATAATGCTACCACACTTTCAATGCCGACTGGTGAAATAATGAGTCTACTGAAGTTATGTCTTGAATCTTACGTTCTTCCAATATAATGGGAAACACTATAAACAGCAACATGGCACAGCAATGGGTTCTCCGGTCTCAGTTGTTGTGGCAGAGATCGTAATGCAATACATCGAGAAACTAGCCCTTGTATCTTATAACAGCCCACTCCATTTTGGCTGCGTTACGTAGTGATAACCTTAACCGCGTTACCCTTAGAACACATTGACGCGTTTCATGAGCACTTAAACCAACAGAATCCTCACATTCAGTTTACGAGGGAGTTAGAGGAAGACGGAAAGATACCATTCCTAGATTGCCTAGTGAGCCGTCATAATAACATTCTACACACAACCGTGTATCGTAAACCTACGAATACTGACAGGTTACTCGATCAATCGTCGTATAATCCGATTAAAATAAAAGGAAATTAATGTTGCTGCTTTATTTTCGGCCTACGGTTGAATGAACTAGCATGTGGCTAAGATAGTTTATGTACTTTATACGAGGAATGAATAATTCAGCTCAAAAATGGACAAATATCTTGGCATATTACGACAGCTGTCTGTTGTGCGTCTTCCCTTTGGAAAGATCGGCAAAATGAAAAGAAAAGGACGAGAAAAAGATCCCCAAAAGAAAAGAAAAAAGATGAAGAAGAAGAAGAAGAAAAAAAAAGAAAAACAGAGAAGAAAAATAGAGAAAAGATCCCAGTCAATGTTCTATACCTCGCAGCATTATATATCGTGTTATAAACTACAAATAGGCAACATGACAGCAATATTTTCCGTATGTTTTAAAGATACGTACGTGTAGCGTAAGGTTGTAACACCTTATGGGACGATTTTTTTTTGGTTTGAAAATCACTTTTATTAGAGAGCACTTTGAAAAATAACTTCAACTTTTTTTCTGTTGTCTCCATATTTTTGAAGACTACAAAGTTTCAAATCTCAAAATGGAAATCAGATGACGTCAGAGTAGGTGTTTACAACAAGTGGTGCTCTTCGGTAAAAAACAACTCACTGAACTGCATGTTTTATCTAAGGAAATGATTTTAATACGCCAACAATTCCAGTACTTTTCATTGAGATGTTTTTGTATAATAAGTGTGCCTACTTTTGCGTCATCAAATTAGCATAACGACATTTTTACTTAGTAAAATATTTACTTAGTAAAACAGTCACTTCCTGCTTTCACAATAGGGTTTTCCGATTTATGGGCTTAAAGGCCCATAATGTTTTAAAGATACGTAGAGAGTTATCAGTGTTTGTAAAACTACTGTCATGTGTTTACCCTCTGGAAATAAAGCCTATTATTATTAAAGGCCGATTTGGCACTAATAGTGCCAGCAATAGTACCAGCCTGTTGTATATGATTGTAACTATTATTTTTGGAATTTCGAAGTATTGTTTCTATAAAAAAGCAATACATTTTACAAGTTAATGTACGAATTGTAATAATTTATTATAAATTCGCATTTGCATTTCGCATTTGTCTTAGACATGAAAAGTTGCAAACGCATATCAGCAGCTGTGAAAAAAAGGAGGCCGCGTGATCGTCTCTGCCGTCTGCCGTTTCCTGCGTACGTGACTGAAGATTAATCTCTGAAATGTTCAATCCAGCTTGATGACTCATCTGAATCAGCCAATACATACATTACAAGCAAAGCAGAATCCTTTTCCTAGACATCATCTCTAAATTATGCTATCCGAGTATCGAGCGAACACGTATACGTACTGCAGGCACGAAAGCGTCGTTTTTCCACTATGGACTGTCGGGCCACAGAACAGTTGTTATTTCTAGCTAGTTATTTGCTAGTAAGGGCTAGATAAGTTTGTTAGCTAATTTTGATGATTAAAAGATAAACGAATTGCCCAAAAAGATTATTGACAAAAATTTGTTTTGCCTTCCGACGGTTTTGAATTATATGGAAACGCATTGCTACGACAAGCCCTTTTCCTGCCCCAGAACCTGTTCACAGGCTATCCGTCCACACTAAAACAGCCTATTTCTTTTGTCTAAAATACGAAAATGCTGTTTCAGTGTGGAAAAGAAAAATGATAAAAGATGTCAAATGTATATTCGGAGTGGAGGGTTTTCTGATACGTGGTGTAAGTGTTAGTACGCACTATTGCTCACACTATAGCTACATATGCTAATTAGTATGTGGCACTATTAGTGCCAAAGCCCGTAAATCGGAAATCTCTAATACGAAACAATTATTGGATGAGGTTTTGGTGATATCCGGAATAGACCTTTTTACCTATATGGCGGCCATCTTGAATTCTACTGATCCAAACTACATTATGGGATGTCCAGGGTACAAATACACATTAATTTGCCCTTTGGGCATCCCATAATGTCTTTTGGAACAATAGAATTCAAGATGGCCGCCATATTGGTAAAGAGGTCTATTATCAATGTCGAGTTAATTGATAGTGGCCGAAGCCATAAGCTAAAAAATAAAAAAAACATGTCTAAACTTGTACATTATAGCACTATCTTGTACTCCAGTAATTTTTTCTTGAAAATCTTTTGTATTCGTTCGTCTTTCGGCCCTTTTATAACCTACAGTCAACAACCAGAAAGCACCTACAGAAACCATCAGGCCACTGAAAAATTGCTGGCGCGCACTGATATATTTCAAATTGTCAGTAGGCTCTTGACCAATGAAAACACAGATACTGAGTACAATGTTTAATAATTCATGTTATTTAGAAGAGCTCACAGTTCAATTCGAGTTTTTTCTATCGCAGAATCAAAGAATCACGGATATCAATGTCTACAACAATAATAACAACAAATATTTCAAGAGAAACAGCGACAGCATTATAGGACATTTCCACCACATTTCATTTAATTATCAACTATTTTATTTTCATTGTCATTCAGAATACATATACGGCTTACAGTATAATGCTGGTCCGCGGACTACTAGTAATCAGTCTTGATGGCCCAGATCCTGATATTATTATATTATTTAACAAATAGATTCCATTTTTCCGTGCGTCTGTAATCTAATAGATGCACAGATGACGTCATAATGTGGTGAGAATAAAAACGTACGCAACGAGACGGAGTCGACTAGCGTGACTGTTGTTCTCACTACATTTTGACATCTTCTGTGCATCTATTAGAGTAGAGACCCACGAAAAAATAGAGTCTATCTGTTTTATATAATATTCGTCGAAACATTTCACCAATCAGAGCGTGCGTAAGATTCTATGACGTCATCTGTGCGTGTGTCCTGTAATCACACACGGTCTCGACCAATGAGAACGCGCGCAATATAACAATTATTATAAAAATCCGAATTCCACATGCACATAAGTATCAATAATTAATAAAGCAATATAAAACGTGCATCATATCTCTTTACTGTCTTATAAACACGATGGATGATGTTGAACACAATTAAGTAAGCTTAGGAAAACGAAGCGTATAGACGACTGGGTTTTTTGTGTGCTTTTTCGAGTGTTCTACATCTTCAAGAGTGTTCATATATCATACTACAGCTGGGACATTAACAGACGTGTTTCTTTCCTTTTCTCTAAACACGGTAGCCAGCCAATCAGCGCGCACGTTATATGTATAACATGCATAAATACAACCATGAGTACAAGTAAATGTCGTAACTTACATAATCAAGATGAATTTATTCAACTGACAAGTTTCGAAACATGCAATATAATACAGCCAACTCTCGCCTTGCGGACACTCCGCTATAACGGACACCCCGCTATTACGGACACCCCGCTATTACGGACAGAAGCTTAATCTCCGGCAGAAACTACAAAGAAATGTATGGAAACAATTCTCGTTATATTTGTTTGGAAACAACTCGCGCTATATTATACAAACTCTCGTTATATTATTACGGAATTGCGGATGCATTATGTGGTCCCAAATGTATATTTTTTTATTGTTTTACTGGAATTTTCATAAGTATGCGCAGTATTTTGATCTGTATATTTGTATGAATTTGTATTAAAGTAAATGTGTACAAAATGAAAAAACAGAGAATTCGAAGAGAGTATAGCAGTATATAATAAATGTAAAACATTACAACCAAATATTGGGTCATTTTAATCACACCTGCTTATTTCGGATGGTCCCGAGGTTGTCCGCTATAACGAGAGTTAAATGTATCGATTTTATTTGCTAAAGACTGCGATAGCCAGCCTCTTCAAAAAAGCGTTAAATACTAGTACTCTAATCACCCAAAGCAAAGAAACCCACAGAAGACTGGACACTTTCATTTTTAAGGGGGACAAGTTCCTTCCATTTGATGAGGTTCCCCTCCTCTGATGGGCATTTTTTGGCAAGCATGTCTATTTCATCACTTGAAAGAACTTTGTCCCACATGTTAACATATGTTAAATTTCCTTGGAAACTCTGGTCTGCATCAAATCCTCCAAGGTACGAATCCTGGTCTTGTCCCAAAACAAGTGCTCCTTCTCCGATATCTTGTCGAGCATCAATTGTAGAGGATATGTTCATATTACCATCTAGGTATACTTTTGTTTCTCCTGAGGAACCATTCCAAGATGCAGCAAAATGGTGCCATTTTCCATCGGAAATTGTTTGAGGGAATTCTCTGCAACATTAGTAAGAGAGATAAGATATAAGCTACGTCAATACATAGAATGCAGTGCACCAACGTATGTTTCAACACACTTTGTAATAATTGCATACCTTACTTCGTAATAGACGTCGTAAGTTGTAATAATTCCGACGCACTTTGAAATAGCTATCGCACTTTATAAAACTTGACGCACTTTATATATAAGAACATTTCAAACTGAAAAATGAAGCGGGTTTTTATTCCAAAAAATTATTACTAAAGGTGCGTGAGAAAACTCAGATGTGGCAGACTCACGTATATATGCTTTAGTGGCCACTTAAAATACACAGTAGATTAGAAAAAATATAATGAATCGGCCACATGCAACATCGATCAATATGGTGAGTACATAAAAGAGATATCAGTAATGTTTGGTGTGATCATTAGACCTTCTAGAGTACAAGGTAAAAAGCTAAGGTAAAGGCTTTGTTTAACGTCGGTAGTTCCTTTAGCAAGAGGCTAGTTTTCCAGGAGGCCGATGGTGCGCTCATTTTACCCACCTCTTTCCATCAGTGCCCCTTTTTAAGGGTATTTAGACTATTTAAAGCTACATGGAAAAGAAAGAAGAAAGAAGTTGAACAAGGATGTGAGGTCACAGGGAATCGAACTCGGAGCTCTCGCATCGAAGGCCGCGCACTGTGCCATTTGCTAATTAAAACAGAGCACCACAAATCATCCAGGCGTTGTCAATCATTCAGTCAGTAAGTTGGTTAGTAAGTCCATCCAATATAACCAACATTTCTATAATGGTTCCTTAATTTATGCGTGTTTATTGCTGTATTCTCCTTCAAAAGGTATTATACCTTTGTAACTCCTTCTTGTTGACAGCTACTTCGATCGTCGCTGGGTTTATTATATAGAGAAGAATTGCATTATCTTGATGTGGCGATGCTGTGGCGTAGCTGAATAAAGCATGTTCTTTTGTCACTGGGTTGATCTGTGCCCACAAACTAATCGTGAAAGATGTCAGTGGTGTTGAGAAAGGCTTTTTCATGACAACCACTTGATTAATGGACTTGTTTGGAAAAACGAGAATAGTGTCGTCTGTAACTAAAGAATAAGAAGAAAAAGACAGTAAAAACCTCAAGCAGGGCAAAAGACTAATTTGAAAGGTTATTTCGGGGGGGGGAAGGGGCATTTGACCATGAGGCTCGTCTATGTTAAGACACATCTCTACCTGCTTTTAGTCCCAATTATCCCTTTGTTTACAACTCGACTTGAAAAGAGTAACGCATCAATGTTAATTAATACCGTCCCTCAAAATGGGCCCTTAGGCCCATTATAAAAATACAGTATACAGTAGCATGTATACAATTTGTCTGCGCATGTCTGTGTTTTGGGCTTAAAATTCATTTGCATATCGAATGCAAGAAATTTTATATTGACACGGAACATTTGGCTGGCTATCTCGTTCTTCAAAATTATGTTCAACTACCGAAATACTGAGAAAACTAAAACACGAGCAGTCTACCTACCGCTAGTGCGCTGTGGATAACTATCCAGATCGAAGGCACCCCAGATGGGAAAATATCACGCGTCAAAGTCAGTAGAAAGTTGTGAGAAGGACCAGAACTCCGCACTTTCGAGTTATAATGTTGGCGTTGAATTCATGTATAAGGTAAATTTAGTAATGGATGTCATTACCAACATGGTACTGTGTGAATTGGATCCAATAAGAGTACTCTGGACTTCATTGATTGTTGAATAATTAGCCATGTTTACTGGAATCTCGTACTTTTTCGCGCAAAATTCTTGCAATTCATTCTGAAAATTTCACATCTTTCACAGCGCCCCCCCCCCCCCCCCCCCCCCCCAGCAAAATTATTTAATAATACGCTTTTTCCATGCTTCGTTCTTGTAAAACAGAGCTTGCTTGGTGGAAACTCCTGGTCCCTCCATGTGATTTCAAGCAATGTTTACAGCCGCGGGTTTAAGCCTTGTTAAAATTGACTAAATTCGGTAGCCTATATTTTATAATCTGCAACATTTATCTACAAGTTAATGACCTATTTTTATACATGGTGAGGCATATAGTTAAAAGGTAAAGGTAAAGCTCTGTGCCGTATGAAGCAGCGCTTTATACTTTATAAAAGAGCAATAAATTCATCACTGAAATTTGCATGCAAACAACGTGCTTGGAAACACGTCCACAAAAATGCTTTAGATCACATGTAGGGACCACGAGTTCGGACTAAAAAAGCTCAGTTTTGCAAGAAAGAAACGTGGAAAAAGCGAATTACTAAATAAATTTGCTGGGGGGCGCAGTCTAAGATGTAAAATTTTGAAAGTGAATTGCAAGAATTTTGAGCGAAAAAGTACGACATTCCAGTAAACATGGCTAATTATTAAACGATCGATGGAGTCCAAAATACCCTTATCGGGTCTAATGTACACAGTAACTTGTTGTTAATGGCTTCCACTGCTTAACATACCTTACATATAAATTTAGCGCCCACAATATTACTCGAAAGTGCGGAGTTCTGGTTCTTCTCACAACTTTCTACTGACTTTGACGCGCGATATTTTCCCATCTGGAGTGCCTTCAGTTATCCACAGCGCACTAGCGGTAGGTAGACTGCTCATGTTTCAGTTGTCTTAGTATTTCGGTAGTTGAACATAATTTTGAAGAACGAGATAGCCAGCCAAATATTCCGTGTCAATATAAAATTTCTTGCATTCGATATGCAAATGATTTCAAGCCCAAAACACAGACATGCGCAGACAAATTGTATACATGCTGTATACAGTACCTAAACAGCTCGCAGCACTTCACTTTTTGCTAGAAACGGCTAATTATTATAGGACAATTCAAATTCATCATCATTATCATTATTATCATCAGATTATCATATAAAAACTTTATGGTCATGGCAAATAAGTATACTCCCCTTTCCAACCCTGTAGTAAAAAATTACACACTTTACTTCTTTATTCATAAGCCAGTTTAGAGTTTAACAATCGTTTTCAGTGCATGCGCATGTGAGTTTATCCCGAACTTCTCACCTCTTGTTTATACCTTTTGTTTTTAATCAATCAAATTCGGGATAAAATCACGTGCATTAGAAACGATTCTTAAATTCTGAACTGGCATATTATCATATAAATCATACTAGGCGGGCGTAACTGTTTCAATATGGAATATTTGCTCGCAAATAGGATTTTTATGTTTTCTCTTGGCTTATTTCTTTGTGCGTTATATAGAGGCATTAAGTAATTCTTATAACCTTAGATCTTTAAGTTGGAGCATTCATGCATGTGAGGTTGGTATTGGGTACTGGGGTAACAGCATTAGGGTAACACAACACGTGAGCTGTCACATTCTGATCCTGACTTCACACAAGCTAAGTTGTAGCTTTAATTTTACCCTCCTCCTCCCCAGGCCTTCCTCGTGTTGTCTGGATGTCTCCAACACAATCTGGCGTTTTCGTGCCCTCACCTTTACTGGGACGAGCCTAGATGTCTTACATCCACATCATATAGTACTTTTACATGATGTATTTATGTTGGATGTTTCAATAAGCGGCGGTGGGTCCCTTAGCCCACAGCCATAACACTCCCAACTCAGGTGTGTTGAGTTATTGCCTTGCCCAGGAAACTGAGCGTCTTGTTTTAAACAAGAAATACCTCAATAGCTAGCGTTGTATATATCGATGTACCGAGCTGACAGTTTGGTTTGGCCACTGGTGTTGTATCAAGATATAGTTCAGAGAAACGCAATCAGGGTTGAACTAACAATCTTTTTCTTAAGCCCGGTTCACACGACGACATAAGCATAGTCATAAGCATAAGCATAAGCATAAGAAACAAAACTTTTCCATTTTCGTATGCATATGCTTATGCTTATGACGTTATCAGTTGCGCAGTGTAGTGTTGTGTACATGTTGTTGTGTTGTGTTGTGTTGTGTTGTGTTGTGTTGTGTTGTGTTGTGTTGTGTTGTGTTGTGTTGTGTTGTGTTGTGTTGTGTTGTGTTGTGTTGTGTTGTGTTGTGTTGTGTTGTGTTGTGTTGTGTTGTGTTGTGTTGTGTTGTGTTGTGTTGTGTTGTGTTGTTGTGGCATCGCCAACTATTTGGGACTTATGCAATCATTGTAGTCCGCGGTTTCTCACTCAAATTCAAAATGGCGGCCAAACGAGTGTGAGTCACATATGATTTTAAACAACTGCATAATTTGTCCAGTGGTCCAGTGTTGTTTTGTACGATGACTGTAAAGGCAAAAGGGCTTCGAATATCTTATTGAATGGGAGGGTTCGCAACTTCAACATGGTGGATCACATGTCATCGAACTCAAAAGAAGAGATTTTTCCGAGGGAAAACGAAACACGAATCGCCCATACAGCTCGTTCATATTTATTGAGCTGAGAGCGCAGGTAATGTAGTTTAGTACTTCAAGTAGGCAAGTTATGTAGGGTTTAATAGAAAATGAATTTCAGCCTATATATTCTCATAATTTGAGCTTTTGTTCGGGGTCATCGTAGGTTGTTGCTGTTCCTCAGATGATGCATTTTCAACCAAATTTCGAAACATATTTTGATGACAATTTAAGTGATGTATTTTTCAAAACTGTAGACATGCTTAAGTATAATTCGATGGCATGGAGGCAAAAAATTCATCATGTATAACAACGTTTTTATTTATTGTTCAATTTTCTGAACCTATACATTTTCTATGTATTTTACACGCCATTTTTGAGTTACTCATGAATAACTGAGGACCGCGGGCTTAAAAAAGTTGGGTTGGGTTGGGTTGGGTTGGGTTGGGTTGGGTTGGGTTGGGTTGGGTTGGGTTGGGTTGGGTTGGGTTGGGTTGGGTTGGGTTGGGTTGGGTTGGGTTGGGTTGGGTTGGGTTGGGTTGGGTTGGGTTGGGTTGGGTTGGGTTGGGTTGGGTTGGGTTGGGTTGGGTTGGGTTGGGTTGGGTTGGGTTGGGTTGGGTTGGGTTGGGTTGGGTTGGGTTGGGTTGGGTTGGGTTGGGTTGGGTTGGGTTGGGTTGGGTTGGGTTGGGTTGGGTTGGGTTGGGTTGGTTGGGTTGGGTTGGGTTGGGTTGGGTTGGGTTGGGTTGGGTTGGGTTGGGTTGGGTTGGGTTGGGTTGGGTTGGGTTGGGTTGGGTTGGGTTGGGTTGTATGTGACGGTCTTAATAATTTTTAATTTTTAATTTGCGCTTCTCGTTCGCAAGGAGACATTTCAAACTCCTTTCCTTTTCTCGAACCAAACTCCCGCTACACATGTAAGTCTTAACCAGTGCTTAGTGCAGATGATATTTTGAAAACAATCACAACAATGTCATGGAATACATTGTAAAAAGAGAAAAGCAATAGTTATAATTTCCCGGCCAAAGAATAATCTGGAAATAATAAAAAATGTGAATCCGGAATCTAGCTTTCGAATCCGGAAACCGGCACGTGGAATCCGGAATCCGGCTCTTGGAATCCGGAATCCGGCCTCATTCCCGATCCCTTATATGAGGCGACATTGAGGTGACACTTAAAAGCCCCATCATATCTCACTAGTATATGAGCTTTGGATATTCGTCCTTGGTACTTACAATCATTGCACTGATCGCCAGTGTAACATTTTGGGCAGATGCATCGATAACCAACAGAACCATAACCTGATTGACAGGTCATATTGCTGGGTTTACATGGTTTCCCAGCACAATTGTTCTGTAATGAATTGAGGGGATTTCAGTATTTTGTTAGGAAGCATATTTGAAAGACAAAAATAGAAAAGACTAAGTCATCCGATTGGTCAGTCAGTCAGTCAGTCAGACAGTCAGTCAGTAAGCCAGTCAGTCAGTCAGACAGACAGACAGACAGACAAACAGTCAGTCAGTCAGTTAGACAGTCAGTCAGTCAGTCAACGGTCAGACAGACAGACAGACAGACAGACAAACAGTCAGTCAGTCAGTCAGACAGACAGACAAACAGTCAGTCAGTCAGTCAGACAGTCAGTCAGTCAGTCAGTCAGACAGTCAGTCAGTCAGTCAGTCAGTCAGTCAGACAGTCAGTCAGTCAGTTAGACAGTCAGTCAGTCAGTCAGTCAGTCAGTCAGTCAGTCAGTCAGTCAGTCAGTCAGTCAGTCAGTCAGTCAGTCAGTAGGTCAGTCAGTCATATATACCCCCTGTATGCCAATTTATGTACAAGCCCTGTTGCCGAAGAGAACACGTACGGTTTACCTTCATTGCTTGGTAAATAACACCCTTCTTGGATTTTAATGGACTTGTATGGTCATCTGAATCACTGAGATGACAGTTTGGCGTTGCTCCATACTTAGTGTTGTAGTTTAATGACACACAATTAGGATTCAAGTAACACTCTTTGTCGCATTGTTCTTTGTTATCGACGGTTAGATTAGCAATCACGTGACCATTCAGTATCTTATCTTGGACTGGAATTTTGTAGATGACGTTACGGCAGTTGTTTGAGTCTAAAGCAAAAGAAATGCAGTTGTTTTAGGTGAATTGAGTAAAGTCCGCACTGAACGCAGGCGAAATGGAATGCTATGATTACAGCAGTAGTATAGTAAAGCCGAGTTAAATATTAGAAGTCTTTCCCTGATTTCGATAATCGCTTTCTCCAGTCTGCCCTCTCAAAGGAATTCAAAGCATGCAAAAACGGTCGAATTTAACACGTAGCCCCTCCCTACAGTGCTGAAACCAAACAGTTACTTTCAAACAATCTTTGGAAACAAACAATTCATTCTCGAGTACCAGCTCTCTCTTCCTCTTTAGATCCGGAGAGATCGAGAGGAAAGATCATTTGTCATGAATTGTTTGTTTCGAAAGATGGCTGAAAAAAGCTTTTTGGAAAATGTTATTTGCTTGCTGTGGGGAGGGGGCTACGTTGTTTTGAGTTGTTTTACAATTTCATCTAAAGTCATGATTAGTGTAAACTGGAAGAGAGAATTCTTGTTTCTCGCGTAAAGACAACTATTTAACTGTGTCATTCTATTCTGCATAGTACAAAAACGAAGAGGCCACGACACTGTCAAGACAAAAAAATATTTCCTTTAATTAATAATATGTTCTGCAATGTCCAGTTTAATTGAAGGATGTTGTAATGCTTCAGTATTTCTTTAGCGCCTAGAGGAGATCTGTATAGGCGCTATATATATAATCATTATTATTGTCAATATTGTTAATATTATCTGAAGTATTGAAGCCCATGCAGACCGTGTGGTTTTTAAGCCCAAACTAGATATTTTGCTATAGCCCCCTTTTAGACATCAACAGCATAATGACTACGTAACTATGCCAACCAACTAAGGCAAGCATCCAAAGTTTGCTGCGAGCTTCAACTTAGGGCTTAAACGGGTTTATATTTATCTTATCTTATGTTATATATATCTTATATAAATATCAGATCGTTGCAAATTCAAAAAGAATTATGACGTCTGGCGTATTGTCGAGCTTGTTAAAAAATGTCTTGATGGAAAAGCTCAAAGCTATTTCACAGACTACTAATTATTATTATTATTATTATTAACTTGAAACGTTCTTCATCAATAAAGAAATAGGTCACTTTAAAAAAAAACCTTAATACAACTGTCACTATATATACGAAGAAATTAAAAATATTAACAATCTTACCAGCACGATACATCTTGATTAATAGTTGTGACCAAACTACAAGAAGTATTTTCCAATGACTGTACATGTTTTGCCATATTCGAGCCATGCTGTCTTAGAGAAGAACCTTTTGTCCTTTTAACTTTTAAAAGGAAATTAATGTTGCTGCTTTATTTTCGGCCAACGGTTGAATGAACTAGCATGTGGCTAAAATAGTTTATGTACTTTATACGAGGAATGAATAATTCAGCTCAAAAATGGACAAATATTTTGGCATATTACGACAGCTGTTGTGCGTCTTCCCTTTGGAAAGATCCCAAAATGAAAAAAAAAAAAAAAGAAAAGAAAAAAGAAGAAAAGAAAAACAGAGAAGAAAAATAGAGAAAAGATCCCAGTCAATGTTCTATATATACCTCGCAGCATTATATATCGTGTTATAAACTACAAATATAGGCAACATGATATGACAGCAATATTTTCCGTATGCTTTAAAGATACGTACGTGTGGCGTAAGGTTGTAACACCTTATGGGGACGATTTTGTTCACTTTTATTAGAGAGCACTTTGAAAAATAATTTTTTGCTGTTGTCTCCATATTTTTCAAGACTACAAAGTCTCAAATATCAAAATGGAAATCAGATGACGTCAGAGTAGGTGTTAACAACAAGTGGTGCTCTTCTGTAAAAAAAAAACTCACTGAACTTTAAGTTATCTAAGGAAATGCTTTTAAAACGCTAAAAATTCAAGTACTTTTCACTGAGATGTTTTTGTATAATAAGTGTGCCTACTTTGGCGTCATCAAATAAGTATAATGAATATAATGAAATATAATGACGTAATAATGAAAATATCGGGTAGGCATTTACTTTCAAAGTATTTGAATATCACTCATAACTGACCTAGAAACTCAGGACGAAGTCTGCAAACTGTGATACTAAACCATGTTAGTTATCGCTTAATAAATAAGTGATTTCCAAACTAAAAATGGGGTTTATATTTTCTGCATCTACATCTTTTATATTCAGTCGGTAAAATATTCATTTGACATCACACCGACTATTAAATAAAACTAAAGAAATTTATTATACCATATATAAAATAAGTACTATACTATACTATTCTCAAATTGTACTATATAAATGTATGTTATGTATAATGCTATTAAAAAGTTTGAATGCATATGGTAAAATTAATTGCCTTAGAGTTTCTAAAATAAATTAATCACTTAAATATTGTAAGACCTTTGCTTTAGTTAAATGTCTCTAAAGAACTACCTTCCACTATATCTTTAAGTAGGCTATTCCAAAGTCTAATAGTTCCGTAGAGAAAAATTATATACAAATAAAAGTTCAGTTGGTGACGTGCCTTTTCTTGTTTGAGTTTATAATTAGGCTTTGAACAGGTACTGATTCGACAATTTTGACAGACTTTCTGTCATCTAGAGCTGAATTCAATAACATCCGTCTTAATTGATTTTTGAAATAATGCCGCTTTCCTAAAATGCTTCACGATCAATGCCATTCTAATCAAAGCAGGAAATTCCACAGAAATATGGAAGCTAAAAATAACCTTTCAAACCTTTCTTTTTTGTTTAGAATCTTTAGATATACTAGAACATTTTTAGAAATTGTTATAAGACACATTGTGAAAGGGTTCGAAGAAATAAAATGTGAAACGTGCCGATACCACAAGCTTAGACTAAATTTCATGGGCTATCATAAAGATACCGTATTCGTTTTCGAGCTATGAGCTGTACAATTTTGACGAAATTGCCAAAGAAAAGCGCGCGAAATATGCTATATGTGTGCGACGAGAAAATGGATACTAAAAAAAAATAAAAAAACGCATCTTAAACGACCAGAAATTTCATCTGCAGTTGTGTGAGACTATTGCTAACAATATTTATTGGACATTTAAGGATTAATGAATCTCTCTGAGTTTTGACGAGCTAGTGTTTTATTCCGTACGCTGCTGATGAAATCCGTGGTGTTCGATTAGACGAATGGGTGTAATTTTTAGCTAAAAAACGTAGAATTTTTTCATTTTCAGAAATGTTGTATTGCTCCAAAATGCCTTCATTTTAAGACTAAAAAAATGGGATATAGACGACTTTCAAAAATGGCGGGCTCATTGTTCACGATAACGAGGCCAGAAAGGCCTCCAAAATCAACATCGCATCAAATGATTCTAAATATATAAAAATTATCCTGTAAAATGCACATAAAATAGGTATTTTAAAAGGAAAAGGAACACATCGTCTTTGATAGCAATAGAAGTGTCGCCACGCTTATTTTCTGGTAACAAGGCCTTTGTGGCCTCGTTCTCATGTACTAGGCCGCCATTTTTGAAAGTTGTCTATACCGTGCTCATCTTCGAGATATTCCGCAGTAAAACTTGAAATTTTGGGTTAGGGTTATAGGGTTAGAGTTTTGAAATCCGAGAGAGGACTTGGGTTCCTTGGAATTTTTTTTGTCTTTTTCTTTCTTCTTCCTGCACTTTATTAACCCAAATATTTTTTTTTCATGGTTGAATTTCCATTCTTTTAACTTTTTTTACAAACTTGGACAATTTCTCCTTCAAAAAAGAAAAAGTAATTATCGAAAGAAAATAGCCTACGCAGTAAAACAATGCTCGCGAACGTCCTTATATATAAACAGACGTGCTGCGTATAAATTGAAAATAAGTGGGTGTATATAACAGCAACACAGCTATACAAATACTATATCATCTTGCAATTCACAATGATGACAATAAATGCATATGAATAACTGATTACTTTCCCAAAAATTCTGCATTTTAAGCTCCGCCATTATCACCGAAAAATTTGAATTTAAAAGACAAAGGAACAAGTAGGTTTGAGTAAATGACGTCATTTACTCACAATTTAATTAGATGCTAATATACTTAATAATTTTGATCTGTCTCTTTTGAATATAAATAAAATATGTTGCTGTGTGATTGTAGGGGCCATAAAGATACCTTCAACCGAGTTTCAAGTCATTTTCAAATTTCATCGTCGTCCCACTTTAAATTTACAGAACTTACCAGCTAAAGATATGACTAGTAATAACTGAGCCAAAACATCAAGAACCACGAACAAACGGTCATTTCTCCACAAACAAGCAATCAACTCAAGAACATTTTCATTGTTAAAAACAACTCAGGAACGTAACACCGAAGTCGTTGCTTTACACAAGATCTCAATTTACAGTGTTAGGGGATAGGTTTCAAATTAATAGCATATAATTGACATTTAAAATGTTAATTGCGCTTTTTAATAGTTCATAAAGACAAAAAAAAAGAAAAGAAAAGAAAAAAACAGATGACACCTCACATCCATAATAATACATCCAAAATGTATTCATTTTCACAAGTTCCAAAACATAGAAGGCAATGAAGAGAAAATAAGAAAGGAAGAAAACACACAAAGAAATAGAAAATGAAAGAAACAGGAAATGGCAGAAAGGAAGTTACAAGTTATAAGTTATTTCTCTTTATTTAGCCTTATATCATATATTATTCATTATATTATATTCATTTGCAATTTTATAGTGGGCATCACAACAATAACGTAAGGCGCTGTTACACGCTGAAACTTTTACCTGAAACTTGTGTCGATCGCAAATGCAAGACAAATTTCATAAGGAGTGTTACACGCTGAAATTTCGTCCTGAAACTTGTTTAAGTTTCTGTTGCAGGAGTAGAAAGCAGTCCTACTTTTCGTGAAACCGTTTCGTGAAACCGACCCTGGGAAAGTTTCAGCTAAATGACCATGTTACAGAGGACAGTTTCAGCGTGTAACAGCACCTTTAGAGACAGTTATCACTTGAAAAATGTAAACAACAATTTTAGAAGTGTGCGGTAGCCAGAAGAGCAAAGCTTTCGAGCTGGCTGCCGCCAGGAAAAGGAAAAGAAGGAAGAAAGGAAAAGATAGATAAAGAAAGAAAGAAATACTGATATCTGATCAGATCATTATTATTATTATTCTCTTGCTATTTCTAACGAGAAAAATTGTTTGTTCTGCAGTTGAATTAAATTACTACCACAAGCAAAACGCGCATTAGAACCCTTTGTTTAATGATAGTTTGGTATTTGTAAGGGAGAGAGAGAGTACGAAAGAGATTATATTATCGACTTTAAAGCTGTTAAACTCAGATAGAACGAATTTTAAAATAGCCGTCGGAATCGTATAAAGATGATGTCTAAATTTCTTTGAAAAAACTGCAGTTAAAATTTTGAAATTTACTCCTGTCAGAACCCTACCCCCAGTAACAGGGTCCCCTATACTTTTTGCGCGAAACGTGATCGGGATATTTAATTTCTCGTTGCGTGATCTGAGTTTTCATTAATTTTTTATTTTTACGTCCACGAGAAACCAATTTTCAACTTAAGCGTGACTCGTGAACGAAGAATTTAATTATTAAAACGTGATTCGCGAATCATCTTGTTTTGTGTGACGTAAGTTAGTATTTCAGTAAATAAAGACTTTGTTTTTAAAGCTGAGGTTAGGTCTTTGAATAGACCAAGTGACCTGAATTCGGAAATATTACGTCACCATGCTTTGGTCACATGCGTGATGGTCGTGACAGGCAAGGTGTGCAAGCTTCGGTATAAACTGCCTCACATTTGACTGACACACTCGTTAGCAGCCATGAATGCTGCGGCGATCTTTATTACACCTAACTTGAATGTTCGGATCTGAATGTTCTTTCTCAGTTGTTAGAAAGTGCGCTAAACGAAAGGTTACATCCATAGAAAACCATTGATTGCTAAGACTATATATAACCCCATTGCAATGGCTAGCGCTAGCCAGCTTGCGAACACTGAGCTTTGGCCAACACATGCTTAATTTGACTAATCCTCGTGATTAAGCCAAAATTTTGATGTCGGTTAGGTCATCAGTTTTGTAAACCTACATACGGAGGGGTATATGGGGGTTTGCGGATCGGCGGATTGAGCCTTGTTTTACGTGCGGGTTCTCGGATAATGATATTTTTAAGAACGGATTTTCGGATTCATCCACAATGGTCAAAATCGCGCATTTGAAGAAATGATGCAGCTATGAAAACTATCACCTTATTTATTGCTTTTTACTGGGGAGCTGGCTCAGAAAACTTCAGTTACTTCAGCTTCCTTCCAATGTGTTCCAATTTATTTATTATTTTTATTATCATATAAACTTTATCATTTTATTGTAAAGACTGGGGAGCTGGCTCAGAAAACTTCAGTTACTTCAGCTTCCTTCCAATGTGTTCCAATTTATTTATTATTTTTATTATCATATAAACTTTATCATTTTATTGTAAAGACTGATCAACAACAATAAACAATAAACAGTAAATATTTCGAAATATATTATATGGCCATGCTACTTGCGGACATGTGTAACGTACTTTGCGTCAGAGAAATCGCTCTCTTTAACAATATTCCATTGCGGAACAAACTTTAATTCAAAGTATGGCATGCAAATGTATAAATAAGCATTTGTTGTAACATTCTTTTACAAATATTGTAGTTTTCAAGTGCTTTTATCACAGAGATCACACATGCGGATTTTAATCAATTTCCCAAGCGGATTTGCGGTTTCGAACGATTTTTTCTTGCGGATTTGCGGATTTTGGCAACCCCCTGTCCCCCTCCATACGTTATTCGACGGCCAGAAGAATTTTTTTGCTGAAATGCCTGGTTGATGATTACAGATTTAGAAATTGATGATGGAGGTGATGTCTCGTCTTTTTTAAGAACTAGTCGTTCTAACAGAAACATGACAATTAGGGGGTGTTTACACATGACACAAGGATCATCCTAGCAGGCGAATCATGGTCATCGCCTCGGTTTTGGCGTGAATGTGAAAGGATTTTCGGAAAAGGCCAAATAATTTTACGTGAATTTTGCAGAGGTAAAGGGGACCCTGCGGTAAGAGCAGCAGCTTAATTAGTCCCTCTCAAGGTTTTAACTAGTTCGTGAGGTCTCATAAAAGGCATATTGTACCCCTTTCGGGCGGATTTCCATAAACAGTCGATGTTATTGTATATTTTATATAATTGTACAGAACATATCTAACATATTTTTGTTTTTGTTAGATAATCTTATCAGAGCTTCAAACAGATAAGAGTTGCCTTTTTCCATTTAACCATTTATTTCCCCCTGCCCTAAATAGGGCTGTAAAAACATGAGTTGACTATCTCTCTTCCTTTTCTTCCATGTAACCATTTTCCCTGCCCCTACCCCTTTAATAAAAAATAATAACAAAAAAACACATCCTAACCCTCAGCTCATGTATTTCAAACCAACACAAACTAAAAACATATATTATATTACTGTAATCTTGCCACTCACCAATCTTTGAAATGAGACATTTATTTAATTCATCAATAAGAATTCACCCTTTCTCAATTAGCTTGTTATGAGCGGTTTAGTCCATGCAGACGCTGGGCCTTCCTTCGCCGCTCCTCCTTTTTATTTGGGCTTCCTGTGTTGCGGAAAGGACACAGGAAGCCCAAATAAAAAAGAGGGGCAGTGAAGGAGGGCCCAGCATCTGGACTATGAGCGGGTGAAGTGTATAGTATGAAATTATAATCAATTTATATAAATAAATAAATTAAACTTAAACTTGAAAGGCAAGAGCTGACTTACATCTCTTTTCATCCCTTTCCTCTACATATCCTCCATCCACCCTTTGAAGATGTTCTGGACCTACAAGGCTGGATTATAATTTTTTTTCTTAAAAACATTTCAAATGAGATTTTTCTTCATTATGGCATTATGTTCTTCCCATTATTAACATTTTGTTCTTTACCAAATGTATATTGTAAACACCATTTTAAATGCCGATCATGATTATCCTTCCTTATAAACCCCTTCTCACAGTATTCACATTTAAATGGTTTTTCTCCAGTATGCGTCTTAAGGTGTCTAGCACAGTCCTGCTTTCTTATGAATGCCTTTGGGCAAAGGTCACACTTGTGATTTTTTTCTCCAGTGTGTGTTTGCAAATGTTGGAAAAGGTACTGCTTTCTTGTATATGTTTTGCCACAAAGTTCACATCTATGTGGTCGTTCTCGATCCTCATTGTGTATTTCTAAGTGTCGCATAAAGTCATGCCCTCTTATAAATGTTTTCCCACAATTTTCATACTGGCATTTGTGTGGTCTTTCTTCGGAGTGTATTTGATAATGTTGAACTAAATACTGCTTTCTTGTAAATGCCTTTTCACAAAGATGACATTTGTGTGGCCTTTCTCCAGTGTGTATTCGAGAGTGCTCAGCAAGTTTGTGTTTTTGTATGAAAGTTCTGGGACAGGACTCACATTTATATGGTCTTTCTCCAGTGTGTTCTTGCAGATGCCATTTTAGTGCTGCAGTTGTTAAAAATGATTCGTCACAAAGTGTACACTTAAGTTTATTTTCACCAAAATGCCTTCTAGTGTGAATTTTAAGATCTTCTGGTCCAGTAAATGTTCTGTTACAGTGTTGACACTGATATTTATTATTTGCATGAGATTTAAGATGAATTTTCAATTGTGAAAAGCCTTTGTTACTGTGTGGACAATCTTTCTGAAATTGTTTTTGACTTGCGTTTGCTGGTTCTTCATCACTCTCCTCCTCTTGACTTGTAATAGTTTCTTTTTGAAAACATTCTTTGTCTTGAGATGTGAATGTGAATGTCTCTTGGCAAAGATTGTCTTCAGCTTTAGCAGTACATTGTCCAAAACTGACTTCATTTTGAGTTCCATTTGCACCAGACCAGTCTTCCTCCTCAATGTACTGAGCTCCTACTTCATTTTTTTCAAACATTAAATGTTCTTTAGTGTCATTTTCAATCATTTCTGCTTTTTCCAAAGCTTTTTTATCTTCATTTTCAGAAACTTCTTCAAGGATATAAACCACTTCCCCAGTTTCTGAAATCTTCTCTTTGACTTGTGCAAAAACAATTTTCTTATTTTCTAAACAATCATTAAAATCCATTTCCCCAGTGATCATACATGTATGATCTGAAATATTTTCTACATTTTCAGATGATAAATACTTGGTACATGACATTGAAGAATATGGGGTCTCCTGAGAGGTTTTGGTGGGCTGACAAAGCTCCAAAGCTCTAGCAAATAGAGCAGTCAGTTCTTTGTTACCAGTTACACCATTTATATCAGTTTCTATGGCAATGGTGTTATAAGTTTTCATGTTGTAATCAGTGGTTGCTTACTTGGAGATGATTTTGCTGCTTATTTGGATATTCCCTGCCTAGGATGAATTATAAAGAAGAACTATCAGATACCCTGTCATTGCTACCCATAAAATGGTTAAAACTTTATATATATCTTTATTTTGAACTTTTTATATTTATTACTTTTTATAAATTTAAGCTTTGGGGGAAGTCCAGATTATGTTCTTGTGTTTCATATGAACTGTATTTCAGCAGTGATTACTGAATGTTTCAATGCATTTAGCAGGACCATTTCTGAGTGTTGGGTTGCCTGTGGAATAAGTTTGAATAAATGTTTTCTACAAAACTCAATAAATATATTATTAAAAACAAAAGCTGGACAAAATTGTGGAGGTATTACAAATGACTGCATTAGAAGACGGTTTTAAAAGCCACACAGCTACTTTTGCATTGTCTGGTTCTGGCCAATCTATATAAGCTTAATATAGATTAAAATAGAATTTCTATATAATTTCAGGGCTTAAAAACTGTCTTAACCTTTCACGAATAAATTTCGTAAACTTAACATGAACGGGTATGATGATAAATTTTATAACGTGATGAGTTTTAACAAAACCTCATAAGCTTAATATTTTACACAACAAATTATTGACCACAACACGTGCTTCGCCTTCGACAGAAGACGAGCTCAACCATTTCAGCAAAATAAAATATCTACCTATTGCAATAAATAGCTTGTAATTCGTATTTTCCTTACCTGGTGCTTTCAATTTCTACGAATTACGGAAACAAACTATTTTTACTAACCTTCTGCAAGGGTACGAATTAATGGTGGAACAACTAAACAGTTGAATCACTGGCTTGTCTGATGTCGACCCAGTCTACACAGACACAGGAATCCCAACAATAGTACATGGGCTCTAAACTGGTCACGTGAAAGGACAGAAAACCAGCACTCAGTTCGTGCAATGTATTCAAAAAATCGATTGTTTTCTATTGTCTTTCGTTCTATTGTATGTGTTTTGTGTTATATCTTTATGAATATATTACATCAACTGCGTGCTACGTAGTCATTGTCCAAAACCAGATTTTCTGAAAACACTTTTTTGAAAGCAATGTATAGCCTGCGTCACATCCGGACTTTTCCTCCGTTAACGGAGGAAAAGTCCGGATGTGACGCAGGCTAGCAATGTATTAAAAACCTGCAATTTCAAAAACTTTCAAATCTTCTCCAACATTCCGAAAATGGCTCAAACTTGGAAAAAGTAGTCTAATTTAAAGGTGCTCTTTCTAAATATGTCAACCATTTTGTCATTAGGGATGGAACAACGCGGAAGGCCTAGGTATGAGAACCCTAGAAATTGAAATTTGAAAATTGAAATTTGACACCACCATTCAAAACAAAAACAAAAACAAAACAAACAAGTAAAACAAAGGCAAAAAAAAATAATTGAAAATAATGGCGGCATTGGCTTGAGAGCAGTGAAAAAAATTTCTGAAGTTTCCTTGCCTTATACTCACGTAAATTCATACTTTTACAAAAATGACAATTTTAAATGACGATATTTTAATTTTACAACTAATATATATTGTATATGTACATTTTTTGACAAGAAAATTTCCTTTCATTTTTGTTTTCCTGGTAGGTTTTCTTATGAAAGCATTATCTCTACAATTTAACGTCCTTTTTCGCTCATCGACTTTATGGATGAATGGCAAATAAGAATCCCGATTTGATGTTTGCCGCCGAATTTAGTCATACGTAAGAATAAAGAAGCACCATTACTGCTATACCATAAACTAAAAGCGTTTACACTTGCAACATACGCAGCGTTTACACTTGCAACATACGCATAAGGCATACGGATCTAACACTGTATTTTTACAATAAAAAATGTACGTGTGTGTTAAAAGGAGATCACTGTCAATGTATTGCCGGGTTTCAAACAGCTGATGAATCTCATTATCTACTTCAAATGGTGGTCAGTGTTTGACCACCATGTGCGGCTCTCAACCAAAGAATATTCTAATGAAATTTTTTCTTTCAGCTGATGAAAAATCCAACTGCGAGACTGAAAATGACGTCAGATGAAACCCAGCAATACACCTATAGATCTCAAATGGGTTGTCTGGTATTGTTACTTTGTTTAATATTGCATGTTACATTTTAAGAAGGAATGGAATTTTCTTGCAAATCTTCAGAGATTCAACGAGGGACTTGCCTGATTGTTGCAGCTTGCTGTTGCTCACACAACACATCTCTCATAACACATTCCGATCTTAGAATGCAACATTAAACATGCTGCAAGAGACCATTTTACAGTTAGATCTTGCTCGAGACAGCCTCAACTGCGCGTAATATATTCTATGGAGTTTTGGTAACAGTCCGTGAAAAGGCAACGAATGTACATAAATGAACCAGGGAGGTGTAAATAAACAAAGCAAATCAGTACTTCCAATATCCATGGGTCAGTTTTGCTAAAGCGAAGGATGTTGCATTGTTATAATAACACTGATTCACATGTCAACAGAAAGAGAGTCTGTATCAATTATCGGTCAACGTTAACTTCGATGTGATGTAGTAGTTTTGTTCTGTAAAAATATATATTCTTACATCACATGTGCTAGAGCAGATTTTGTATGAGTGTGAAACTGACCGCGCCGTGCCGTAATCTCTATAAAAACGTTCGAAATTCCTGCCGTAACCATGCCGTGACCGTGCGGTGCCGTTTTTACAGTCATACGAAATCTACCCTAATGCTTATGTTGCAAGTGTGACCAGGATTATAGACGTGTGTGACGAGTGACGGTTCTTTCTGTAGCTTTTTCTTGTCGGACGACATTCTCGCTGGGCTGCAATGATTGCAGGCGCGCGATCTTACAGCGAGCTTCGTACAGCTCTACAGTCTGACGCAGGTTTTGGTCTTCTGCTTCTTTGTTTTCGCGTTCCAGAAGCTTTAAAAGAAAGATAATAGTAATTATTAAATCATTATGAACAATAACAACAGCAAGAGAAAAGATGTTAGGAAAATGGATTGGCATATCGAGACACCTTAACTTAGCAGTGTTATACTCACAACAAGCTGTCGTTCCAAGTCCTTTTTCTCGCTTTTGAGGCAGGCATTCTCATTTGTTAAGGATTCCACTTGTTTTCTGAGATTTTCTGTCGAAAAAGAGGGGTAAAGTAAATGATGGTACAAGTGACGTCATTACATGGGTACGAATGACGTCATTAACATGTTGGATTTGGAATAAAAAGTCTTTCACGTTGAATGACAGCACATCATGAATCCACCATGTTGAATGACGTCATGATTAACTCGGCCACCTTGAATGATGTGATCAACACCTCTTTGAAAGTCAGGCATATCTCGCTCTAACCTTTGCCGAAGTGACTGTAATAGGTGAGAAGTCAAAGATAGTTGAAAAACAAACTGCTGGACGGTGGAAACAAAAAGAAACATGAATGGATAGTTGGATAAAAGGACGTGAATGGTGAGAAATATGGATGTATGAATAAATGGGTACATACCTATTTCTTCCTCTCTATCAGTCAATGATCGATTACTGCTATTCTGTGAAACAGAAGATGTTTGTTCCATAACCTGTGGGGTGAAAGTAATAAAAAGTTCGCAGTCGATGTGAACTCACTTTGAATCCCAGCGGAAATGATACAGATGAAAGAAAAAAATGACACAAAACAACAAAACACCATTAAATACACCCTACCGGCCACCACCACCACTACCATCATCAATTCACCATCTTCCATACACCGTTCAGTGGTCACACACAAAGCATTGAGGCTCCAGGGTACACACAAAGGATTAGTCCAATTTGTACCCTGAAGCCTCACTTGGATGCTTTGTGTGTGACCACTGAACCGATGTATGGAAATTGGTGTATAAGCAACAGCATACGGTTACACCAAAAATGAAAAATGAAATACTCACCTGTTGATATCCCTCGGACTCAGGGTCTGTTGGATCGAACATGAGCAATCCTGGCGGAACAGAACGAGGTCTGGGTCGTTCTGCGTATTTCACATCCAAAAGCGGCGAAACAACAGCAGTCTTCTTCGCTTTCGCAAGAGTTGGCGGACTCGATGAAGGTGAAATACGGTGATTGTACAACGGGTCTGATACTTTCCTTAGTAGACTAGGTGAGGCGGATGGTGATTGATTGGACGAATTATCTAAAAGGTCTTCTCGGGATCTACGGTAGCTTAGCAGTAAAGCCGTGTTGTACTCGGGAGTGTTCGGATTTGATTCGGGAGATAAATTATGCTGTTGGTGAATTTGCTGAGTAACTTGTTGCAACTGCTGAGGTAAATATCTCAGTTCTTTATCGTAATCTCCTGTGTAATCTAAATTCCGTCTCCTTTCACCACTAACCCGAAAACTTGCAGCACGACGAGGTTGGGGCCGAATAACTTCAATTGGTTCGGAAGACCGTCGTGAAAAACCCGGCGACCTCTCGTAATTTATCATCTTCACAGGACTCTGTTCCCGTACTGTCCCGTGACCACTTTCGGGACTATTCGAATATCCTCCGATATACCGAACCCCAGTTTTCGGAGAACCGTCGTATTGAGTTCGTGGTACGGTCTTGGCTCCCGAAGAGTCACTATTATACGACTTGGGGTCTAAAAGAGGCGTAGACGATACACGATAAAATCCTGACTTTGCTTGTTCTGAGTCTTGATAATTCACCGGCTTGGCAATCAAATATTCACTTTAGATTTTATATTATCTTTGTCTTCTTGTTTAGAATTATGAGGATCGAGCATAGCTCTTGTGGTCCTTGGACTGTGCGAAATGAAAAACGTAGAGGACTGGCCATTGTTTTGTGGTTGTATTCGATCAGTAGCTAGTGATTCCATGCTTTTACTGCGTGTATTATTCCTAGAAAAGAAATAAATGCATTAGTGAGTTGTTGACGGATGATCATAGATGATGGACACAAAAAAGTGAGTGCTTCAGAGTTTCGTTTCTCGAAAGACGCGAATACTTTAAACGTTTAAGAGGGAGCGAGGCGAAAGGACGACTGCGTTAACCTCCAGATAAAAATATAACCTCAAAGCACAGGCGTGTCAGAAGTAGAAATCCACACTTGAGCAAGGAGGTATAACGCTACCCTGACCCCTCTGGTTTTCTCGATTTTCTCTGCTCGTGATTTGAGCAGCGAAGTGACGAGCCCTGGGACCAGGGTAGCGAACGCCGCGTAAAAGGCACTGATCAACAAATATAAAATCAAAACATCAAAATTCAAGTGATATTAAGTTTATTAAAGAGGTACGCATGTGCTTGGAAAGCTACCTTTTAACTTCCGGCTTTGGACTTTTCTTCTTTAAAAATGATTGAGAAGATTTTCTTCGCTCTTTTTGCTGAAAAACAAGAGAGAAATAGACGACTTTCAAAAATGGCGGGCTCATTGTTCACCATAACGAGGCCAGAAAGGCCTCCAAATTCAACATCGCATCAAATGATTCTAAATATACAAAAATTATCCTGTAAAATGCACATAAAATAGGTATTTTAAAAGGAAAAGGAACACATCGTCTTTGATAGCAATAGAAGTGTCGCCACGCTTATTTTCTGGTAACAAGGCCTTTGTGGCCTCGTTCTCATGTACTAGGCCGCCATTTTTGAAAGTGGTCTATGATCGAACAAACGTGGGCAGTTCGGTGCCACATTCTAAGTAAGAAAACGTGAAATAGTGAGAACTTAGTGGTACGTATTACTAAGTTCACTAAACTCATGACAAAAACATTTAGTAAAAATTACTTGGTACAAAACATGTAGCCAATGGGGGAAAATGACTCATCTCATTGAAGAAGGAGTTTAAGAAAATCTTTACACCTCTTTTCAAAATTACGCGACCTTTGCAGACGACACTTGAATGGCTTTTTCAGTGTTTTGACTACCGTCAATCAAATCTCTGACAATTCGTTCTCCCTGAAGCAAGCTTAAATTTACATAAAAAGTCGGAAAATATTAAATGTTCTGTCAATAAATTCAAGTTTGTTTTGTTTCTGAATTTAGAAAGCTAAAATTTTACAAATTGTAGTCGTTACAATTTGATTGACAGAAGCTTAAAATCCAGACAAGCCATCGCCACTAGGTCGCGTAATTTTGAAATTGGGTGTAAAAGCTCCTTTCAAAAAGGATGATAATACCTTTTTAGCAGCCATCTGACTATCATCAGCTATTTCGGTTTCTTCAGCTGAACGTGTAGAGTTCATTGAGGCTGTCCTGATTACTGGACTTGTACGACCACGAATAGCTTTCCGAAGTGACGTCAGCAAACCTTTTTGGTTACCCTGGAAACCAAATATAATAATGCACAAGTTAGATGGTGACATCATTCATATTGAAAAACAAACAAATAAGATTCCAAATTACATCAGCTTCCTCTGTTTCATGTCGGTCGACTAGCAAAATACTGTACATACTAGACATGCAGAGTACATACAAAAGACCATGATAAAGTAATAGTATTATGGCCTCTTGTTAAGTATGCCACTATATACATGTACCAGTATTCGAGTAGTAATAGCTGCTTTACTTGAACACCCCTCCCCTTCCCGACCACAGGGTACTTGAACACCGCTCCCCCTCCCCTTGCTGCCCCCACACCCCAGGTTACCACCCACACCCACACCCGCCCCACCTGTGGATGTATGCACGTATTGGTAAACCCAATAAAGAGGAGAAAGAGTACAAATTAAGTCGTTGTACTTACACTGGCACCATCGTTTGCCACGCCCATGTCAAATATGACAGCGTTCTTCTCTACAAGTTCATCAAATAAACTCTTTAACAAAGATGACCGTGTACGATCCTAGTATCAAGACAAATATAAATTACCAGTGTAAACGCAATAAGTTTATATTAAGCAAAATAATAAAGGGAATGAAAATGACAATTGAAAGTGATGATGATGATGATGATGATGATGATGATGATGAGGATGAGGATGTAACTGACAACGAGACGAAGTTGTCTGCTAAATACTGTACTTACCGCCAATCTCGAAAACTCCGTGCTTTTAAGAGCGGACATTTCAGCGTTGATTAATTTGGTCAATAAAAATTTACGAAATTCAGGGCCCTAAAAAGAAAATAAAGTTTACAACATGTCTAATACTTCAATTCAATCCAACGTCAATTTTGCAGGGACAGTGTACATCAATTCAGTACAAAATGCTTCAACAAGTTCAACAGTGAGTCGACGGCAATATAAGTATTTGCTTTAGAGATGGTTTTGACCAGAGATAAGGAACAAACAAAAAAAAACAACCTTTTTAAAGACAGCAGGATTAGGTAGTTTAGGTCCAAAGGCAGGAACGTCTTCCTTAGCAGTTACAGAAACCTGTCATGAAAAGAATGGAAGGAATGAGAAGGAAGAATAAAACTCCGCCATAATATCTATCAAGAGACCATAACACTAAAAGAGAGAAACTCAGTATTGATGTCTGTGCGATGTTCGCGGCGACTAAGGCTATTTTTAGTAACTTCGCCAATCGAATTCAAAAGCCAAAAGCAAACGGTCCCGTCCGCTCGCACATCAAAAATCAAATTCTATTGTTTGAGAGCCTTGCGCGCGCGATGGCGAAGTTACTAAAAATAGCCTTAGCCGTCACGAACATCGCACAGACATCAATACTGAGTTTCGCTCTCTTAGTATTATGGTCTCTTGATCTATGTAGTAATAATATTGATAATACGTGGAACCTTCATATAACACTAGTCCTCTATATGAGTCGCCACTTCTAATAAGCCACCGCTTGGCCTAGGTTCTAAGAGTGGTTTCACTGTACTTTCGACATTCCCTTGAAATTCGATATGGTACGACTTGAGGGGCTTCACGGAAAAACAGAGACCGAGAGGGAGTGGGGATAAGCGATACTGTGTGACGTAAGCCTTTATCTCCAGTTCTACGTTGCTCAGTGTTAGCCTCAATTGCAAGTAAACTGCTCACAAATTTGATTAAAAAAACCTGGAATTCTAAAGTATTTGCTTTGTTTATCATGTCCACTCCTTACTTTTTCATGAACTGCTACTAAAGTTCTAAAGAAATCGAGGCTTGCACTGAGCAAAAGGAAACTCGAAATGGGAATAAGGCTTTGATTAAACAGCCAATCAACCTGTAACTTGTGAAAACTTATACATTTCCAAAATGGTTGACATATTATTAGCAAAAACAATGTGTTTGTCAGTAAACATGAAGTATCGCTAGTAAGGTGGATTTAGAAAAAAAACTTACAAGATAGAGCTGGGGTGGGGGAGGGGATTTCCTATTTTATGCTTCTTGCAGTCTATTTACCTTATATCTCGTGTTGCTGCTGTTAGGGTTTTCGACTTGTACGACGATAAATACGTGAAGAAAGTGAGAACGAATAGAGATGGGTGAAAAGGGTGTGTTATCATCCTGAAAAAAAGAGATTTTTCATTAATTGGAGAAAGCCAAGGCCGTTACACACGAGGGAGCATGCTCCCGCAACACGCTCCCTCATGTATGCCAACGATTTCACGCATCAAAATTTTGTTGCGCAACAAAGTTTTTCTTCCTAGCCATGCTCCCTGATATCAAACTGGCTAAATGTGAGGGAGCAAGCTCCGGGAGCAAATTATTCCATGCAGCAAGCTCCCGCAGCATGCTCCCTTGTGTGTACTGGTTGTGCAAAAGTGACCCAGGAGCGCGTTGCGGGAGCAAGCTGCCTCGTGTTTACCGGCTTTCGTGTTCACACAATACTTCGTGAAGCCACATCCTTATTAATGAAAAGCTCTATATGACGGTCAAGCCTATAATACAGACACCTCTAATTACACAGACACCTCCTGTAATATGGACACCTCTACAACGGACAGTTGTCTATGTAGCTGGAATCTCACTGCATTTCTTAATAATTGAAACGTCTTTACAGCGGGCACTTTTCCTGGTACCTTCAAAAAGAGCTTCAATTGAGTGAATGACAACAACATATATATGTACTGGCTTACTTGAAAAACTATTGACACGATATCATTTCCAATATGTCGTTTTCTTTGAACCTGAAATGGAAACGGAAAAGCATTTTGGTGTCAAATCGACACAACATAATCAACGATATTCTCCACAGAAGCAGCAATGTGTATACACATCCTCGAAAAGATGCACCCGCCCTTCCAGGCAATTTTGGCAACGAAATTATTCGCAAGGTTACAAAATTGCAAACTTACAGTAAAATCGCCATTAAAATCGCCGCTATAGTATCGAGAAAATCGATCATGAAGCCACGATCCCTAGTATGGGATAAAATAATCCGTCGTGTAACTTCAGAACGGTTAAGAAGACATCGGTATCTTTTGTATTATTACCTGCTGTGCATCCCCACTAGAAAAGGGAAGTAAAGTTGACACATGGAACATTATTTCCCTACAGAAAAAAGAAGAACAAAGTCAAATCTGCTACAACGAACCACAATAATTAACAGTCGATCGTATACTAAGGCCCGGGCATACGATGCAGCTTTTTCTTCACCATTGCGCGCGACACAATTCCACAGTGTGTTGGTCGCAACTTTGGAAAAGAAGCTGTATAAAGAGAACTCGACCCTAAACCTCCAGTTGTTGCTGGGGTGGACACACAGCACAACTCTGTGTTACGCGATGGTGCAGAAAGAATTGCAAGACAAGCTGCTCAGTGTGTCCGGGCCTTTACGCTGTGACTGGGTGCAAGACGATTGCTGTTGGTGATGATGTTGTTGTTGTTGTTGATGTTGTTTTTGTTGTTGTTAATGTTGTTGTTGTTGTTGTTGTTGTAAAATTTCTCTGAGACCCAGGGTAGTGAAAAACCAATTCACGAGGAAAAATGTCAAATATACAAAAGCTACAGTGACTTACTTTCCATTAAATACAGTGTGAACTGATGTGTCGCCCGTCTGGCCATGTTTGACATCTAAACCTCCATGAAACCTGGTAAAAGGAATCAAGCTTTGGATTAGAAAAAGATATCGTCGACAAGGCTTATAAATTTCTGAGTTTAATTTCACGAGTGTCTTTCAAGCAAAGAGCTGTAAGGTTTATACAAGTACATACCCCTTTGAAATCTTTGAGATATACTCTAGCGCCAAGAAGGTCTAAAAACTCGTTCATGGCTGAACCATGACTTCTGTTATTGAAGTATTCTTCTTCTGTTATCTGTGAGAGAAACAAAATTCAATTTAGTTAATACTGACTCGCTAAACTGTTTTATTTCCTTCGTTCTTCCGATCCTTTCTTTCTTTTAAATTCTTTCATTTGTTAATACTTTTTTTTTTCCTTCTACATTTGGGTCATGTTAGTTGTCACGATTTATCGATGTTCTGCTTAAGCTTTTGAAACAGTTAATCAACTCGTTACCTGACCAAATTGTTGATAAATTATTCCAAACTTGAAAGCTGGCAATAACATGTGTTCGTCATATTTCAAAATTAACTCGGAAGCCTGTAAAAAAAGTGAAACAAATACTAAATAGAGATAGAATTGTGGAAAAACAAATATACAAACGAGTTAGTGATTAAAAAGCGCGGGAAAACGCACCGCAGGAAGACGCGCCCGTCTGCTAAAAAAGGCGGGAAAACGTTTCGGCTAATGAAAAGCGCCGCGCTGGAAAACTGCACAACAAACATGGCACACAACGCTTTTTGTTTTTATTTTTTCCTTGGGAATAACAAAGTATTAAATCAAAATATTAAGTATGGACCTCTTAACCAACGACAAATGCAAGCACATTTGTGGGCGCGCTGGAGGTGCGGAAAATGAGTCAATTGGACGTTTCTTCAGGACTTACCCTGGGATAAGCTACCACTTGGAACTGATCGAGGGCTTCAACTTCATCTCCAAGTAAGTACTGTATTAAGAAAGAGGTAAATAAAGTGAAGGTTAAAAAATAAGGAGATTGAATGAGTAAGTATTTTCTGTGTCATGTACCTTTATAATCTCTCTTGGTCCATAGTTCTCAGAGAGATTTTCTAATGGCAATAAATCAGTTATAGTTCTCTCACTAGTTCTGTTTGAATGGATAAAAACATGATAAGAAAATAAGCTTTGATGTGAATAAAAACAAACAAACACACAAATAAATAAACTAATTAAATAAATAGATAAATAAATAAGTAACTAAATAAATAAAATAAAATAAAAACTCCCCTTGAGGGGCTTTTAAGTGATCAGAAATGACTAGAGAGATGGATGGAAATAAATGAATGAATGATTGATCAAGCAAACACATTCGATAGGATGAATGAATGAACAATGAATGGAGAATGGGGAGAGGAGGGACAAAGGCAGAGAGCATAGCTGCCAACCCCCAAGGCTTTCGTATCTGGAGATCAACATTTTTTCCTTAGAATTGGGTCGATTTTCACGCTCAGTGGGGGGGGGGGGGGGGAAGAGAGGAGACTCAAAGTGGGACAAAACGTACTCGAGGCTACACTACGCTGTCTCCGAGGTCGATATTTCAAGGAAGATAGACGATATTTTAGTTAAAATGGCCGCGATTTTAGGATTCGAGCGATTATCCGGGAGATTTAGGTCTTTATCCGGGAGACCGGGAGACGAGGCCCAAAATCTGGAGACTCCCGGATTATCCGGGAGGGTTGGCAGCTATGAGAGAGGGATGGATGGGAGGAAGGAATGGATGCATGCAACAATTCATCATCATTATTTTATGTCATGACCAGGTGCACATAGTGCCTTTACAAGCTTTGACCACTATTTTCTGTGAAGTACAACCAACAACAATAAACACAATAAATGAATACACTAAATAACTGGGGGATGCATGGATGAATAAATGGTTGAATGAATAGATGGATAACAGAATAAATATTGCTGACAATGGAGAAATATATGGCATTTATAACTTATGCACCTTAGAACTACCCTCAGAAGACCTTGTGAGTCAATATCAAGAGACATTTCCTGCTTTACTGATAGGATCACTGGTCCCAGTTTCTCATCATCACACATGAAATTTAAATGTTCCTTAAAGAAAAAGAAAAGAGATTTTGAGATGGTGCTTCAACTAGGGCAGCAATGGCCAAAATCATCTTACTTTTCCAATAAAACTTTTTCTATAACATTCTGCAGCTGGGTCAGTCTCAACACACCACTTATGAACATCATAGCGGGGTACCATTTTATACGTATCATCAGCAGCATATTGGTGATTACTGCCTTCTAACCAATATTCACCACTAACTGGCAGAACAACAAGAGGGTAGGGACCACCTGATGCTAGAACCTACAACACATAAAAATAGTGTAAGATATAAATTATATGAACATCAAGACATGACTTCATAAATCATCTTTATATTTTGATGATGCTGATGATGATAGACTAAATTATTATTCTTTAAACATCTGGATTTAACTAACAGTCTGACTCAAAGAGAACACTATTTTCAGGTATTGGTGTTGCTCAATAGCCAAAGGACACTGTGGAACTATTTTTTTTGGAAAAAATGTTTTATCTTTGTAAGTTACAAGATGGGCAAGTAATGTTTACTTGCCTTCTAATGCATGTAAATAAATATACTTTAGAAATGAAGTTCACTTGATGAAGGAGTTTGGGAAGTGTAATGAAAGAAGTGAGCTGCCTAATAGAGGCAGTAACTTTAAGAAGTTTCTCTGAATTGTAAAGTAAATTTTTAAAAAAGTCTTGAAAAGTATAAGTGATTTTTTCCAAACCTTTTTAACTGGCTCAAGATCAATACTGTCACTTCTTCCATAATTCTGTTGAGCAAAATTAAATTAAAATCTATATCATTGCTATATCTATTAGGTGACAGCTAATAAATATAACTTATGAATGAATGAAAGAATGAATGATTGAAGAACAAATGGATAGATGGATGAATGAATTGAAGCAAGCAAGCAAGCAAAGAGGGAAGGAGGGAGGGAGGGAGGGAAGGGAGGGAGGATCCCCAAAAGGATTAATGGACGAAGGAATGAATAAATGAATGGATGGAGGATGATTGAATGGAGAAAGAGGGATGAATGAATGAAGTTGTAAATAAATGTTTCTTCCATTATTTAACAGTCTGTAATACTAACCTCTGGCATTGTGCCCTCTTCTTCTTCTTCTTCCTCTTCAGTAGAAGAATTTCCTTCACTTACACTATTTATTAAGACTGCTGGTAGATTACACCTCTGCTCATCAAGACGATCTGACTATAAGAAATATTTATACAGAGTGTATTAATAGTTGATACAGGATGGAAGTACTGTTTCTCAATATTGATATTTATATTGGAATTTTAGGAATTAGGCTTAGTGTTTTTTAGGATTTTTATCTATTTTATTCATTTTAATTTGTTTTATTATTTTGTTATATTAGTTTACCAGGGCACCCATTGATACCAGCTTTAGCTGACGGGTCTACCCTGGCTAAAGATTAATATATTATTATTATTATTATTACTGTTTCTCAATATTGATAATGAAATACATTCATTTTTCTCGGGAAGAAAATTTCCTAAGGAGGCAGTTTGTTGAGCCACTGATCAGGCTGTATGGTTTTGAAAAGGCTGCTTATGGGCTGCTTTTATATGGATGTGAGCCAACCAGTGCTAAATGGGCTTGCAAGCTTTGCCAAGATCTCAACTCAGCATATTTTCTTTGATTTCTCTCATTGCATTTATATGATAATTTTTCCAGCCTGCTTGCCAAGATCTCAGTTACAGGGTTCGGAGATTGATCTCATCAAGCAGACTTGAAAAATTCCCATATAAATTAGAGGAGCTAGCCTAGTAACCAGACCAGCAATTTTTTAAATTATTTATGAAAGAGTAATAGGTTTTTACAAATTAAAATATAGTTAAGGTGGAAAGCAAGGAATAGAAGAGACCATTGAAAGATGTAATGCAGCAGGAATCAGCCAAAGCTTTGCCACCATTACTTCACTAATTCAATCTCAGAATGTGGGCTGAATTTTTTTATAAACATAAAACATTCATCTCCATTACCAAGCTTGCCTGCTTACAGTCAGCTGGCTCACCTCCATATAAAAAGCCCTTTATAGTAGCAATTATATGAGGTATGTGTGTAGATATTAGAGCTTTGAGTGTGAATTTGCTAAAAAAAGCAACATATGAGGTTTGAACCCATGACCTCCTGAGTGAGTATCAGTCAGGTGCTGCAACCACTGAGCTACTTGTGTCCACGTGGTGAGCAATGCAAAGTAATGTTATTGTTTCTTGAACAAACTCATCTAAACATTACTAAAATTTGCATAATTATGGTAGGCATCCCATCAGACTTAAGTCTTGACTGTATATTGGTTGAGAGGATGCCAAAATTTGAGACAGAGACGTCAAGGCAGAGTTTTTGCCATTGATGTCTGAATGCTTTGTTCGCTTCACAGGAGCCTAATTCTCAGTAGAGACTTTTGTCTGGCAAGGTGCACAATGTTATTATATAAACAGTGGTGATTATAATGAAGGAGCTAGACTAATTAGCATGTGAATTAGTTTGGGCTGCATTGGTTTATAAACTAAGATATAATTATAAGGGATGATTGGAAATTTATCAGTAACAGTGTGTGTAAAAATGAGATAACAGTGACATTTTGAGTCTAAGCCTTTCATCACAGTAAAAGGGCCTACGCTCGAAATGTTCGTAAGTAATATCTCTTTTTGTGGTTACTGGTTAATGTAAAGCCACAACCTCTAGTCATCGAGTGTGTAAGTGTGAAAGAAAGAAAGAAAGAAATCTGGATTTCCCAAAGTTAGCTTGAAGCTGATTCACAACGACATAATAGAAATGCCCTGAGGCTTATTTGACTTCTTTTAGTCAATTTTCATGATGAAAAATATTATTTATTTATTTGAAGATTTAAAAATTTAAAATAACTTAATTTGTCTTGTTAATAAACAACTTCCACATTTTTTTGTTTTTATCAATATGAAGTCCACTGTGAAGACCAATCAGCTATCCATTTTTAAGCTTGTGCTTCTAGCAAGCCTAATGCTAGCCACCATTTTTAAGGAGAGTTTTTACCACTTTTATGCCACAATCTGTTGTTCTATTTCACAGATAAAGTATTAAATAATTTGCAGATTTGTGTTAAGTTTGTGGAGTATTTCAAGCTCCAAATCCTCAGCCAGCAACATCACACAGTGTTGCCTATAAGTTTGGTTTTCAAATTCCAGACTTGCCTGGCATTAGTGATTACCATAAAATTTTTTAAAGATATTTTCAACATCTTCTGAGATTTTAATTTGCATTAATTTTTATGCTCCCAATTTCACTGTGAATTAGTTTATTTGGAAGCCTAAAGGATATTAATTAAGGTGTCTACCTTTGTTACATAAAGCCAATAAGCCCCACAACCTTAAGTTACTATAAATTTAATTTGATTGTTTTGTTTTTCAGATGGAAATAATCGTACTAATATTAGCCTAATAGTATTTAATTAAAGGTGAGTTAAACAGGGCCAGTCCGTATGTCATGCAACACAAAATAGTAAAATTACTTTCTTCATTTTTTCCCAAACTTTCACTGTAAATTAATAAATTTAGAAATTAATTACTAGCTAATATCAATATAATTATTGTCAGTATTCTTTAGACAATCTACTTCAAAAACAGAAGTTTAAATTACTTAAAAACCAATTAACATGTGTAAGAAAAAATTTAAGTACATACATGACTCCCACTGGTTTTGTTTTCCCATTTTTGATATGTTTAATTTTTCCCTATATTTTCCAGATTTTCCCGTTATCAACACATTAATGTGACAAATATTATATACATGTACTACCATTTACTTTAATGATTGTGAATAGACAATCCATGTGTGAGAATTAAAGTTTGTTTAATTATGCAAGCAAGGGCTTGATTTGCCATAGTTGAACTTCAACTTAATATACTCAGGTATTAGGCAAACACTTCCAATAAATCGACACTAATCCTTGTTTATTGATCCTGTAATCTAGTCCTTAATCTCCAGATTGAGATGACAGGTTCCGTTGGGGCATTAAATATGTGTAGTAAGACCATGCAGTTATCCATATGTATTGAGAGTGATCATATATTTATGTAAACTAAGTCAGTAAACTCTAAAAATCTATGATGGTGGGACATGGTAAATGTTTTGACTACCAGTAGCCACATGTCCTCATAGAGGGCTTTTATTTGATGGTGTTACAGATTTCTATTCATGATAAACTCACCTGAATTTTTCCAAGCAATTCAAAAAGTTCATTTTGGGACTAAAATTTAAATAAAACGAAAAAACAAATTTCAATGAAAATTAAAACATACTACAGGTAGAAAGATGATATACAAAATCATCTTCAAAGTTGAAAATATATTTCCAAATTTATTAGCCCTTTTCTCATGAAGGGTAAAAGTGCTGAACAGGCATATTGCATTAGCCTGCATCACATCCGGACTTTTCCTCTGTTAAGTCCATATTTCACAGGAAAAGCCCAGATGTGATGCATTTGTGACTAAGTTTGCCAGTGACTTGGATTCAAGTTAGGAAGGCTAGAGTAACACAAATTAATTAGGCCTCACAGCTAGCTCTTGTTCATGTCCAGAAGATCACAATGATATTTTAAAGTAGTCCTCATAGTTTCAATTATACATGATGACCAGTTCAGGATGAAAAAATTATGAAAACAGCAGCTTTAGCATTTTTCTGCTATGTTGCTTCCACAAGACAATGGCTTTGGAGATCACCCTTTATCTGGCCTTTGCCATTACTAACTTCAGATAAATTTTTTATTCTAAATGTGCAGTACCTCCTGTTCCATTTTGGACTTGTTTTATAAATGATATTTGCCGGGGACTCTGATTTTGAAAAACCTCAACAAATCTTTGTTCTACCTTGAAGTGAAACATCTTGCTTCCCTGTCATTAAGCAAATAAATAATATTTATAGTTCCTATTGTAATTATATCATAACATACAATACATTATACATAATTAAGATATCACATTTGAAGAAGGGATGGGAGGAGAGGAGGGGAGGGAGAGGAGAGGAGAATAAAGGAGAGGAGAGAATGGAGACAAGAAAGATCGGAGAGGAGAGGAGAGGAGGAGAGAGAAATGGAGAGATGGGGAGGGGAGATGAGAGGTGAAGTCGTCCATGAGAGGGGGAAAGCCACAATCAATCATTATAATGATGTCTTCAGTGCAATTCAAAATCTATAAAGCAATAGACAAGTAAGAGTTCCATAAATCTTTGATGACTGACATCCATTGAAAATCAATCAAAAACTTGGTAAGAAGGAAGAACAGAATACAGGAAATAGAAAATACTAATAGGACATGTTGAATAAACTACATCTGAAATAAAAACACTTTCAATTTCTGCTTTTAAAATAACCCTTCCTAAAACAAAATTCATAATTTTCCCACTGCAAAATAATTTGGATATTACCGCCATAAACTAGTGCACACGAAATCACACACGTTAAAGAAAAACATGAAAAATAATAAGCTTACACTTCTGAATATAAAATATGAAAGTAACTTTTTTCTGTCATTTCGAAGGACATATGGTTTATATATCAAGTTCTTGCAAGTGGGATAATGAGTTTATTATCTAAAGATTGCTAAGGGAGGTCATCGAATGATTAGATTTATTGTACGTTAATCAACAAAAATTTTTTGGTGATTAATTTTTGATTCGCGATCGCGAGCGATTGAAAACAGTCATGCAAGACAACAGAGGGAAAAATCACGAGCAAACTTTGGACGACAGAGGATCAAACCTTTCACTTCTGGGATTAAAACTCTATAAGATTTAGAACTAAAGTACACAAAATGACTGCAAATGCCACAAACGTCTAGCTGATCTCAAGCTGTTTGTAGATTCCGTTGGATCGCTTTGATTCTTGATTTCTTGAATTCGAGATGTTTGAAAATTTCGATTTGAAACTTACAAATCAAGCAAACTGTTTAGCACACACACAGCACAAAATCAAATTAAAAAGGTACATGTGAATCTGTTGCTAAACATTACCAATAAGCAGCCATATAAACACGGAAAAAGAATTAACGTTGAACAATAAACCTACCAAATGGCCGTTGGCACGAAGTCGCAAAGAGCCATGTTTTCATCTATTCTCCAACAACACTCTCTCAGAGGATTGCAGCTTTTTGGTGATATTTAGCTCGATTTCAGTATTTGTATTGCTGCTTTCACCTCAGTTTGTTCAAGGAGTTCATTTTTGTACAAATATTTGATATCAACGACTCGAGAAATCTGCATATGTTAATAGCACACAAACACACGATACAAAGCTCCCAAGCAGATCCGTTCACACCGATGTTTCAGCTCAAAATAACTGCATCCTCGAATCAAATCAAGTGTTTACTGAAGCTTGACTGAGTCTCCAGGCCTAAATTCAGCTACGTAAAAGGGCCAACACAAATACCAGCCCCAGAGGGGCTCAATTCTTAAAGGATTTCACTGACAACTACTCGGAAAATCTGTCTGAACTTTGAATCATGCATTTTACACTTGATCCGGATAGTACGTCACAAACCAAACAGATCACGATCAACAAAAAGTTTTTATCAATAAGAGTTCATTCACCTACCTTAGAACAAAGATCTGTACAAGAGGTTTAAATACAGAGTCCCGAAATTGAGAACAGAAGCCTAAAGCTACTACAACTTTCTCCCTCTTTCGGCTTCCCGCAAGGAAATATTTGATTACTAATGGGGTCAACCACTGACCTTTCAGCGCGGGCTAATTTTTTTCGAAAAATTAAATTTGGAGTGAAAAATAAACTAATAAACGACAATACCATTCCGAAATACAAAACAAAATAAATAAACAGAGAAAAAAATGAAAAGAAAAATGAAAAACTGAGACCGACTTCAACTCTTCAGTTTACAATGATTTTTTTCTAAACTGAAATTACAACAAATGATGCAACTGAAAAAGAATGTCAAAACGATGACATAATCTTGTTGGTAGTGACGGACGCTTATTTCATTATTTAATGTTTCTATAAACCATCCATTAAAAGCATTAACTTTACCCGAATTTTAGCACTATGAAATTCTACATTTCTTTCCCCCATTTCCGTATTTGACAAATATTCCCTAATTGCAAAAATAAACTTTCACAGAAAACAGTACCGTGTACAAGCGGAAACGAGTGAACTAATAGATGAATAGAAATCTGTAACACCATTTAAAATTAGTTCTCACGTTACTAATGTTTCGATTCTTTGCTCTTAGTCCTTCGGAGACTGAAACTCGACCCTGATACGGAATTGATTGTTTTTTGTTTTATTTGTTTTTGCTTCGAAGGATAAGGCTTGAAACCGGTCAGTAATGTAAACACTTTTTATACGGTGTTACAGATTTCCATTCATTCATTCATTCATTCATTCATTCATTCATTCATTCATTCATTCATTCATTCATTCATTCATTCATTCATTCATTCATTCATTCATTCATTCATTCATTCATTCATTAGAGTATCACGTGACTTGTGCATGCAAGAATATTTTTAGAAGGAAATCAAAAGACTATCAATCGATTTTCTTTTTACTATAATATATACCTATTTCAAAAAAGGTTGTCGTATGAGAGGTCGCAAGCCTACGCGACTAGACCGAAAAGGAACATGGGTAGTTGCAAAATTTCCCTCTCTTTTTCGCATTGGTCTTGATTTTAAAATCAGCAAATGAAACTCTTTGATATATTAGGTCATGGCAAGCTGAAGTTGAATTATGGTGTGGATATTTGTGTGGTTTTATAGCTTTAGTAATGTTTACCCATGCTTCCTTTCGGGTGAGTCGCGTAGGCTTTTGCCGACAACGTTTGTTGAAATAGGTGTATAATTGCTGGGAGCGAAGCGAGCAGCAACACTATTCTTGGTGTGGGATTCCTGTGCGATTTATGACGTCACCTTAATATTGATCCACGAACTCGATTTTTATGTACGGTGAGTATGTTCATGGCGAACCTTGACGTCACAGGGATGAATTGGGATTCCTGTGCGATTCCATTCGAGAGGTTTTATGTTTCTCGAAGTATAAATGAAAATCACAAAATGCTAAGTGACATTTTTTCGAGAGGGCAATGTTCTGTTACGGGTCATTTTGCGTACTACTGTTCGAATCGAAGCTCGTCTACGGGCCGAATCAATTCAAGTCAAGAAAATAAGTATGAAGTGAGGTCGTGCTGAGAATCTCTGCAATATATTTGGTTACCCTATGAAAGAAAATTTTATACTTTGTATGTGATGGAATTGTATTTATCATTCGTTTAATCTAAAGCGTCAAATACAGTAGACAATGCGGTATCTTTGACCGTGATGCAACGTACAACTAGCTTTTTAAAATCAGTTAGTTTTATAATCATTGCCAACGCTAGCCGTTTGTGATTGTTTGAAAAATTGCTTTTACTCAAAGTGCTAAATATTTTGAACTGTGTGTGCCCGACACTGATCCTGGAGAATTATGTTTTGTAGTTCAACATTGAAGGTCAACTAGCAGTGTTCGTCACACAACGCACAAGAGATAGACAAGAAACATTTCATATATCAGAGAAAGCGATGTACTTTCGTGAGTTTTAGGGAAACAGTTCTGCTAACGTGGATACACCAGCTGTTTTCTGCTCGCAGCACTTCACTTTCTATTAGAAATGGCTAGTATATTATACGTCTTATACCGACTTATGGCCATTTCATCTCACTGCTAAAATCATCTCGAAATGCGCACAACTCAGCAACCGCACAAACAGGCGCTCAAATCGAGCTAAAAAGCAAGGACTAATAACAGAATCCTCCAGTGTTTTGATCCATAATCAATCAATCATTTTTAATATCAAACAAAAAATACACAATCCTAAATTTTGGGCTTCCTGTGTACTTATACATGACGCAAGCGACCACGTGATAGTCACAGAGCCGTGTAAAATCATACACCGGCTACCCCGGCTTAGTTTAGGAAAATTGTCTGTTTGTCGGTTAAGTTTTGTACTTGCTTGAAACCAACTTGGTCTTGCCTAGTACGGTAGCTCTGAAAAAGAGTGGTAAGTATAACAACACTGATTATCTGATCTCTAAGCTGCCGACAATTGCCGACCGGATCTCTGATTTTAGATCGAGCTTTAGAATATATTCTTATCATTTTTCCGGGGTGACTTTGCTTTGTAACCTAATGGTAGTATGGAGTAAGGATCGGATTAACCTCAAAATGATTTCAGAGCTAGCTCCCAAGGCTCGACCAACCAACACTTGCCTTTCTGATGATGTCTGTGATTGTGAGTCTTCGTTCCTGCAAGGTCAGCCTCAGTGCAGCATTAGCGTTGAAAACTTCTACTGATGGATGAGACCTTAAAAAATACAACCAGCAGTACAGCTACGTAGTGAGGGTACTGTGATAAATCAATTAGGAACAAAATATAAGAAAATCTGAATGACGTCGAATCACGAGTTTTTATCGAAAGCGGACAGGCACTACAAGTTTGTTCATGCTGATCTAAAGACAACATTGACGACATTATCATAGATTAATTATAGACATCATCTGTAGAATGGGAATGTGAAAAGGCTTAAAATGTTTTATAAATTATAAGGCTGATTCGATTGCGCTTCCCGGCCATGTAGTAAACCTTTCCATTAATCATCTCCCCGGCCCCCATTCCCCGCATAATTTGGTAACCCGAAGTCGTTTAGGCACTCCGGACGGTAGTCTCCTTCGCAGCCGTTTGGCGGGATTATTTTATAAAGATAATTCCAGATTCCAAAAGGTATTTAAGAAAATATAAAGGCATTCCCTACTTTCACACGTCCAATTATAATGCCTTGCGCCTTGGCGGACAGCAGCATTTAGATAGTGGCTTTTTGGAAAGAAAACTCTGATATTGGGGGGAGGGGGCACGTTTTAACGCGAAGGTGAGTCATTTCGCGTTTGCCATAAAGAAGTAAAGTCAAGCTGACCTTCAAGTGCCAAACGCGCAACTCTAGACGCAAATAAAAGGACGCGTGATCCTTGTTGCCGTTGCCGAACGTTTCTGTAGAAAAAGAACCAACTTCGGCCACCGATAACTTTGGCGCCATTTATCGAACCTACTCCAAAATCTCAACTTTTACTAATTTTGGTGTGTTCTTTTCAAATATTATATTGTTGTTTTTGTTGGATTAAAATGTAAAATGTCACGCAAGACCTGCCAAAAGGCCATTTTTACGGTTTCTTTGATAAAATAGCTCAGCTGCTGAAAACTTAACAAAGCCTGCCACCACTATAAAGCTGCTTTGTTCCTACAATTCGCCTTTTAAACTATCTGCAATGTAGCTTTAAAACCGCGAATAGAACAAATAAGTAAATTAGTGCGCAAACGGTAAAACTGCGCGCTTGGCAACAAAATGAACGCAAATAAACACGTATGCTCTTAGCATCTCAGTAAGCAAATCCAAAGTAATTTGACTACTTACTTCATTACAATTTTAGCATAAGCATTTCCTTACTAAAAACTTTAAACCCTAATATTTAAGACGCTTTTTTTCTTTTTTCTTTTTCAGCATTGACAATAATGTTGCTCATAAAAGTAGCTTTGTTGTTGTATATTACATCGTTTGTCTCTTCCAACGTTTTCTATGTGGATAAACAAAAAGGCAACGACAGAAATCGCGGTGATTCCCTCAAAGACGCCTTCTCAACTATCCAGAAATGCGTCGATGCTGCGACGCAGCCAGGAGATGAGTGCCGTATACGAAAAGGTCGATACCACGAAGACGTCACCATTACCAATAAACATGGAACACCACAAAAGCCAATCATCATTGCTGGTTATCAAGAAGAACAGCCGATCATCGACGGAACTGTGCTGCTAAAAACAGAGTGGAAGATGTATAAAAATAGCATCTTCCAGGGAGTCATTCAACAAGATGTCTGGCAACTCTTCGTTGATGACGTCATGATGACCAATGCCCGATGGCCAAATGCACTGTGGTCCGATTTCACGGTTTTTAACAACTCGTACTGGGCCAAGTCAGCGTTAAACTCAACCAAGAACAAAATGGTGGACAACGGAGTGAAGAATCTCGCTGGCAGTGGCATCGATGCAACTGGAGCCATGGCAGTTCTTAATATTGGAAGCTTCAATACATTTGTAGCAAAAGTGCTGAGCCACAAACCGGGCCAAAACTTCTTCACCTACAATAACACCTTTGGTCAACATAAATTCAAGCCTAAACTGAATCAGTACTTTCTTGAAGATAAGTTGGATCTTTTAGACCAGCCTGGTGAGTGGTTCTATGATAAAAACAATCGTGCTCTCTATGTATGGAACTATGACGGTAGACACCCAAGTAAACATGTGATGAGAGCCAAAATTCAGACCTACGCATGGCAGATAACTGACTGTCATAATGTCGTGTTTGCAAACATGACCTTCTTTGCCACCACGCTGAATGCCCAGACTGTTTCTTTGTCCAATTACATTGACAACCTACAGTTCCACACTATCAGCTTCCAATTTCCATCTTACTCGAAACGCATGCTTGGATCACCAGATCCTCCAGAGTGGACCAAAATCTTCGCTAGCAAAGGAAGACAGCTCGCCAAACCCTTCAAAATGTTCAACTGTACATTCTATGGAACAGATGGCGCAGCTCTTCAATATTCAGGATTAAACTCTACTCTTGAAAATAATCTTTTTGAAAGAAACGACTGGACGGGTGCAATGTTGACAACGGCGTCCGGAGGTCTTGGAACCGTTGTTTCAAATGGGGAAGGAGACAAATTTATAAGAAACACGCTAAGGTTTAATGGCGCTAGCGCAGGATATCGTCTAGGTTCAGCAAGGTCGTTTGTACTTCTGAACCATTTCCATCATCAGTGCTGGGGGAAAATCCAGAACGACGGAAGCCATGTCCAAACTCAATCTCAGCTCAGACGCGCACATTGTTGAAACAGAATTGGGTGCATGATAGCCCTAAGTATGGACTTAGATTCGATGGGCAACCACCAAGAGTTGGACGCCATGGAACAATGCAGGGAAACGTTGCATGGAATATGGGTGGACTGATGATCAAAGGAGATTACCATACTGTCAGGAATAATCTCGCTTTTGATAAGTATAATGATTCGGTATGTGATGTTATATAATAATTGGCATATTACGCGCGCTATGATTGGTCAAATAACCATGTGTGATTAGAGTACACACACATAGACGATGGCGTCATCGAATCTTACGCGCGCTCTGATTGGTTGGAATGTTTCGATAAATATTATATAAGACAGATAGATTCCATTTTTCCGTGCGTCTGTACTCTAATCGATGCACAGAAGACGTCAAAATGTGGTGAGAACAACAGTCACGCCACTCGACTTCGTCTCGTGGCGTACTTTTTTGTTCTCACCACATTTTTTTAACTGTTTATTTAAGTGTCCAAGTCTTCTAGCGCTTGCGCACTAATTGGGGGCACTATCACTCACACACACTACCACTACATTAACTGTTTTAAGCATACAGACTCTCAGCTCACATGTTGATTTTACGGAGGGAGGAAAAACCGGAGAACCCGGAGAAAAACCCGCGTGGCAAGGAGAGAACAACACATCTAAAAAACTCTACTCACATTGTGGCATCCGCAGGGCTCGAACCAGTGACCCTGACCCACTTGGACCCACAGTGGTGAGGGTGAACCACTTTACACTCAGTACCTATGCCACCCATAAAACGCCACAGACGTCATCTGTGCATCGATTAGAGTACACACGCACGGAAAAATGGAATCTATTTGTTAATTATTACAATGGAACCTCCCTAATACGGACACCGAATGGCCGGGGAAAAGTAAGTGTATTATGCAGGTGTCCTTATTATAGAGGTTGTGCTTATGACGTAATTCAAAAGATGGCAGGAACAGTATCTAGTGTTCTTTTCAAAAAGTCGTAGGATTATCTGTTTAGTGGCCCCATCACTATGTACATTTTGCATTACAGTGCTTTCCGTACTCACAATTTTACAATCAAAGCAATATTTAGTAAATATATCTTTTCCAACAATTCACGGAGTTTGAAATTGCACACAATAAGTGCTATAGTGAGTTTCAGATGATACAAATCGAGTCCTATTATGTAGGGTGTTTTAGTCCATCATAGTATGCAAGCAGGTCTCTATAGCACATGTTCGGCCGAGGGGTGCCAAACGCCCGCCGAGTATACGCTCAAACGAGCATCTTGTCTAGCACCTTGGTTGGATGGTGCAGCACGACCTATTACCCAACGAAAGAGATTCCTCTTTGTTGCCATCCTCGCATCCTAGGCCTAATTTTGATTACTTTTCTCTAATGCATATGCATTAGGCATACCCGCGGGATGAAGCAGTGATGCGATTACCCCTGGAACATCACTTGTGGGTGAGGGAAGATGTACGTTTTGATTTCAATATCATTTTTCACATATCCCTAAATTCTAGGGTGGCGATCACCAAGGAGCAGGATGTACGCTGTGTGTTTTAAAGTACGTTCGTTCCAACCCTGTACCGATTAACAACAACTCTATTGTCATAGCCAACGCTGCTTCCACTGCAAACGGCGGTAAACACCACAACAAGGTTTATCCCCTTGCGGGGAAAACCGTAGAAAACAACATCGTTGGCAAAGTACGACCACAACTCATGGATGCAGACAATTACGATTTTCGTCCTACTGCTACATCCAAGTATAACCCAAATAGTGTTGGACCGTATACATATGACTCTAAAGCAGCAACATATTGGATACCAGGCAGGCAGTTGTACAAAGCAAGTACACCAGTCCCACCAGATTTAAGTCAGACGGTCAAACCCAACCGTGACGCCTTGATGTGGTTGAACGCACTCGGCGCGCACATCCACTATGTCTACTTTGGCGACGACTTGACGAAAGTCGCCGAGGCTTCTACGAATTCTCCCGAGTTCAAAGCGAAAATCGAGAATGACGGAAACGTTTACTACCTCAAAGAAAAGCTTAAACCGGCGTCCAAGTATTACTGGAGAGTCGATGCAGAAATCTCCGAGCAAGAAGTCTATAAAGGAGACGTGTGGTCATTCAAGACGAATGCAGGGACGGATTTGAGGAAGGGGTACAGCAGAGGGTGCGCAACCCCTCTGAGAGGACTTAAGGCACTTTTCTTCTTGATGCTTTTCCAAGGTATCCTCTGACTAGAGAAAATATAAAACCTGAAGAGAGCATACTTGTCTACATTTAATTTCGACTACGAGTATCTTATCATGGTAGGAATGGATACTATCTAAATGAATAAGAACATATCATGATCATTTTTTGTCTTCTTTAATTCTTTCTTTCTTTTTTTTTTATTTTCTTTCTTTTTTTTTTCTTTTCTTTTTTTTCTTTTTTTTTTCTTTGTCTTTTCAAAATTACGCAATTTTCTCTTTTTTTTAATTTTTAGCGGTTAGCTATCGAAATTCAAATAAAAGAATTTGTAATTTAAATCTGGTTAATTTATTATAGTTATTGTGTGGAGTATAGCCCTTTTTCTCAAGTTTGTATGCACATATGAATTTCGACGTTAGCCTCGCTTCAAAGCAAACTATCAGACTTAATTAACCGATCCATGAGACCATAATACTAAGAGAGCGAAACTCAGTATTATGTCTGTGCGATGTTCGTGGTGACTAAGGCTATGTTTGGTAACTTTGCCTTCGCGCCCGCAAGGTTTGATTTTTGACGTGCGCTCGGACGGGACCGTTTGCTTTCAGCATTTTAATTCGAGCCTTGCGACTAGTATCATGATCTTTTGGTTGTCTTAGAGCGGTTTTCGTATGAGTGGGAAACTGACCGTATTGTACCGTGAGCATGTCAGTGCCGTAATGTCTATAAAAACGTTCGAAATTCCTGCCGTAACAGTACCGTGCATTGACCGTAACTGGTACGGTCAGTTTCCTGTGACTCATACGAAAACCGCTCTAATAAATTGCCACGTGCACATGACACAGGTAACTAAACTAATATTCATAGCGCGCGTCATGCAGCGTGTAAAATGCACTCTCTGAAAAAGAGCCAGGAGTGCCTGTGGTTTGTTCGCTCATTTATTCATTCGTTCCACGTTCATTCATCCTTTCATTCATTCGGACGTTCGTTCGTTCGCTCATAGAACAAGGTGAGAAGATGACAAAATGTACTCAAAAGAATTTAAATTGACAGGGGCACTATATTGGCAGGAAAATGAGGACAGATTTATATTAAAGTTAGAAACAAAGAAGACTATTAAGATCTCTCGCGAAACATGCACGTTAAAAATACAAAAACCACGGTCAAGTAAAAATCCGCAACATATTCAAGAAATAAATAGAACAAAATTTGAATAAATTAATAATGATGCAATTTAATATCTATATTAGATCAGATTGCAGAAAAAATAAAAATACTCAAAAATTACAGGAAATGCTAAAATCTAAGCATTAAGAATCCGAAAAAGAAAAAGAAGAATAAAAAGGAAGGGAAAAAAGGGGAAAAAAGAAAAATATTCCGACCTACACAGGGCTCGAACCTGTAACCCTTAAATTGGACCCCCGGAAATGTGGAAAGAATAACTAGATAACTAAAACAGTAGGAAAAAGCTAAAATGAAATTTGGGACGATTCTCCCTAGACATTCTTAGAAGCTGAGACATCGAATCGACTTACGTTACGGATGAAGATTTCGACCCCATCCACGCTATCCCGGTGCTACATAAAATAGTTGTCTTAAGCTTAGCCCGAAGGCCAGGGAGGGAGACGATATCCGGACCCTAATCCATACCTTTAGATATCACCTTAGACCGCTGCGCTACCTAGACACTTAATAAATATAATGTCTAATCGGGGTAGTCTATTCGGCGAAGTTTCATTGTGATGCTCATTGGACTGTTCCAAACCCTTGGGGAAATAGGAGAACCAATCAAAGTTCAGTACCGTAAGAATGATTTGATAAATAAACAGAGAAGAGTAAATAAAAGAATAAATTTCCGTGAACATTTCTAAGTGCGTAAGGGTTCTTTAAATTTGCAAAGTCAAGAAGTTACGCCAGTGACTGTTTATGGATTTTACGGTTTTCTCTTTTGATGGATGATCATCAAAACTGATTTCCCATTTCAAGAACAATCTTGAGGCAAGTTTGAAGGCTTAAAACGTCAGTAAAGTTAAGTGCTTTAAACAATTTTGAAATTTGGATAGTTCACACAAGCTTGTTAGTTTGTTGATTCTACGCGTAAGAATCGAAGCTCATACAAATTCATCTGAGACGAAAATGTACTTTCTTTATCAATTAAGCCCTACGGGCTTGGTCCGCACTCTCAACACCTCGCTCTGATATTTTCCACAATAACCGTGCTTTCGGTTAATAAGAAGTAGTTATTGACTCCAAATCTTTATTAGATAGGTTCATAACTGGGCTACCTGTCGTAGACCGAGCATGCAGGTGTGCAAAATTACCCAAGTTGGCTTTGCAAGCAAGACTTGTTACTCAAGCTTCCTCGTATATCCCAAAAGGAAAGGCCTTAGTCGCCACCAACATCGCGCTGACATTAATATAGTGAGTTTTGCTCTCTTAGTATTATGGTCTCTTGACCGGCCACAATTCAAACAATCGCGCGCAATATTTTTGCGCATGCTAGCTCAAAAAAAAACAACAAAGAATCTCAAAGAGATTGTCCAGTAAAAAAATATATTAATAAAAAGAGAAACTCAAAGAATGAAGACTACTTTGTCGTGGTCTGTCAGTGGCCCACCACGAGTAAAAAAGGGCTATATATTGTGCGAATAAATTATATTTATAAACAGACAGCAAAAAGCAATCTCAATTAAAAACATCGATATCAGTTGGAGAAATATATGCTTTCTGAAAATGTGACCTTTTTGGCTGACTATTATAAACAGGGTTGGTGCAAAACAGCCTTTGAGAGTAATTTACGACTGGAAATAATAATAATACAGTTGAATTTTGTCAAAAGATAGATCTTGACAATGACTTAGTTTGGAGTAAGTGACATTTTGTCAGACCTCAGCATTTGTCTTTAAATGCTACGCTTGTGGTTCAAAGGACCATGGATGACTTAAGAAGAATAAAGCCCGTCAATTATATTTTTTGCCTTGTTGCTAGCCTGCGTAGCTGGCAGTTTAGGGGGGAGGGGGGAGAAGAAAGGAAAAGGGAGAAGAGAAACCGGCGGTTTCTCTTCTCCTCCTCCCCTCCACTCCCCTTCCCTCTCCTCCCCCTCCCTCCCCGCTCTCTCTCCCCAATCCCCTTAAACCGCCAGCTACGCAGGCTACCTTGTTGCAGTGAAAATCATTACGTAAGTTGTTTCTTCACGTACGTTGTTCAGAAGCAGTTATCCATCTTATGTCTACTGCTATAAATCCAATAAACGTGTCCACACAGCTTTAATAAAACTATGAGCATTCCTGATCATGATTTTTATGATATCGATCCTGTTTTGTAACAAAGTTACGTACATTGCATTCGGTATACATCAAACCCAATATTATTGTTGGTAACTAACAGAGTAAGAAATCTTTACCATATGAAGTATGCTCAAAACATGATTGGTCGGACTGGGTGTCTTCCTATAACGCTGCACCACCACCTGAAAAAAATCCTGCATATCATGGATCCGCTCCTGAAAGTCACAGAATTGACTTTGGAGGTAAATTCTTACAAATGTAAAGTATAATTCGATACTATTCTTGACCGATTTACGTTACTGCAATTATTCAAAGAGCTCGCGAGACGTCCTGCATGGTTTATTGAAAAGTTGAGGGAGAAAGGGGGACGTTTATTACAGGGAGGCGTTTATTACAGAGGGGCGTTTCTTTAAAAATCTAACATTTCAACTTAGAAATACATATCATAAGCCATCATCTCTCTGCAAGAACAGTCATTCATCTGCAATAAATCTTATCTTCTTAGACGCTGTTTAAACTGACGGTAAAATGTCCGGGGGCCATATATGATGTACTGGCATAGGGGTGTCTGTCTATAAAATGTTAATGGGACTTGAGGAGGCTTTATTGAGCGTTCTGTTTACTAGATAGTAGGTGTTTATTGGAATAAATACAGTTATATCGCTAATTGAAGGGATTATTGGGATTTATAGGGATACGATTCAGGATAGGACAGGATAAACGGTCGGAATTTCAAAATGGGATTGATGTACTTCAGTGCACTATTAGAGGCAATCGATTGAGTCTCCAAGAGTAACCTTTTTTTATTAAGATACATCAAACTCTCAAAAAGTACAGATGCATTAAAAATAATTAAACCGAAAACAATGGTCACTAAGTGGAACATAAATACATCAAAATGCATTGTACACCAATTTATTTTTTATGGCATATTTCAACCTCTGTTTAATACAATATTCAAGTTTCTGACGGTCGAACAGTAGACAATTGCAAGAGTCTATTGTGTTTGATCCTTACAAAGTCTGTAGTTTGCAGTTCTTTTATGTAAAGGTTGGTACAGCTGCAGTCTTTTGCAAACTTTGCCACCCAAAATTGACTTATTTTTCTATATGGCTTTATGGTCGCCAAAACAATGAATAAATAAACTGGTACATAGAGTAAATAAGATATTATTAAAAAAATCTTTTATTAAGCGGCTCAAAATAGTTTTAAGTCACAAATCCTCCGAGGTTCAGGACCAAACGAGGGTGACCCGATATTTGGATTGAGACCAAAGTGCTCCAAAGCGAGACCAAAACGTATGTATATTTGAATAAATCCTAAATAATCAGGATTAGGTATTGCTTACCAACATATTTGAAAAGTCTTTTCACCTTAACACCTTTTGAAATGTACGTTTCCCGTTTTCTTTAAACAAGGCCAAACAAAGCAAATGTTCATCAGGGCGGTTAGACTTTCCATGTATTTTATTTGAAGAATACGATTTTGCTCATGTAAACTACGGCATGGCTATCGTAAAGGTAGCTGTAGGTCGGCTAAACTCTGTAAGTCTACTAACCCCCGATTATTTTCAGCCGTGCGAATTAAAGCCGATTTCGTAAGACTGTAAAAATAGCACGGTCACGGCACGGTAGGGTTACGGCAGGAATTTCGACTAATGTTTTTTATGAATATTGCGGCAATGATACGGTCACAGTACAGTGCGGTAAATTTCCTGTTCATACGAAACCCGCTCTAACCGTTCATTTTAATTGTAATTTCTTTTGTTTTCTTTCCCAGCAGTGAAAACGATGTTGCTCATAAAAATTATTTTGTTGTTGTTCTTAACGTCGTTTGTCTCGTCCAACGTTTTCTTTGTTGACAAACAAAAAGGTAACGACAGAAATCGCGGTGATTCCCTCAAAGACGCCTTCTCAACTATCCAGAAATGCGTCGATGCTGCGACGGAGCCAGGAGACGAGTGCCGTATACGAAAAGGTCGATACCACGAAGACGTTACCATCACCGGTAAGCATGGAACAGCACAAAAGCCAATCATCATTGCTGGTTATCAAGATGAACAGCCGGTCATCGACGGAACTGTGCTGCTAAAAACCAAGTGGAAGAAGATTTATAAAAAGCGCATCTTCCAGGGAGTCATTCAACAAGATGTCTGGCAACTCTTCGTTGATGACGTCATGATGACCAATGCCCGATGGCCAAACGCACTTTGGTCCGATTTCACGGTTTTTAACAACTCGTACTGGGCCAAGTCAGCATTAAACTCAACCAAGAACAAAATGGTGGACAACGGAGTGAAGAACCTCGCTGGCAGTGGCATCAATGCAACTGGAGCCATGGCAATTCTTAATATTGGAAGCTTCAATACATTTGTGGCAAAAGTGCTGAGCCACAAACCGGGCCAAAACTTCTTCACCTACAATAACACCTTTGGTCAACATAAATTCAAGCCTAAACTGAATCAGTACTTTTTAGAAGATAAGTTGGATCTTTTAGACCAGCCTGGTGAGTGGTTCTATGATAAAAACAATCGTACTCTCTATGTATGGAACTATGACGGTAGACACCCAAGTAAACACGTGATGAGAGCCAAAACTCAGACCTACGCATGGCAGATAACTGACTGTCATAATGTCGTGTTTGCAAATATGACCTTCTTTGCCACCACGCTGAATGCCCAGACTGTCTCTTGGTCCAATTACATCGACAACCTACAGTTTCACTCTATCAGCTTTCATTTCCCATCATACTCGAAACGCATGCTTGGATCACCAGATCCTCCAGAGTGGACCAAAATCTTCGCTAGCAAAGGAAGACGGTTGGCCAAACCCTTCACAATGTTCAACTGCACATTTTATGGAACAGATGGCGCAGCTCTTGAGTATTCAAGTACAAACGCTACTCTTGAAAATAATCTTTTTGAAAGAAATGACTGGACGGGTGCAATGATGACAACTGCGTCCGGAGGCTTTGGAACCGTAGTTTCAAAAGGTGAAGGCGATCAGTTTATAAGGAACACCTTACGATTCAACGGCGCTAGTGCAGGATATCGTATTAATGCTGCAAGACCGCTCGTCCTCTTGAACCACTTCCATCATCAATGCTGGGGGAAGATCCAGAACGACGGGAGCCACGTCCAAACGCAAGTCGGAGGACAAACAAAAGCTCTGTTCAAGCAAAATTGGGTTCATGACAGCCCTAAGTATGGGCTCAGATTCGATGGAGAGCCACCAAGAATTGGACGCCATGGAACAATGGTTGAGAACGTGGCATGGAAGATGAATGGACTGATGATTAAGGGAGATTACCACACTGTGAAGAAAAACTTGGCTTTTGATAAGTATAATGACAAGGTAAAGCTATTGCTGGGTTTCTAATGTTCCCGACCCGCGGGAATCCCGAGGTGTTATACTGTCGCTCGATTCTCTCTCCCAGAAAAAAATATTCCTGTGAACGTTGTCTGTTAAAATTTGTGCCAAAGTCATATTTTCTCTCTCCTGTGATTGGTTGATTAATCAACATCCAGTACATGTAGATAATTTAGACTTATATCAATAATCCTATGAATCTTCATGAATTATCTTTTCATGAAGTTTAAGGCGGCGAAATACGAGACACAAAAACCCTCAACTTGTCGCGCAACATTGTTGCGTTGCAGGTTTTTTATCGATGTTGCGCGTTTTTCACCTCGCGATCTCAACTTGTCATGCACACAACAAAAAAAATTGTCGTCACGGATTGTACATCACAGACTAAGAGAGAGGGATAGATGGCACACATGGTGGGAGAGGTAGGTTGAATAGCGTTGAATATAGCCTTAACTATTTTTTTTTCCACATTTTCTGAATTCAATTCCAGGGCGGCGATCACCAAGGGGCATCGTGTACGTTGTGTGTTTTGAGATATGTTCGTTCCAACCCTGTACCGATTAACAACAACTCTATTGTCATAGCCAACGCTGCTTCCACTGCAAACGGCGGCAAACACAAGAACAAACTTTATCCTTTAGCGGGGAAAACCGTAGAAAACAACATCGTTGGCAAAGTACGACAACAACTCATGGATGCAGACAATTACGATTTTCGTCCTACTGCTACATCCAAGTATAACCCAAATAGTGTTGGGCCGTATACATATGACTCTAAAGCAACAACATATTGGATACCAGGCAGACAGTTGTACAAAGCAAGTACGCCAATTCCACCAGATTCAAGTCAGACAGTCAAACCCAACCGTGACGCCTTGATGTGGTTGAACGCACTCGGCGCGCACATCCACTATGTCTACTTTGGCGACGACTTGACGAGAGTCGCCGAGGCTTCTACGAATTCTCCCGAGTTCAAAGCGAAAATCGAAAACGACGGAAACGTTTACTACCTCAAAGAAAAGCTTAAACCGGCGTCCAAGTATTACTGGAGAGTCGATGCAGAGATATCCGAGCATGCAGTCTATAAAGGAGACGTGTGGTTTTTCATGACCAAGGCAAAGAATAGACTATAATTTAACATGAAAGTGTTGCGTATAAAACTCACTCTTAGAAATTCAATAAACAAATCCAGTAAATAATCAGGGAAAATTAAGTTTTAGTCTTATTGAATCACTCGATCAAATGTTCTGAATGTAGTTTTAGTTATACGCACAACAATCAAGACAATAAAACCAACTTTTTGGTGGGTATGTGATCTTGATTTATTGGGTAAATATATAAATGATGTCAATAGCTTCTCAGCTAGTTGCTCAAATACAGAAAATAAAGTGAATGAAACGGCCAATGGCATAGGTATTTCGTGGACTGAGTATCGGTTGAGTTACAAGATATATGACACAAGATTCAAAAACTTTCCATCAACAATGTGTTTTATTTATTTTATTTTATTTTTTGGTACTATTTGACATAAGTTATAGATTAAAACCTCTGAATAGACTAGGAAATAATAAGGAATGATCAACTCTTTGAGCCCATTACTAGGAGCATCCATATCATAATATATCACAGCGCAGGCAATGATTGAGTTATTTTTGGAACAACATGATTTCCTACCGACCAGTAGCTACGGTCGTGCAGCAGGTAGGATGATTCGCCTGCTAGGATGATCCTATAGTGCTAGCTAGGATGATCCTAGTGCCATGTAAACACCCCCTAGAACTTTAAGATTTTATGACACTTTTTGTAGCTTTTTTCGAATGCTTTTCCTGTGCATCTGATCCGACTAAACTTTATTACTGGCCTCTTCTCTCTCAGCTTCTCTCTGACGACCTCTTCGCTTCCAAAAGAAGATTCTTAATGGTTGTAGTAGTTGTTCGTGACCTTTCTTGGTCACAAACAGCAAGGACTTCATTCATCTACAAGAAAGACAATTAAGTTGAAAATCATATTCTGAATGATCTTATAAAATTTTGTTTTAATTGAGTCATTCAAACTGACAATGATAGCAATTCTAGGCTATTACAGTTGAGTCTCATTACAGTGTGATTACGTTTTAACCCCTACTCTATACCAGAATCTTTTTCAAGAACCTTTCATATTTTAATATTTTATTCCTTCGAGAATAACAAAAGCTACTTGAAAAGGATTCACGCTTGAACTTATTGAAGATGAGGTATCTCCGGTAGCTATATACGATAATTCATATATATACAAAGAGATTATTAAGGGTGTACTGACATATAAAAATAGCCCGTTGCTAGGGAAATTTGAAAATTCTATAAAATGACACCAAATTGTCATATCGCTTTTATATTTTGTAGTTTGTCTTCCCTGAAGGAACTTTCGCATTTTATGACGCAATTGCATGACGTCATCATGTGACGTCATAGATACAGTAAAAAGCTATAATTTTTTCAGCACTGTATATTTGAGAATTTAAAATGCATTATTTTAATCTTGAGACCAAGCATAGAATCGAGCATGGGTTTTAAGAATGGTTTCCAATAAGCCTTTTAGGATTTTTTGAACGTCAAAAATAATCAACTTATGCCAATAACTTTCGTATTTCTCAATTTTTCGCAAATCCCACGCTCTGCTTTGAAGAAAAGGCTGTAAAGAATATAAACATTGAAAAATCACTTTGTTCTGATAAAATTCGCCAAAGATTATAGCTTTTTAAAGAAACCGGAAGTAAAGTGTCCCGCGCATGCGCAATAAGAACGAAAATGAGTCCCTTTTGTCAGGTGTGCGTCGCTCTACCGGAAATTAAATGATTCGCGCCAAAAACGCGCGCGCGTGCGTTTATTCAATTTTGCCGGCCCGATAAGATCCTATTTTGCATAGCAACTGTTGCACAGCAACGATATATGTCAGTACACCCTTAAACGAGCGCGAGGTCTGTGTTGGGAAATATTATAAACCGATTGAGGTATGATATTTTCCCGTGCAGACCAAGCAAGCTAGCGAGGAAGCTTATCATTTTTCACATTATTTATTTTATCAGGAGTCCATGATGATATATATAGAGAGAGATGGTTGAGGAGATGGATGGAAACAGAGCTAGACAGAATGAGTGAATAACAAATGGGTGGATGAATGAATGAATGAATGATTGAGTGAATGAACAATGAATGAATGAATACTGATGAACAAACAAACAGTGAATGAATGAATGAATGGATGAATGAATGAATGAATGAATGAATGAATGAATGAATGAATGGATGAATGAATGAATGAATGAACGAATGAATGAATGAATGATGCTGGGATGGGATGGGATTGGAGGACCAATGACATATTTGAGCAGCAAGTACCAAATATTTTTCAGTTATGTTAGCGTTTATTTATTCCATTTATTATCATTAGAGTGATGGCTATTAGAAATTACCGAGAGGATATTTTGGAAAAATGTAAAATTGAGAAAAAAGTACTCAACTGAGTCGTCTCAGGAGGAGGTGCGCAACCCTGCATCAGAAATTACCGAGAGGATATTTTGGAAAAATGTAAAATTGAGAAAAAAGTACTCAACTGAGTCGTCTCAGGAGGAGGTGCGCAACCCTGCATCATTCCCCTAAATCCGCCCCTGTTTGTACTATTTAGTATACCAAATAGCACTAACTAAACAAAAGAAAACTTACAAAAGAATTTGCATAATTTAGCACTATTTAGTACTATTTATTGCACACTTTTAATGTTTTTACTCTAGAGTGATCACACTTAACCCGTGAAAACGTACAAAATCTAAACAGCACTAAATAGTACCACCAGCAACGGTTATTTTGATCACATTGTTTATTAATACTGCTATTTTGCAATATTTTCACTGTTTAAGTGCAATCATTCTAGCACTTTCCCGAGTACTCAATTACTTTTTGTTTAACAAACAAATATTTCCATAAAGTTTTCTTTTTACCGGCTTTCGATTCAATCGCAAATTCAGTCTATGTGTAAGGTGACTATAGACATTGAGCAATGGTCCATATGAATTTCGAGTAGCTCAGTGGTGGATCCGTCTAGTTAGGGGGTGTTTACATGGCACTAGGACCATCCTAGCACTAGGATCATCCTAGCAGGCGAATCATCCTACCTGCTATACATTTACTGCATTCTGTTTAGTAGGATGATCCTAGTACCCAAAGTCACCCTAAAATCGCACTTTCACAACCTAATGCGCACATTTTTACAGTAAAATCTTTAAAGAAATCGATCGCACTTTTTTCGTTTTTCCTGTGCTCCACATCTCCCTTTGAGTTGATCTAAGTGCCCGTTCACATGAAAGAGGGTGCCCCTATGTAGTAGGGATAACACTTTTGTTTTCTTTTCCCTGGGGCACACAACTGAAACAAAAGAATTATCCCTGCTACATAGGGACACCATCTCTCAGGTGAACGGGCCCTAAGTACAGAAATTTGCGCGATCAGATTTAGGGGGTGTTTACATGGCACTAGGATCATCCTAGCAGGCGAATCATCCTACCTGCCATACATTTACTGCATTCTGTTTACATGCAAATGTGTGTCTTCACTTCGGGTACTAGGATTATCCTACTAAACAGAATGCAGTAAATGTATAGCAGGTAGGATGATTCGCCTGCTAGGATGATCCTAGTGCATGTAAACACCCCCTTAGTGCATTCTGTTTAGTAGGATGATCCTAGTACCCGAAGTGAAGACACATAAGGTAGGATGATTCGCCTGCTAGGATGATCCTAGTGCTAGAATGATCCCAGTGCCATGTAAATTATAAACAACCCCCCTTACTTGCGTTACGGATAATTAAAAAGATTTCTCTAATACGTGTAACAAAAACGTGCAACCTTGCATGCCCACTCCGCGCTCTCACGCTTTCAGTGTTGCACAACGTAGAAGTCATCTCCAGTTGCAACAAAAAACGTATTGCGTCCAGTGGTAAGTGCAGCACAAAGTTTAGAGATACGTTGCACGTATTTATTGCCCGTATTACCGTTACGTATTAGCACAAAGTTTAGAGATACGTTGCACGTATTTATTGCCCGTATTACCGTTACGTATTAGTCCTAGAAGATCAAACTGTCGGAAACCTTTCGTTCCAACGCCTGATCTCCCGACCGTATGACAATCAGGCCAAGATTACTCAATAATGGTTGAGAAATAAGCGCTAGCCTTTACCTTTATGACGTTCCATACCTCTATCTATACCAGAATCCTCTTCAATAATAATATCGATTCATATTCAAATTTAAAAATCCCTGGAGAATACAAACACTATATTCTTAAATTGATGAACAACAGATACTCCAAAAGGATTGTGGTATAGAGAGAGGAATGAAACATAATGCTAAAGGTTTGTGGTGGAGTGAAATCCCTATCATGGCCTAGAAAACATTACACTTACGCGCGCTTTCCGTTAATTTTTAGCGTTTGCGTTAGAGCGACAACACTAAAAACCATGAAGCAACTTGGCAAGTAAATAGCATGTACCAAATAGTAACAAAATCGGGATTTGTACTAGAGTGTTTTTCATTTGACGGTGAAAGGAAAATGACTATGTAGTTTGTAGTAGTTGATAAGAAAAAACAAAAATAATATGGCTTGAGTCTACTAGAGTGATCGCACTTAGAGTGATTTTCATCGGACTGTGAAACAATTACTAATAGTCAGTGTTTAATAGTGTCTAATAGTTATATTGCAACAAACGAAAACAATGGGTGCAGAGTCTATTAGTGTCTATTAGCTTAGTAACTATTTCACAGTCCCTGAAAATCACTCTAAGTGCAATCACTCTAGCAACTATATTTGTCAATTCCTTCATGGTCAAATGAAAACCACTCTATTAACCATACTATTTAGTTAGTGCTTGTTTCATGGTTAGAGCGATGGCATTTAATCCGTGAAACAAAATCTAATAGTCAGTGTCTAATAGCCTTATCAAAACAAAAGAAACAATGGAAATAGTGTCTACTAATGTCTGTATTGGACTAATATCTATTTCACGGATAAGTGCCATCACTCTATATTGTTTTCGCTCTAGCAACCAACTCATACACGTAGGCGTAGTGTTAAACTTTAGAGGGGAAACGGACGAGTCGAGACCTTATAGAAAGTCCACTGTACCTGTCCTTTAAACAAGATCATCGATTGCCAAAGCCTGGTTTTCACTAGCAGAGTAAACACAAGCGCAAGCAGCATCGTAATGATTCGTTTTCATTGAGATAACATGCACGCAAGCACAACAGCAAATACGCGCAAGCGCACGCAAACACGATGCTCCGTTTTTATCGAGATAACATGCACGCAAGCACAACAGCAAGCAGAAGGAAAATTTTCGATCCTTGTACTTGCTGCTTTTGCTTGCGTCGTAGTGAAAACCAGGCCTAATGAGACAGCTAGACGACGATTGTGACATTTTTATTAGTCTTCTTTAATATCTATCTTACATGCACGTTACTGCGTTGTTTAGATCTACCAACTAACTACTTCTTACACAAGGCTATCCTTTTGCAATGTATAGCAAGGCAGGCCAAAACGTGAACAAATATTTTGGTGAACTCAATCAGGTTGGACGGCGCCTTTTCCAACGCGATTGGTTGACTGCAAAAAAACTTGCCAATTACGAACCCGGTTGCCTGCTTGAACAATATGAAACTTGCCAGGAGCATTACTCAAGGATGTCAAAGCTAAGACTATTCCTATTTGATCACGTGGCACTGAAACATTTTACAGTGGTACATTTTACATTCCTTGTTATTTCGATTACAGAAAGTTCTAATTTGCATTTCTTTGAATATATAAGGCTCTTGCTGTGCACTTCTTGGCTAGTAACCCATCACTCTCCTTTTATTTGGGACTTGAAGAAAAAAGACATCGCGCTGGATGGCCATCTGAAACAAAAAAGAACTCTATAATCAAACAAGTTAAATCGAAGAATGGAATAAGAATTAGTCGCTCTCAGATCTCTTCAGCCTTTCACTTATTGAGTTCCCCAAGGCTCAGTACTCCATCCTCTCCCGTTTCTGCTCTACTTTCAGTGCGCATCTTTGTAGATAACACGAGCTACCTGCGTAAATCCTTCAGTAAAATTATGTCAGAAACCAAAGGAGGTGTAGGTGAATGTCGACAAACACGATTGGACTGGAATTTTTCGTATCGTTGCAAACATCTAAAACAGAGAAAGAAATCCGTAATTAGACACCACAACTCGAGAAATGACATTTAATATAAGTTGATAGATACAACAGTAGGACAGCGAACTACCTGTATGTGTACATGGCCTCATCTAAAAATCACTGTCAACAGCTGCCAATAGTGCGTGGATACCGAATCGATCGAGCAGGAATCTCTCGTGTCGCTGCAGACATCGGAAAGGATGGCAAAATCAAAAACAAAATAGAAAAAAAGGAAAAAGAAAAGAAAGATTTTCAGAAATTTTATTAGAAGTTAATATTTTTGCCTTATTTTTATTACTTTATTTTACTTTAGTTTTTTATATTTTAGTGTACTTTATATTATATTTTGTTTTATTCATTTTCTTTTTAATTTCGAAATTACAGTGAATTTAAGACAAGAGAAGAAAAGTAGCAATAGTCAGAAGAAAGACTGGAAAAAAATTAAAAGGAACAAAAATAATACAAAATCGAACGGTGTTTTCCCTGGCCGTCGGAACTTCTTGTTCTAGTCTGAAATGATAAAAACAATTAATCATTTGTCAGAAAGAATTGAGAATTCCACAGAAAAATAAATGATACGACGTAACCAACACGTGATCCAAGATCAGACACTATACTGGAAGAACCTCTTTGACGTTAAGACAACTTTGAAAACAACTGAAAAACACTAGAAGGGAATGTTAGTGTAACCTGGAAGAAATGTAGAGTTCAAATACTAAACCCACAAAACAATACTAGGTAGAAATCATGTCTTATAACAAAGTCAAACATGCACACAATTAAGAGAAAATTCTAGCGATCGAAGTGCAACGTTCCGATCAATTCTATGTTTCATGGATTGAGTTTTTGGACTCTATATGAGGTTAGTAGTTCATGAAGGACGAAAATTCAATAGAAAGGAATGAATTAACAGTGAAAGGAAGAAAGAGCAACGTTGCAAACATCTGAAACGAGAAAAAAAATCATGATCATGAGTAACATAACCTGAAAAGGACAACGAGCTAATAAAAACGTTGAAATCAACTGAAAGATAAAAGCTGAAAGAGATGTAGAGTTCATATACTGAATACATGAAAATTTACTGGGCAATATAGGAATCGCCACATAGCCACACAAGGTATAGCCACACAAGAAAAATGGGGTGGACACTTTGCAGGTTTTGTTTCATGGACTGAGTTTATGGACTCTATGGGTTATTAGTAAATCAAATAAGAAAAGTACGACGAGGGAAGAATCAAAACGGAAAGGAAGATGGAGAGCAATGTTGCAAACACCTGAAAGACAAAAAGGGAAATCGTAAGTAAAACCTGAAGAACAAAACGTGTTAGTGAAAGGTCGAAAACTACTGAAAAATAGTGAAGGAAAAATTAGTATAAGCTGGAAGAGATGTAGAGTTCAAATACTGAACCTATGAAACATTTATGACTGGTCCAAAACAAACCGTTTCTAGAAAGAAAAATGGAATATTTGATTTTCTCAGTTTTGTTTTATGGCTTCAGTTTTCGAACTCTATATATTGTTAGTACTATAATAGTCGACTAATTTAAACAAATGCATCAATAGAATAAAATATATAATGAATAAATATGATGAATAACGTCAATGAATGCATTACATACTGTATATCAATGCTGTAATACCCCACAAAACAAATGAAACAAAATCAATTTCCCACAATGAATAAACTGGCAAAAATAAACGTTTACGAGACCAACTAACACCTATCCCAACCCAAAATCCCCCGTGACATATTTTCAATTTCCCCGACCCTGAAAAAAAATCCCTGACGATTTTCTGCCCTTGAAAAAATGTCAGAATTCCCCGTCTTTTCATTGGCAACCCTGATATGTATTTTTTCGTTAACTTTTAGATGAGATGCTATGTAGTTTACAGTTGATAGTTTTGAAAAATGCAATAAAACAAAGGATTGTTAATTATTAGAACTATTAACAACCCAAACGCGCGCATGGTTTTAATTTATGAAATTGGGGTAAAGTGGCTGTCAACGCTTACTCCCATGGAAAGGATACGTATACATTTCCCCAGTTTAATACAGAAATATAATTTTGAATAATTACAAGTCATATTTACAGTGTTTACTCATAACGTACTGATTATACATCTATGGTTCACACTCGCTCATACACATTGCCGAAAACACACGTGTACATATTAAAGTTATAGTCATTGTAAATAATTACAAGTCATAATTTACAATAATACACAATAATAATGTACAGTAAATATCTATGGTGCACACTCACTCACACACATTGCCGGATTCACATATGTACAGTAAAGTTATCATTATTGCGAAAAATTACAAGTCATAATTTGCAATAATGATAATGTACAGTAAATATCTATGGTGCACGCTCACTCACACACATTGCCGCAAACACGTTCAATTTAACATATTTATAAACAATTTAACATATCTATATATAATGTTAAATTAACGTATCAATGTTGCCCATACAGATTGATAAAAAGTAGTCATGATTGAAAAATGGCCCCGCCCATTGTTTTTGTGATGAAATCGTGGAATTATTGTAATTCGGGTAATATGTAATAAAGGCCCATGGTTTCGTGAAGTGAGGATCTCGAGGCTGTGGACTCCTTGTAATATAGTTGATGTGATGTAGCCATAGTTGAGACCCACGGTTTTTGGCGGATGATGAAGTCTTGGAACCATTATAATATAGCAGGTAAATATATTGTAAACCAACTCGTCTGGAGAAATCCAACTCATCTTTTAAAGAAATCCAACTCATCGTTTAAAAGAAATCCAACTCATCAATTAAAGAAGTCCAACCCGTCAGAAAAAAATCCAACTCGTCGTTTAAATTAAACAATCCAACTCATCAGAAGAAATCCAATTCGTCTTTAAATGAGAAGTCAAAATTTATCTGAAAAATGCGGCAAAAGTTGCTAGTTAAGCCAGTGGAAGTCGTTGATGGTCCCGACTGGACCAGTGCCGGAAACACATACCTAATCCTAGTCCTAGACCTACCCTAGACAAAAACAAAAAAACAAAAAACAAAAAGCAAAAAAAAAAATACTTAAAAGAAAAAAGTAGAAAAAACGAAGGAAAAAAATTGACTAAAAAGTGAAGGGAAAATGTGTGTTGTAAGTCGTTAGTTGAACGAAAGGAGTTGGGATCACAGTGCAAGTTCTGCCATCCCCTCCGAAAATTTGACAAAAGTCAAGTGCGAGACCTCATCTTTTGCCATGTATTATAATTATTCGTAGAACTACTGCCAATCAGCCGAAATTTTAATCCCTAGTTCCTTATCTAAAGCTACCACTAAAAATGAAAAAGCTATGGTACTTGAACACTCGTCGTCGCAACCCAGTTTGGTTGTTCTTGGTAGACTTGGCTGAAACAGAAAGTGCAAATGCCATGGTGTCACTATTTGTGACAATCCATGTCATTTACGTTGGGTTAGGCCGGGCCAAAACAAATCTGATCAACACTAAATTTGGGTGGAGCTAATCTAGAGTACGACCATTACCGTCGGCACGCACAACAATGGAGGGCGGGGAGGGAAGTTTGGGGGAGGGGAGGGCGGAAGGGGGGAGGGGGTGAGTGGGGTAAATACAAAACTTAAAAGTAGTTGTGCGTATCGACCGACGTTGCAGCCTGACCAGCGCTAACCTTAAGACCTATGTTGCCAGAAATCTAAGCGCCCTACGCGCGTTGTATGTAAACCGGCCAGTTAGCAACTATAATGGTAGAACTCTACATCTAAAGATTACGACACAGACTCAGACTACAAAGGAGGTCTCTCAATTTGAGAGCATATGGTCGATCAGGTCCAATGGCTCCATCGGTGATCCAGAGTTGTCTTCTCGTAGGCTTAAGCATTTATTGAAAGCTAACCTAAGCAGGTCAATTGCACCCGGCCCGAAATGCCGATCCAAAAGCTAATAAATCCGACCTAGTTTACATGTGGTAGCTTGCTCTAATGCAACTCGCTTGGTCCATATGTATGAACTATGGATCCCTCCTAGTCCTAACTAATGCTAAGTGAAATTCTCATACGTTTTGGGGTACTAGATGAAATGGACCCTTGTTCTTGTGACTACAGGCCAAAATGAGAATGAAAACAATGCATCAGCAGCAACATACACAGACGGGTTTACAAAACACCTCCAACACAGCCTGCAGCCAACAGGCGCCGGACATGACACGCCATATTTGCAAGCAAACAGACGAGTGCAGGCCATGAGGGGCGTCTGATTTCGCAGGCACAAAACAACGCTTATACAAATATGAACATATAACAACACTGAACAAAAGCGATGATGACAATTTGATTCATCACAAGTAAAAAGAATCCATTTCTGAGTATATTCTAATTCCTATCAGTGAACAGGAATTATGTGGCGAGTTGCTTCTACATACACACACGTGCACACCCACACAAAACAACCAGAACCTCGAGGAATTTAACAAACACAGCCAATTAGAGGCTAAATGAAAAAAATATCCTAGAATTTGGTTTACTCGAGTTCTGTTGTCATACTAAACCCTGTGATCTTCATCTGTAGGTGCAGCAGCTAGAAAAAGGATGGAAAAACGATTAATTGATCAATAGTTCATTAAAACAAAAATCATTATTTTGAAGAGACCATAATACTAAGAGACCGAAACTCAGAATGTCTGTGCGATGTTCGCGGTGACTAAGGCTATTTTTAGTAACCTTGCCATCGCGCGCGCAAGGTTCTCAAACAGTAGAATTTGATTGTCTAGGAGCCTTGCCGCCGCGAACATCAATACTGAGTTTCGCTCTCTTAGTAATATGGTATCTTGTTATTTTTTTTAACTTTTATGACATTGCCTAAGAATTTCGTAGCATTGAGCAGGGAGATCCAATCAGGCAATGATAGAGAATTAGTATACAAAAACACCCCCATTCTTGCATCAAATAAAATAGCAAATATTCCAATACTGCGGCTACTAATGACAGAGAAAATGGATTTATTTATATTGCGCGCTCGTGGTTTTCCAACTCACAATTGCACAATTTCTCAGTAAAAAACAAAAGCAGTAAATTTGATCTTAGATGGATTCCAAAAGAAAAGACTTAAAACCCCTATTCAAACGATATTTGCTAGATAGTTGATTTATTTCGAATTTACTGCTAGTATTCTAGTCATCCAGCGGTTATATAGCGAAATTCTACGAGAGCCGTAATCGAAGTCTTTGAATTATACTGTAAGAGAGGTTTGGAGGTAATAAAAATTTTCTAATAGCTAAAGAAACGCAGATTTGTACTCTCAACGCTCGAACTTTTAGAAAACGAGTAATATTCAGTAACGACTCAAAAGCACATGGAACAGTAGAAGCACCGAAACAGTTGCATTTTAAAAACACTCTTTTCTCGCTTTGAAAAAACTTTCTTGATACAAAAACACAAAACATTTACTTGTGCAAGAATACCCTCACTGTCTCTTTACATAAACAAGAAGAGTTCAGAAGAAAACCCCTAATAAATTAATAAAAATATCAGAGTCCTACTTACCATCAGAGTTGCTGCTGTGTGAAGTCGAACTCTCTCGCATAGAAATAAGTACATGATACACGTGATCAATCCATTGTTTTCCGACCAATCAAAATCAACAATTCCTGTGTGGTGTTTTCTAAACGCTTTCTGATTGGTCAAATAACTTGTGAATTCCGATTCCGTTCGTTGCACTCATCCTTTGTTATTTTAATATAAGCCACTGAAATTGCTGTTTCAAATTATCATACTCGGAACTACTCGGAAGGTTTACAAAAGGCAATCAAATGTAGCATATCGGAATTCACAAGTTCACAAAACTAGACAATGGAGATGCTTGACGACAAAAAGGCCAACCCGAAGAAAGCGGTCTAAAAATGTACGTTTTTATAATTTATAACAATAATTTACGTTTTTATAATTTCGCCCTACCGGGCTCGTACAATTTTGATAATCTTTGAAAAACACACTCGTGCAAATTAATAATATAGTTCTACAAATGGCACTTCTGTTATACTATGACTGACATTGGATATAAGTAGCATGTATTCTGTATACCCATACCGAAAGAGAGTGTACTAAGGGTTGGACCATTAGAAATCGTGGGAATACCTGCAAGTACCTTACAACGCCCCCCACCCCCCACCCCCCACCCCCCCCACCCCCCCCCCCCCCCCAAAAAAAAAGGAAAGAAAGAAAGAAAGAAAGAAAGAAAGAGAAAGAAAATAAATAAATAAATAAATAAATGTAATCAGTAAACACTGTTCAGTTTCGATTTTTGGGGGTCAAAGCAACCTCACTGTCGGTTGATATTCATATATTGACATTTCTACCTATACTCCTTTATGGTCTGTGTAGGCATGAGACTTTCGTCTGACAACCTTTCAATGATTAAAATGGGTGTATATCGTTCAACCTGCATATCAATGAAGAATATAAACTAATTACTCGGGATGAGCAGTTATAAACTCCCGTTATTTTTGGCATCTTTAAACTACAATAACATTACAAAATCCAAGAGTTTGTTTAATAACTAAACTCAGAACAACTTTTATTTCTCTTAATGACGTTTAATTTATTAACATAATTAACATCAGCTACACAGGAATCCCATGACTACTGATCAATACCACAAACTGATTATATCTAAAATGTCTTTAATACCTAATGTACTCTTAACTATGCTCGATTAAACGTGTCACACTTATTTTGGTTATTCCTAGTAGTTACGTATACAGCATCGGTAACCGTCCATGCAGGTTCTCGGCCCAGTACACCTATCAGTACTCTTAACTTCGTTTTCTTTTATGCATGAACCCACACAAGGCAGATCGTTAAGCACTTGAATGAGATCTATATGAAGAAAAAATTTTTTGAAACAACAAGTAGGGTGAGTATTTTGAAATAGAGATCACCCTCTTTGGGGCTACCTTTTTTAGAAATGAGAATCCATCGAATTTCTCGGTTTTGCTTATTTGCGCTTGTCACTGGAATTATTAGAGGAATAAATAAATAGGGGAGAAATAGGTGAGAAAGCGTTGCGTAACGGCACTGGTAGCGGCTGCGAAGGAGACTACACCATCGTCTGATGAAGACTAGCAGTAGTCGAAACGTTGCATGCATTACCAAATGCATGACCACAATCGTGAGAAAATTGAATAAGCATTATTATTTATTACACTGTTACGTTTTTAACACCAACCTCCAGTGACGTTGTCTGTCTCAGGCTTGGCAATATATGCTATTCGAAGGCGTGTAAGTTTGGTAGGACAAATTCCCGTAACTGATTATTCGAAAGCTAAACATCAGGAATTGCTGAAACTTTCAGAAGAGAATTTCCTCGATTACAGGTAAAAACAAAAAGCTTTTTTGATAATGACGTCACGTGAAAACGCTTTATAATATATAATATACTTGAGTAAATTAATTAATTATTTGGTTAACGAAAATGCTCCCCTGTTGGTCGACTAGATTTTGTAACTAGTTGGAAATTGAGGAGTACTAAGGTATTTACCTGTGTTTGGATTCCTGGGAGGTCAGATTTTACAAATATATATACCAAAAATACTCCCCTGTTGAGCTACAATTGTTCCTTTCTATGGTCAAATAAATTTTATAATTAGTCGGAAATTGAGAAGTACTAATGTATTTACTGGTGGCTGGATTCCTATAAGGTCAGATATTTCAGCTGGTTGGAGACTTTAACAAGAGTGAACATTGTTTGAAAGGAATTCATTAATTGATGAAAGAGTATTACAGCGTAACTGCAAAAGGTACAGTGATGTATAAAGTCCATAAATGTTGGTGAGGTCTTTAACTCTTTAATTCTTAGAAACTTAGACACTAGGACTTTAGGACTAATTGAAAATACTAAACTGGGCGAGATTTTGAATGGGGCTTTGCATAGTCTCCAAAAATACGGCGAATCATCATTATCAAATAATCGTAATTACTTTGATATTTTAGATCTCTAAATGTACCAGGAAACCTCTTTTTTAGCCAATTTGAACACTATATGCCTGATGATAACTAGCTAGAGCTAGCAAGCAATTGTATTGTATTGTATTCAGGTAGGTATAACGATTGTATTGATGACGAAACTGGATGTCCCTTTAGCTAACATTTGCTGGGCAAATTTTAATGTAAAATAACGGCCCATTGCATGCCTTATATTTGGGAGAACTTCTTCGGATGGCTCTTTGCGTTAGCAATTTAGGAGGCTTATTTTCGGAATTTTTCAGTTTTTCCGAGGAATTTTACGACCGTCATGTTCGTTGGCAAGTACAGTAGAAAGTTTTTGAAAGAAATATGATTTTATTATCTCAGAGAAAATCTCTATTCTTTTGACCATACATGTCTGGCGTATTCGATCGCGAAATCCTTCTAATTCATTGTTTTACGATACAGTAAAACTCCGAATATAAGAACTTGAAAATTTGAAGTAAGCGTCAATAGGATATTACATAAATAGTATTTAAAGGAAATTGGGGTATTTAGGTCAATCTAAAACATGTCATTTTTTTTTTTTAAAGAAAATCATTTTTTCTTGCTGAGAAAATCATTGTATTGTCATCTATTTCATAAACAAAATAATCATATAATTGTTATATTACAACTTTGAAAGTCAAAACTTTGTAATGATAAATATATATATGGCTCAGTGTAGTTTTTTAAAACTGAAAAGAATTTGAAAAAATACTCTGCAATGATTAAACAGAACCAGTTCAGTGCATAACCGCTGACAAAAAAAAAACATTTTTGTAACACAACCATTAAAGTTTTTGCAATGGTGTCACACAGTGGTGCTATATTTTTTAACAATAATTAGGAGAACTGATTAAACTACTCTTATACTTACTGTTGTGGATAATAAATCTACACTGATAAGGTATGAATTTGAAATTGCTTGATTTCATTACCCACCAGAGCTTGGTATCTGGTCATTTTATAAATAAGAACCTGTTTGGAATTTTAGGCTACACAGGTTCTTATGTAAAGGGGGTCTAAATTGAAAGTTCTAGATTTAGGCAGATTCTTATAAAAGCAAGGTTCTTAGTTTGCGGGGTTTTCCTGTATTACAAGATGACGCGAAGATATCTTGGAAGTTTATCTAACTATTTCACAAGCACTAAGCGCAACGAGTGAAATGTTATAACACGATAAAATAAAATTCACATCTTCAAAGTACCGGGTAATTTTATTTTTACTATACAGACACAAACACATATCATAAAAAAATGCAAAACTGACCGATTCAATTTAGTGATTTAAAGGCCCTATAACGCAATTTTATATATTTCGGAAATCAATAAAATTGACTCCACGTTCTCACGCTATGAATGCAAATGAGATGACGTCAATGAGGGCATTTGGACTTACTTCATGTGGTATTTGCAACAAGTGCTCTTCGATTGGATAACCGGCAACATTCTTGCTAAACTTTAGTTTTTATCCACTGAATTGATTTACAAATGGAAAAATTCCGATATTCAAGTGGATAAAGTCATTTTTGTAAAATAAATCTTTCCTCCTTTGACGTCATCAAATTAGCATAAGAACACTTTAAACGTTCATAACTCGGAAATATGAAGTCCGCAACTGGTAACACTAAACTGTTCTAGTTAGAGTGCTTACAATATATCCGTGAAAAACTTTGTAAGAAATTGCACTGTACTAATTTGCACTAATTAAACAATAGAAAACAAAGGATTTCGCGCAATTTAGTACAATTTAGTTCGCTAACTTTTTCACGGATATATTGTAAGCACTCTATCACTTAATAAGTAAGTCATTTCTAGTTCTTTTTGTCTATCGATCAATCTTCTGGCCCATCCATCCTCATCATTTCTTTCTCTTTTCTTCTCTGTCGTTCCCTCTCGTGCATGTACCTTTGCCTTTCCCTCTCATATCTTTCCCTCTCTTTTTCTTGAAGATCTCTAGCAAGTTGCTGTAATAATAAAAACAAATGTTTTATGATAATTGTCTAACTTCTGTATAAATTGTTTAACTTCTGTATAAAGAGTAGCTCTGTTTGCTTTGTTCTTTCGCCTGATGATGGTTTTGGAATGAAACTGAAATATCGCTCCATCAAGTCTCCGCTGTTTATGCGTCTACTTGGAATATTCCTCCTTCTTTTCTACAAAAACATTTAATTTAAATGCTGTAATTTGTTCAGCCGATTGGACTTTGCTGAATGTTAAGCCATATAGACCTAGACCGTTTCTGATCAGCTTTGCACGGCGTACACCCTGAAATGGCAGTCGGTTATAAATGTTCGAAGTGTTCTTGGCTCCCGGGCATGATTTGGTGCCTGTTAATTAAAAATTGTATTTTTGATATCATAGTTAAGTTTGTTTTTGACTTATAAGGAATTATTGTTACTTCGGCAAAATACAAGCGTTGCATGAACAGGACTTATTCTAGCCTGAAAATACTGCCACCTCACATCAGGAATTGTAACTTGAGATATGTTACAAGTCATGAGGCGGTAACTCCTAACATATTTGTAGTACTTACTGCATCTCTCCTTTCAAGTTCAGTTTGTTTGTCCACTTCCTGATGCTCCATTTCTCTTCGTCCCCTCTCCAGTCGAACTCTTTCCATTCTTTCTTCTCTTCTTTTATGCCATTCGCTATCAAACTTGTCTTTTTCACGTTCTTGTATAGTCTTAGCCATTTCCTATTAGACAATTCCAAATATGGTAAACAGACAGTTATCACTTAAGAATATAAACTCTCAAAATTAATTTGGTAAAAATAGTATCACTAAAATTTTGGTGGGCATGTTTTGATTGAGTATGTTCAGGGTTATTTCCTCATAGGTGATATATGCATGCATGTTTTTACTTCTCAAGATTCAATAATATAACAACTAGTTAAATATAGACCCCTTGCATGTGACGTCACACCTGAGGGTCAAAACAATGAGATAATTTAAATAAGAAAAGTTTTCAATTCTCTGGAGATCGGACTTTCTTTTGTTTTGACCCCCAGAACGACGTCAGTGCAAGGGGTCTACTGGTCAATACACACTTACTGCATCTCTTGCCGCTACTTTTGCTTGTCTTTCAATTTCTCTTCTCTCCTACAGTAATTGAAAAACAACATAAGAAACAGTTAAGCCAGTACACAGGCACATCTCACCCCTCCCCAGAGGGGGTCAAGAAAACAATTGGGTGGGGTGGGGCACACATATACATGTAAATTATCTATTTATTCTATCTATTTCATTTATTATTATTATTTTAAGTACCTCAGTATTGAGTTTTTCTTGTAGTTCTCTTGCAAACCTCTTATCAGTTTCCTCCCTAAAGATGTAATTGAAAATGAGAGTAAAATTAAATTTTACAAAAATTACTCAAGCTACTTAAGGCCTGGGTCATAAGAGTTTTAAGAATTAAACGTTTTTATTTATAACTTGGCAGAAATTGCTTAAGTTTGTATAGAGCCTCGTAAAGGTATGCCATTTGTGGTTCTTAATTTTTTTAGCTGAATGGTTTGGTGATCACGTGACTTGTGACGTCATAATTGTAAAAAGTAGTAAAAATGCTTTCCGGCACCCAGTGTTTGATATCGGAAAATTCTGAGTGCAAAAACCTTGAAGTCCACTATTGGTCCATTCCCACTCTAATTGGAGAATTGAACATTGTTGCAACTAACAGAAGATATAGGCTAAAAAGTATTTTTTGAGTTTGATCACGTGACTTGTTTCGCACAATAACTCCTCACGAAATCGGAAATGTCATACTATCCAGCTAGATATGTAAAAAGGACACCAATTAGAACTGATAAACAGTGTTTTCTTTTATCTACCGATAAAACTCGCAACCGGAGCCCTGAAAGAGCGATTCAGGGCTTAAGATTCCATAATTGGTCACGTGACCAAGCTTAATAAGGATAATATAATAATAATAATATAATGCATTTATATTGCGCCTATACAAATATGCTCTAGGCGCATGGGAAAGAGAAAAAAAAAAAAAAAAAAAAAAAAAAAAGTCATTTCAAATTATAAGCTAATTTGAAAAGATGAGTTTTCAGTGAAGACTTGAACAATGCCAGAGAAGTTGTAGTCCTTATATAAGACGGAAGAGAGTTCCAAAGTTCAGGGGCACACACACAGAACGAACGACCACCATATGACTTAACACGAGAGTTTTTACGAACAAGTTGAACATCAGTAGAAGAGCGCAGATTTCTTGTAGGTTTGTAGAGGGAAATCAGGTCAGATATATAGGAAGGAGCCATGCAGGTCGTAGAGGGCTTTAAAGGTTATCAAAAGAATCTTGAATTTTATTCGATCAGCAACAGGAAGCCAGTGTAGTTGAATTAAGATAGGAGTAATGTGACAGTGTTTGCGTGATAGAGTTATTAGACGTGCAGCAGCATTTTGAACTGACTGGAGTTTTGAAATTTGTTGACTTGGAAGACCAAAAAGAAGACAGTTAAAACAATCGATCTTAGAAGTGATAAAAGCATGAACCAGTCTTTCAGTAGTTTGAAGAGACAGAAATTTTCTAACTTTGGCAATGTTTCGGAGATGGTAAAAGGCAGTTTTACAGATGGAATTAACATGGGATACCATTGACATTGTCGAATCAAAGATTACACCAATATTTCTTGCTGATTTCGACGGCTTGATTACATCATTTCCAAAACAAAGGTTAGGGAGAGATTCTTGCGGGCTATGCTTGGAGTAGAGAAAAAGAAGTTCAGTTTTATCCTTATTAAGCTTTAATTTATTTATGGACATCCATAGGTCAATGTCTGACAGGCAATGTTCAATACGATTCATTGACTGGTACATATCTTCATCATCATTACAGAAAAACGGAAGGTATAGTTGTGTATCATCTGCATACAGGTGAAATGACAAATCATGGGAACGTAAAATATCAGCAACAGGAGAAGTGTAGAGTATATTATACAAGATAGGCCCAAGAACAGATCCTTGAGGAACACCACAATCGAGTTCAAGAGACTCAGAAGAAACATCATCTAAAACGACAAACTGCTTACGATTAGACAGATACGATTTGAACCACGTTAGGGCGTTTCCAGATATTCCAAACTTTGAATTCAGGCGACTCAGCAAAATTTCATGATCTACGGTGTCAAACGCAGCTGATAGATCAAGGAGAAGAAGTGCAACACACTTTCGATTATCGATGGCCTGGAGTATATCATTATTCACACGAAGAAGAGAAGTCTCGCAGCTGTGAAATTGTTTATAAGCGGATTGAAATGGTTCATGAAGATTATTAATTGACAAGTAAGAGTTCAGACGTTCAGCAACAGTTTTTTCAATTATTTTCGAGACAGCCTTGAGGTTAGAAATAGGGCGGTAATTTCCAAGAATTTCATGATTGAGAGTAGGCTTCTTGAGAAGAGGTTTTAAAACAGCACATTTCATTGAAGAAGGAACGAAGCCAGTGGTGATTGATAAATTAACAATATTACGGATGACAGGTAGTAAAGTGGTAAGTTCGTTGACCAAAAAATTGGCAGGAATAGGATCAAGACAACAGGATTTCGAGGATAATTTTCTTGCAATTTTTGACAGTTCTTCACAAGTTATAGGAGAGAATGATTCCAAACAGCTATCAATTTGGGGTTGATCATGTATCAAAAAAGGATTAAATGAGATAGATGGTAGTTGATTCCTGATATTTACTATTTTGTTTTTGAAAAAGTTGATGAACTTTTCCGCAAGGATGGTGGTAGATTTACAAGACGGAAGTCGTTTTTCAGGTGTACGATGCAGAAGACTATCAATTGTACGAAAAAGAGCATTAGAATCAGTGCCAGCATCATCAATTTGATTAGAGTAGTAATTCATTTTGGCATCAAAAATAAGCTTCTTGACAACATTGCATTGAGCTTCGTAAAGTTGCCGATCAACAGTTAGACCATAACGACGCCAGCGTCTTTCAAGATTTCGCCGTTTAGTTTTGTTTTCTTTGATAACATTGGTATACCAAGGCGCTCTAGGACGTTGACGTACAACTTTAGAAAGAAGAAGAGGATTGTCAAGCTTAAGTTCTTTTTCACATCAATTTATTTCAACACACCAAGTTTTATAGGATTTCATCAAGAAAAGGTAAAGAAAAGTTAAATTAAAGTTCAGATTTAAAATCTTGCCTGACCCAGGCCTTAAGTGGCTTGAGTAGTGAAGGAATAAATCAATACCTCGATGTATATCGAGAACAAATGCATATTTCTCCTATCATGTATCACTCATGACATAGTAGAATAAGAGTTTGTATACTTCATGTATGGTGTATATAGTCTAAAAACATAGAAGCTGAGGCCGAAATGGTGCTTGGGATGTCAATAATATTCTGATATATTCATTTACGCTTTGCCTTCGATGCAAAATGCCCAAGCGTGTTCAGGACCTGGGTTGGTGGGCTGTTTGGCTTCGATTTTTTATCGGTTGCAGCTTAAATGAAAAATCAGAATATAATTATTGACATCCCATGCACCATTTCGGTCTCAGCTTTTATGTTTTTAGAACCGACAACGTTTCTTCAATTGACTATATATCTTTCAATTTAACCCGGTGGATGCATGGACCTCTAGTATTTATCGTCTCATTTATTTATTAATAATCCTCTTTGCAACTAAAATTCTTTCTATGAAATTACTAAAATTATAAGACGTCAAATAATGATGAAAATATGAATAATGTTTATGAAAACATAGAGCCATATGGTAAAGAAGAGTTCAACTTAAATAACTGAAGTCCTTCAACAAATACACTAGGTTTTATTTGTAAGGATTGTTTTAAATTTCATGCACGATATGACCTGGACCCACCCTTTCCTTGCTGCCTCAATAGACTTACCTCACACACCCATGAAGTATAACAAAGGGCTTGAAATATATAACTGAGGTTAATGGATTCCTATCCCAAGTTGAGGTTGTGAGTTACATTTGCATTTATTGCATTATGAAATGGTTAAGTCATTTAAGAGGAGATTTTTTTCAATGACGAGCAATAATGGCGAAAAGCGCCGAAAACTACACCTTCGTGCGAGTTTTAATCCAAATTTTCGTTCTGGATTAACACTCAAATCCTTTTTCTACCGGTTAAAAACTGAGGTACCAAGATAAAATTCCTGTTTAAAACGGATTTTTGAATTGTACAAAGACTTTTTCTTGAAGTTGTGTTGGGATTAAGCTTTTTCAAGCTGAATATAAAGAAAACATAAAGCAAATGAGCAAATGAAGGCCTAAATCCCATTTTCGATCCAAATTTTCGCTTTGGATTAACACTTTGATTCAACTTTTATCGGCCAAAACTACTTACAAACAACTTAAACTTTCTTAGAGAAATGGTTTTAGTTTTGTACAACAGCTATTCTTCAACTCAGGGGTTTTTGTCGTTCACTGCTCGAACTTGAAAAAAATCCCCTCTTAATTGGTTAATCTTATAAGATCTAAATACCATGTTCCACTCACATGAAAAATGCAGTGCTAGAAGAGAAATCCAAAGTTTTTTTTCTTTCTAACTTTCTTAAAGCAACAGGCTGTGAGGCATTTGCTACTGCACACACAGTTTATATATCAGCAGGATTTCCCGTTCTAGCACTGAATCCATCCGTTCTTACATGTCCACAAGTTCTTCTTCAGGCAAGAGATGTGCTGTTTTAACTTCCTCTAAGTGAATTTGCTTGGCTACTCGGAAATCCCCATGAACTGCTCTTCGTTCACTTTTATTTTTAATGTAATGTTTTTGAACTAAAAACAAATAAAAACAGATATTTTTTTGTAATTTTTACTATTTATAAGAAATGAGAACCGAAAACAGATTATTACTTTCATTTAAGGTCTATAAATTAGGTGTTAAAGTGACACTTGCTCTGCACATGGCTTGCAGATCCACAATTATCTTTAACGAGAGGTTGCAGTGATATGAAAATAAAAAATTTCTAGGCACAAAGAGGATATTATTTTTAGAAAAGTGTGAAGAAAAAAAGGGTTTAAAGTCATCTTAGAAGGGGGTTTACTTTCCCCCCTCCCCCTGCAACCAACACATATATCTTCTTCTGATTTGTGGGTGGGTGAGTGAGTGTTTTTTGTTTAATTTGTTTGTTTGTTGTTGTTGTTGTTGTTGTTGTTTTTTGTTTTTTTTTTGCTTTTATGTAATGTTTACAAAAGATAGACTTTAGTACATACAGCATGCACAGTCAGAATAAAAGGTTTTGACATATTTTACATTGCTAACAGTGGGTCATTAATTATGGAAATAAGTTACACAAGATTACTGGGAGGTAAACATACATTCCTCTTCTTGAAGCTTCCTTGCCAAAGCTTCGTCTTCTCTTCTTCTAAAGTCTTGGCAAACTAAGAAACAAAAAAATGCAAACTTTTCATTAGAGTGCACGTCTTATATCCGTGACTGAATAAAACAATATGTATTGTCTTACAGTGTAGGCCCTGTTCAAACGAGAACGCAAGTCGATGCAAGTTTTGACTTGCGCGAGCTTGCATCTTCGTTTGAACACCAACTTGCATCGACTTGCGTCTACTTGCATCGACTTGAGAGCACTTTGAACGTGCTCAAATTTTTTCTCAAGTCAATGCAAGTTTTTCCTCGTTTGAACAGTCACCACGCTAAACTTCATAAGTTGTTTTTGATATTTTTTGTCCGAACTTCTGCACATTTCCTCTCCTACAAATAATTCCAACAAAAACAAAACTGATTTTCTCGCTGTCCTTCAGCTAACTGATTTTTCCTTGAATGGAGAGCACAGGTGTTCAAACAAGGACGCAAGTAAGTTGCAAGTCAAAACTTGCATCAACTTGCGTTCTCGTTTGAACGGGGCCTTAGAGTGATGGCACTTAATCTATGAAAAAATCTACTGAATAGTCAATGTCTAATAGTCAAATCAAAACAAAAGAGAAGAGAGTGATTTTCATCGGACTGTGAAATACTAACTAGCTATTAGTGTATAGCAGTCAAAATTCAACCGGCAAAGAAAACAATGGGATTGGGATCTACTAGTGTGTATTAGCTTAGTAACTTTTTCACAGTCTGATGAAAATCACTCGAAAACAATGGAAATAGTGTCTACTGATGTCTGTAATATCTATTCAGTTCACGGATTAAGTGCCATCACTCTATCTAGTGTCTTTGTCTTTCTTTGTGTAGTTTATGCCTGAGTGAATTCTTAGTTATCGGATAACTAAATACTATTATGCGCTAAATATAGTTAATAGTTGTTTCACTGATATATGGCATGCACTCAGTATATTCAATAACACAAACTGCAGTATAATGCTTATGAATAGTAAGTAGCTTCTCAGAATTCTTATAAAATGAGGTCACAGCTATGAATAAACTAGGTTTAATATTAACAATCAGCTATTAAAACAAAATAATAATCATGACACCTTAGCAAAAACAAAGAACTTTCAGTAAATATGGGAAGTTTTAAAAAGATTTAATAAATGAAAATACATGGAAAAAATTGCCGATACCGTTTACAAGAGTCATGGAATCATGTATTAATTAAAGAAGAATAGATTGAAAACACTATTATAATAATATTATGCTGAGACTCGTTATAGCACAGCCCCATGGTGTCAGCATGCTTTACATAAAGAAAATAATAGAGTGGTTTCACTTAACCCGTGAAACATCTAATAGTTAGTGTGTAATAGTCAGATGGACGCAAAAGAAAACAATAGAAATAAGGCCTGATAGTGTCTATTAGTCTACTATCTATTTCACGAGTTAAGGGAAATCACTCTAGTAAGAAATAAGTAACTATAGTGTAACTACAAATTGAAATAAAGTAACATAATTTTCACAAGCCAAAATGGATTTTAAAACAAAACGAACTTTATCGGTAATGAAATCTTCGACATGTCTATATTACAAGAACGTGGAAAATAACTCAACTCTTGAAAATAAATAGTGTGGAGATTTAGCAGAAAAAATTCAATAATTATATGCATAAAAGGGTCTCATTATGATTGCTTTGAACGATGACCTTAAACGCGTCTCTCGGTACACTGTCAACGAGAAATCTTGCCAACCAAGCAAGCTTGAAAATGTTCATTAAACTAATCGACAAAATCTACCACTCGATTGATTATAAATTGATTCAACTCCTCACCTTTTTTCACTGTTATTTTGTCTTCTTCAACTGTCCCCTCCATGTTGGTAATTAAGGGCTAGTTTTCACTAGTGACATAGCATAAGCATAAGCAACATACGCAGACTCAGTAAGGCAGTGCTCATTAGCAGTGCTTGTCTTTTCACTAGAGACATAAGCATAAGCATAAGCAACATACGCAGACTCAGTAAGGCGGTGCTTGTCGTTTTCACACCTATGTGATAAATACAATACTGAGTCTGCGTATGTTGCTTATGCTTATGCTAATGTAGCTAGTGCATGAAAACCAGGCTTAACACTGAATCGAACATAGTTTCTCATTGTCTGTCCTCATTTTTGATCATAGATGACGTCACAAAAATGTTCAAAACTCAAGTGGGACCACGAGCGTAGCGTAATTTCTATGCTGCAAGCATGTATACAATTTGTCTGCGCTTGTCTGTGGCTTGAACTCATTTGCATATCGAATGCAAGAAATTTTAGGTTGACACGGAACATTTGCTTGGTGATCTCGTTCTTCAAAATTATGTTCAACTACCGAAATACTAAGACAACTGAGACAAAAGCAGTCTACCGCTAGTGCGTTGTGGATAATTATTTAAATCGAAGGTACCCCAGATGGGAAAATATCATGCCTCAAAGTCAGTATAAAGCTCAAACAAGGACCAGCCACTCCACACTTTCGAGTTATAGAGTTTCGTTTTCGTATGAGTGGGAAACTTACCGTACCGTATCGTAACTGTACTAGTATCATCGTTTTTATAAAAACATTCGAAATTCCTGCTGTAACCAACAGGGGTTTCCAGACCTTAACAGTTTGGGTTTCCTGTGGTCTGTGAATTAATACAAGGCAATGTATGTAGCGATTTTTAAGTAAAAAAGTGTTAATTCACTTGGAGATGAGTCCTATTAGGAGAAAAACCTTTCTGTTTCTTCAGAATGAATAGATTTGTGTGAGAGAACTGCTAAAGCCTCTTAAATATCTGATGACAGTTTTCAGCTGCTTTGCACGGTCCACCACGTGCATATATTTACAAGGGAAGACAGCTATTTTGGCGATCGCTCAAAGCCGCGTAACAAATATAAACTTTCTATTTAACTAAATGAGGACATACAAATATATGAATTCTGTTTTGTAAAGAAGCATTATGGCGAAATAATGAGAAATACTATAAGAAATTCGACATTTATTATCAGTAAATTTGAGCAGAATTAAGCAGAAGTTGCCTGAACACTCAGGGAGTGGGGGAAGGGAAAATCTGTGCATATTCGGGTAGTTGGGTGGGTGGATCCATACATATGTTTACGATCTATATTTTTGCTAAAACTATTTTTATTTCACTTTCAATTGGTGATAAATCATTCCAGACAAAAATAGTTTTAAATTGCAAACCATTCGAGCAACAATGAACCATTTTACGTTTGTTTTTGTTGAGCTAGTTTTCGTTCTTTGTCAGCAAAATAAGTCGCTACAGGACATCTAGCTTTCTGGATTTTGAGGCCACAGGTAACCCGAGCTTTACAATTTCTGTATGTGAAATATATACCGGACAATCTTTTTTGTAGAATAAGTCAATAACACAACAATTTAAACACATAACGCTGTTTTGTTTGGGATCCCTGTGCAATTTTGTTTTGAACATTTTACGCATACTTCAACATATTACAAAGCAAATAAAAATTATGCGGGTATTTAGGTGTTTTTCTAGATACAGACTGTTATTAGTACAACAGATATTGATTCTATATTGGGTTTTCTTTCTTCTTTTCGAATTCTTTCGGTTTTCGTTTTGTGTATTTTCTTTTCCCCACTTCTTTCCTTCCTTCCTTCCTTCCTTCCTTCCTTCCTTCCTTCCTTCCTTCCTTCCTTCCTTCCTTCCTTCCTTCCTTCCTTCCTTCCTTCCTTCTTTCCTTCCTTCCTTCCTTCCTTCCTTCCTTCCTTCCTTCCTTCCTTCCTTCCTTCCTTCTTTCCTTCCTTCCTTCCTTCCTTCCTTCCTTTTTCCTTCCTTCCTTTTTTCCTTCCTTCCTTCCTTCCTTCCTTTTTTCCTTCCTTCCATTCTTTCTTTCTTTCTTTCTTTCTTTTCTTTCTTTCCTTCCCTCCTTCTTTTTTTTTCTTTTATTCTTTCATTCTTTTAAAGCTAATTCATGTATGTTTATATATTTACAGGATGATGGGTGTTTTCTACATTGTCTTTGTTGTCCTTGCTATTAAAGCTGCGGTATGTAATTTATTTTGCAAACATATTTACTAGATGAAAAACCTACTGTTAAATGTGTTTAATTCTTGTTTGCTTTGCTTTGCTTTGCTTTGCTTTGCTTTGCTTTGCTTTGCTTTGCTTTGCTTTGCTTTGCTTTGCTTTGCTTTGCTTTGCTTTGCTTTGCTTTGCTTTGCTTTGCTTTGCTTTGCTTTGCTTTGCTTTGCTTTGCTTTGCTTTGCTTTGCTTTGCTTTGCTTTGCTTTGCTTTGCTTTGGTATCTGGAACTGAATATGACAACGACTGCTCTGAAATCTGTGGAAATTCGAGGAAATTTTTGAAGATATTTTTTTCCAATCTTTTATTTTCTAGGTGGTGGCAGGAGATCTGCATCCCGAGGGTCAGGCAGCAGCGTTGTTTAACTTTCAAGAACAGGACGCCACTATTGACCTTCCTGAACTTGATGAAGAGGACGATTCATTGTAAGTAGTATATCATGATCCGGCAAAAATTAATGCATGTTCATCGCCAAGACCTTGAGAAAGGGGATACGTTTTCTTCATTTGTAGTATTGAAATATATCTCTTGTGTCCAATCTTTTTTTGGAATTTAAAGGCCGAGTGCAGGGGGTTCGTTGGAGCCTTTAAACCAACTCTGGATTCTGGATGATATAATTTTAACAATGATGCTGCTGTTGTTGTTGATGATGATGATAATGATGATGGTGATGATGGTGGTGATGATGATGATGGTGGTGATAGTGGTGATGGTGGTGGTCAGTGGTCAGTGGTGATGATGATAATGGAGATAGTAAATAGTAAATTTTCTCGACTACAAAACTCAACATCAGTCTTTTTCTAGAATGGGTGTAAGATTATGGAATCAGATACCAGCTCATCTAAAAAATGTCTCAAAAAAGCAATTTAAAACTGAAATTAGACTGTGTTTACTTAATAATTTACATTCTGAAAGCTACACAGTAATTCTAAATTCTCTATTCAAAGATCGATAAGACTATCTATTTCTAGATTATTTTCCTAGATATGCATTTCAGTATATTTATAAATTAGTGTATTCTTTTGGCGTGAACCTGATTCTAGTGTTATACCTGGCAAGGTTTAGGATAGAGCTTTTGCTGTATTGTTCCATGTATCGCGATACAACGATACACTTGGTAGATACGTATATGTGTGCTTCATTTAGAAAGAGATCACCTTTTTTCGGACTTCTCTTTGTTCACACCTACGTATACGGAGTTCAACTATCATTCCAAATCGCTTTACAACGATACGGCACGGCGATACGGCGATACGGCAATACAACAATACGGCGATACGGCGATACGGCGATACAACGATACAACGATACAACGATACAACGATACAGCGATACAGCGATACAGCGATACAGCGATACGGCGATACGGCGATACGGCGATACAGCGATACGGCGATACAGTGATACGGAGATACAACGATACAGCGATACAACGATACAGTGATCCATCGGTACATCGATACAATGATACAACGAATACAACTGTACAGTGATACAGCGATACTAATTGTTTTGATTTTTGAAGAATGTGACCTTAGATTTAACGAGGTAGTTTTATATTGTTTTGATTTTCGAAGACTGTGAGTAAGTTCATTCCTCAAGATTTGAAAACGGCAAATCCTATATTGTTTTGATTTTTGAAGAACGTGAGTTCGTTCCTTAAGATCTTAAATGTGTATGTATGTCATCACTGTATTGCTATATCGTGTATTGTGGTATTGCTGTATTGTACTGTTGTATAGTGGTATCATTGTATCGTGGTACCGTTGTATCGTGGTATCGCAGTATCGTTGTACTTAGCCTGTATCGTTGTATCGCCTGTATCGGTGTATCGCCTGTATCGTTGTATCGCCTGTATCATTGCTATCACCTGTATCGCCCTTGCTATCGCCTTGGTATCGCCTGTTATCGTCTGTATTCGCCTGGTATCGTGTAATCGTTGCATTGCCTTATCGCTTGCATCAGTCCTGTATCGTTGCATCGCCTGTATCGTTTGCCTCGCCTGTATCGTTGTATTGGCCTTGTATCCGTTGTATCGCCTGTATCGTTGCCATCGGCCTGTATCGTTGTATCGCTTGTATCGTTGCATCGCCTGCTATCGTTGCATCGCCTTTATCGTTGCAATACGCCTGTATCGTTGCCATCGCCTTATCGTTGTATCCCTGTCTCGCACTGTATTGCCTTGTATCCGTTGTATCGCCTGTAATCCGTTTGTATCGCCTGTATCCGTTGCATCGTTGTATCGTGCATCACTGTATCCGTTGCTATCGCCTGTATCGTTGCTATCGCCTGTATCTTGTATCGGCCATGTATCCGTTGGTATCGCCTGTATCACCTAGTATCGCCTGTATCGCCTGTATTGTTGTATCGCCTGTATCCTTTGTATCGCCTGTATCACGTTGTATCGCCTGTATCCGTTGTATCGCCTGTATCGCCTGTATTGTTGTATCGCCTGTATCGTTGTATCGCCTGTATCGTTGTATCGCCTGTATCGTTGTATCGCCTGTATCGTTGTATCGCCTGTATCGTGGTATCGCCTGTATCGTGGTATCGCCTGTATCATGGTATCGCCTGTATCGTTGTATCGCCTGTGTCGTTGTATCGCCTGTGTCATTGTATCGCCGGTATAGTTGTATCGCCTATATCGTTTACGGTGTAAACTTCTAGCCAAAACAATCACAAAAGCATTCGGACAACACTGAAAGTAGGCAAATATTAACGATCTGGACAGATCCTCGATATGAAGGCATACAGGCACATGTATCTACCAAGTGTATCGTTGTATCGCGATACATGGAACAATACAGCAAAAGCGCTATCCTAAACTGCGCCGCATATGTCTAAATAATATTTAATTTCTGAATAAAAATGTCAGATTGATCAGATTGATCAAAAACGACGACGATGACGCGTACTAATGATATAATGGAATGTCTGTGTACATCACAATTCATACGTTTTTATATTTACAAATGTTTCTTTTGCATTTAAGCATTAGGTCAAACGGTGGAAACAACCAAGATACTGATGGAGATCTTCAGTGGATTAAGGAGAACATCGTAGAAAAGTACGGATAAGATCCTGGAAAAGATATGTGGATAAAGCAAGGTGACTTCTCAAAGTCTCTTGATGATCCATCCTTTGCCAAGGCAGCCAAGAAAGTTGAGGAATTCTTCAAGGTCCACAACGATTGGGACATAAAGAGGAGCCCACAATTCAGGACGAAGAATACGTGTTTGGGGCTCCTGTACCTGACAGCAGCCAGGTACCTTCTTGTCACATACATTCTTTGGATCAAGAGCGACAAAAGGTTAATCTCGTGTGAAAGTAAAGGCGATCAGATCAAGATTCCTCCATCTGTGTGCTATCCAGCTCCTTATGGTGCCGCTTCGTGTACATCAGATTACGATGTTGGCCTGGTTGGAAAAGACTCTGGTTTCTTGGTTGCCAAGTTCAACGAATATTTCGAAGGCCCATCGTCCGTATTTAAGAAGCCATCGGAAGAAGTCTTTGATACAAACGTCTACGCCTTCTCGCTAGAGTACTCTATGCCCAAACTATTTAGTGGTCTTCCAAAGGATTTTACGGAGATGCTGGAATCGAAGGAAAAAACACCCAACTTTCAGATGCAAGATCTGACAGGTGCACTCTTTAAAGTTTTCAAGTATAACTTTAAGTTCTATATCGAACTGTCCAATACCGCTATTAAAAATCTGGCGACTAATTATCAAAAGGAATTGAAAAACTGGAATCTTGAATACAACGCCCTTAATGCTCAGGTCCCTTTGAAGGGAATTCCAAGTCTACGTGCTGCCCACAACAAGGTCTACTCAGAGAAAGTTAAGGCAATGTCTAAACTTGGTGGATATAGCCACCCCCAAAAAAACTTAGGTAAGTCAAATAAATTAAAGTGGATGATATCTAAAATGTCTAGATTTGAATTATCTATTAAATCATGTGCACAGGCCAGTGATCAGATAGGCTCTTCAATTCTGTTTTTCTCCTGAAAATGATTTTCTTTTCAAAATAGGCAAAAATCTTTTTTAGTTCAGTTCCATGATCATGCATGATCTGCTGTGTTTTCACTTTGATCACATTTGGCAATAGGCTCAGATTTCAGTCGTCGGGGTGTCGTGCGCCTTCGATACTCTCCAGGGTTTCGCGGTTTTGAGTACCCCCAATGTCTCCGTCCCTAGTCCTAGTCCGTCCTAGTCCTATTGTAAAGAAAGGACTGAACCCAGGTGAATCAATGTTTATCGAAGTAACAATATTTGTCGAAGTAACAATATTTGTAATAGGATCATCCGGGTGCATGTAGTCCTGTGAAGGACTGTTTGGTGTGACTGACGTTTCTATTTAACAAATAGATTCCATTTTTCCGTGCGTCTGTACTCTAATCGATGCACAGATGACGTCAAAATGTGGTGAGAACAAAAAAGTACGCCACGAGACGAAGTCGAGTGGCGTGACTGTTGTTCTCACCACATTTTGACGTCTTCTGTGCATCGATTAGAGTACAGACGCACGGAAAAATGGAATCTATCTGTTTTATATAATATTTATCGAAACATTCCAACCAATCAGAGCGCGCGTAAGATTCGATGACGCCATCTATGTGTGTGTACTCTAATCACACATGGTTGTTCGACCAATCAGAGCGCGCGTAATATGCCAATTATAAAGAATTTAACAAATAGATTCCATTTTTCCATGCGTCTGTACTCTAATCGATGCGCAGATGACGTCAAAATGTGGTGAGAACAAAAAAGTACGCCACGAGACGAAGTCGAGTGGCCTGACTGTTGTTCTCACCACATTTTGACGTCTTCTGTGCATCGATTAGAGTACAGACGCACGGAAAAATGGAATCTATCTGTTTTATATAATATTTATCGAAACATTCCAACCAATCAGAGCGCGCGTAAGATTCGATGACGCCATCTATGTGTGTGTACTCTAATCACACATGGCCGGTTGTTCGACCAATCAGAGCGCGCGTAATATGCCAATTATTATATAATCCTATTTCTATTCCGGATCCTATTCCTATTCCTATTCTCGAGCTGTTCATAATCACAATAAAAGAAATACTGATTATCAAACTAATTAAAGATTGCACATTGGACGTTCCCTATGTTTGATTTAATGATTTTGTTTTCTTTTTTCGTCTTGTAACTTATATAACTTCTATGTTTCAGAAATTCTCGGCATTGCACTACTATACGCAGCTGAGGCGCTACATACTATTGGAGGAATACGTCACGTGGTTGGAGGGACCCAGATGAAGCTGCCCCTATATCTTCCCTCAAAACTCCCTATGCTAGACCTGTGGTTGTCGATGATCGAAAACTGGGGTGAAGTTAACAAGGTATTCAACCACCACTGTGACAAAGGCGTGTCCGTTAAAGTATACCTCGTAAAAGTCAGCAAATATTTTTGGAGGATGCTGTGTGCCATGAAAAAGGTGGGCAGGTACATCCCGTCCTTCAAGAGAAATGGTTTGATCGACTTTAAAGGTGAGATGAATCCAGAGGCGATTATGGACCACTGGTTGCAGACTTCAATTCTGTTTTTCTCCTGAAAATGATTTTCAAAATAGGCAAAAATCTTTTTTAGTTCAGTTCCATGATCTGCTGTGTTTTCACTTTGATCACATTTGGCAGTAGGCTCAGATTTCAGTCGTGCGCCTTCGATACTCTCCAGGGAAAAAGACAAGACAAGGCCTCGACAAGGCCTCGACGAAATTAACAACACTGAAAACGAAAAAAAAAGGCTCAGGATTTTCTTCACGAAACTGGGATGCCTTGACGTGGCAAACGAGTTGTCGTCATTTACCCGCAAATGTTTGGAGTCCATTAACCAGATTGTTGTTAGGTACACCGCTCAACTCTCCTTCGCTCTTTCTTTGCAGACAAGCCGGATAGGATCTAAACTGTAAACAGGGGAGGGGGAGGAGGAGGGAATGGAATCTCCTTCCCTTTCTCCCCCTCCCTCCCCTCCTATGAGCCTCTTCACAGGTTAGTTCTTACCCAGTTGTGGGAATATTCTGTGGATACTGCACCGGTCAATCAGAGTTGAGGAAATGTAGTTACCATGACAACTCTCGACTTTAATCATTGACGAACACCACTTTTATGATATTTAATTAATACGAATTTTGTGTTCTGCAGGGTTATGTTGTAACGCAATACCATTTTATTACCATTTTATTTGTGTTAATGTTTTGCACTTGTTTGAGTACTCAAGACATGCAATTTAAGTGATTCTACCATCGTTCAAGATCGTTTAAATCAATCTATATAGACCCTATATACGTATATTACACCAAAGTAAGTGATTCTTCATTCTCTTTGATTCGATAATTTTAACTCGATCTGTAGCACAGGCTACATGCAGTTATACGCAATCACATTTTTACAATAACCACAGGCTTCCCATGCTCTGTGTGAGTACAGAGGTAATATAAGTTGGGGTCGTTGGGCTGCCTGTGGTAACGATCTCAACGGCTTTCCATATGTGTTCAAATTTTCTCTTCTGAATTGAAGATATTTGATGGTGTAATTTCAAAAATGGCAAATAAATAAAGTTTAATAGTTATTGAATACTTGTAGCGTGGTTATTTTCCATTTTGAGTCCGTTTTAGTGGCCAGCGTTGAGTTTAACTTAGTTTTGATCCCGCTGTTAGTGAAGAGCCTGGAAGAGAGAAGGTTTCAAGGCAGGCAACTTACGGCATCTCCTACTCGAAAAGCATATACTCTTGGCCAAACATTTCCTCTCAATTCCAAGTGTCCTCTAAATACGACGTGTTGGCACTGTACAGTCTAATAATCGGACTAACTCTGCTGCGCGTTTCAGCTTAATTAACAAATCTACAATCTACAAATCTACAATCTATAAATACCGAACTACCACTGACCTGAGTTTTAAAGGAATCGATCAAATTTTTATCTGATCCAAGGCCAAATTCGAAATGCTCTTTCTCCCTATGATCCAAATCTCAAAATTTTTTTGTTTTACTTTTTTGATTTTCGATATTTTTGGCGGGAAAATTCAAAGGTCCGCCATTTTGTTTCTAAAAATAGAAACAAAATGACAGATCATGAATATTCAAAAGTTCATATCTTTTGATTCCGTGATAGGAATTGAATTATTTTTTTCAGTTCTGAAATCCTCTTCCACAGCTCTTTCAAACGCGCTGGTCAAAAATTAATTTCCGTTGACCAATTTTTCGATTATCCCGCTAAAATGATAACGTCAATTTCCCCAAAAAAATATCGAAAATCAAAAAAGTAAAACAAACGTACAAATATTGAGATTTGGCAAACTTTTCCAGTTCCCTAAGTTTCAAGAAATTTCGATTAATTACCAAAAAATTCTACCTAAATGAAACATTTCAGGCCTATTTTAGCCCGACGTGAAACACGATACAAAAGAGAAGTGGGGGTATAGAGTGAGTTGGCATTTTGTCAACGTTTGTAATTGGTCGTTCTGGTCTGTTCCTAGTCTCCTTCGTAGCCGTTATTAGTCTTGCTCCCATTCCCCTGCGGTCCACTCCCGCAAGCCACTAGTGGACCGCAGGGGAATGGGAGCAAGACTAATAACGGCTGCGAAGGAGCCTAGTCTGTTCCGATCATAGCGAGAAAGTACATTTCGACATTTTTTCGACACTCCAAGTGCTGATCTCTTCGCCAAACTCAACTGGCTATCCTTTGACAAGCGTATCATCTTGCAACGTGGGACTTTAGTCTACAAGTGTCTATCAATAATCAAGCTCCAGACTATCTCTGCAACAAGTTCATAAAGCTCAAAGACACAAGATCAAGGATCACAAGGGCGTCTACCAACGACCAACTGGCCCTACCACGCAAATTTCGCCTAGCAGTAGGACAGAAATCCTTTCTTTAATTACAGAGGAACTCATTTGTGGAACAGCCTTCCATCAGAAATTACTAAATCAATTGATTTAAATCACTTCAGAAATAAACTAATTAGATTTTTAATGTCATTTTTTCATAGAATACTTCATTATTTTATTGTTACGTTATTATGATTATTTTGAGGGCCATCATGATTAACTAAAGTTATATAGATGTTTTCCCTCCTGAAATAAAGTTATTAGTATTATTATTTCGAATGCTTAGCAAGCCTTTTAGCGGGGAAAAACTTCACCGGCGCGATTCACCGAACTCAGCTGTTCATTGATGTTTACTCTCCCGTGTACCAGGCGCAGAGATTCGTAGGACGAAATAAAGAGTCGATTTTCAGGGGATATTTTCAAGTCACTCGGGGTAGCGTGAGCCGAAGCTGCCTATCTTGTCGTCTTCTATTGACACCCCGACGACGGAGCAAATATTTGAACTCCATGAAATTCGGTACATTGACATACCACAGGTAGCCCAAACCACAGATAAATAGACTGGTAAATCTGTGTCCGTGGCGGGGGGGACTCCTATATATAAGAGGACGGGGATGCTCGTCAGAAATTTTGAAAATGACCCCTAAAAGTTACCTGAGTCTTATCCTGGTGGGAGCGGCAACAATCGATTTCTACCCCTAATTAGGGGTAGAAATCGATTGTAAAAGGTACCAATTCAAGAGAAAAATTGAAGAATCCAAAAAATAAAAACTCCTTTGTCAACGTGCTCAAAAGAGAAACTGTTACTTTCACACCGTAGCGTGAAGAAGTATAAAACAAGATGGTGGATTGTGGCATAGACTTTTAAAGATGAAAGCTAATTTTGAATCACCTAGCGAGAGTTAAGTTAAAACGGCGTAACTCAAATTTGTAAGTTGAAGAAATTCTCGTAATGTATAACTACTCACTGCACTCGTCTTATAGAAAGTGGTCGCTAAAGGGAATAATAACAATATATACTGCACAGTTTAGTCTACTATTCTCCCTGTCTCAGAACAACTGAGTTATTAGTTTTTTAACAAACGCTTTGAGTAGTTGCCAAATTACCGGAGACAAAAAATCAATAGAATATGTCAATAGAATAAGTTCTAGTGGTCATGGTTGCTTAAGAAATTTCATTAGTGGTTGCTTGCAAGAGAGTTTTTAGCGGAGTACGTGGATGTGGAACAAAACAATTGTTTGCAAAGATGTCGCGTATAAGAGGTGACCGCTAGCTAGGAGAGGCTGGCGAACTAGTGGCCGTAAAACTACCATCACTTACGATAATTTAGATCAAAAGCGCGTTAGTTAAAAACTCTTACATGTCATCAAACTTAGAAAGAAAGAGAGAAAGAGAGAGAAATAGAGAAAGAAAGAAATAAGGAAGGAAGGAAGGAAGGAAAGCAAGAAAGCAAGCGCTAGCAAGAAAAAAATGAAAAAGAAAGGAAAAGAAAAAAGAATACCACTTCCTTTAAATGTTGTGTCTGCATCAGACAAAGTTGTCTAAAATATTTAGAAATTTGCATTTTTCAACAAAAAGGAATATGTATATTGAGACAAATTTGATGTCTTTTTCATAGCTTTCGCGCACAATGTTCATGCTAAAGATCAACTCTCATCATATAGTTTATGGTCCTGGTAGGCATTTGTCGAGGATCTGATTTTAAGGAAAATACATTTAATTTCTTATTAGTAGGAAATTATGAAAAATTCTTTACAGGTGTTTAGATTCCTGTAAGATCAGATTTTACAAATATTTACCGAAAATGCTCCCCTGCTGAGCAAGAATCCCGGCCCAGCCCTTTTCATGGTCAAATAAATTTTGTGACTAGTTGGAAACTGAGAAGTACTAAACTATTTACCGGTGGTTGGATTCCTGTAAGGTCAGTCACAAACAGGCCATGTTAGGTTCAAAAACCAAATAACGGAGCGTCTAGTTTCTTGTGTAAAACTGTGGATTTTAGAGAAGCCATTCGTTTATGAAAGATGTATTATATTGTTAACAGTTTGATATCATTTTTTTTTAATTACTAATTTTGGTCATGTGACATTATGACAGAATGAATGTTTTTCCGGCTCCTTGAAAACAGGGTACATTTAGTCTTGAGCTTAACCTATCAAACATGTTTTATGGATATTTAACACAAATAAGTATATGAATCCGCCTGTTAATTGTGTCTATCACCGTTGAGAAAAAGGAAATTAAAGGAAAAACATAAACGGAAATGACGTCACGCCACCCTTTTCTAAAATAACTCTCTTAATAAAGTATTTTTCCAAATGCAAAAGGCTACATTGGAAAGACTTCTATAATAGAAACAAAATAACATGTAAATCATTAAAATCGAAGAAATCTTTGTGTATCGCGTTTTTAATCAAACATTTTAGTTTGTCACGTGACAGCCCCTCAAAGTGAACGTGCAGCTGAAAGTTTAAGCTCAAGTACATTCGACTAAAGTATACAAATTTAATAAAGATGTGATGGCTACAAAGAAAAGGCTATGAACCTCTTTAAACACCTAGAGTTATGCAAATTAGGCTCATTGCAGGCAAATAATATAAAAAATAATATTTCTCGAAAAGTATTTGGTTATGGAAAATGCCCCCCTGCCGAGCAAGAACGCCGGCCCATTTCATGGTCAACTAGATTTTGTAACTAGTTGGAAATTGAGAAGTGCTAAGGTATTTACCGGTGGTTGAATTCCTGTGAGGTTGGATATTTTGGTTGATTGGACACTATAATAGGGACGGACATCGTTTGAAAGGAATTCATTAATTGCTGAAAGAGTATTACAGCGTAGCAGCAAAAGGTACAGTGATGTATTAAGACTATAAATGTTGGTGAGGCCTTTTAAACTCTTCTTAGAAACTTGAACACTCTATCGTATCTTTTATTTTTGGGGAGGACGTATTTGAAGGGAGGAGATATACGTTTAAAAAAAAACACTGGGTGAGAGTTTCGGATGGTGTTTTCCATCGTCTCCAAAACTACGTCGAGTTTTAGAACTCTAAATGTTCCAGCAAACCTCTTTCTTTAGCCAGTTTGAATACTACGCCTGATGAGAGCTAGAGCAAGCAAAATGATCACAGTATTGATAATATCACCGGATGTCTGTTTAGTTTGCATTTGTTGGCCAGTTTTTTATTCCTTTCTTAATTTCTTTCTTTCTTTCTCTCTTCTCTTTCCTTCCCTATTTCCTTCCCTCCTTCTTTTTGCTCTTCTATTCTTTCTTTCCTTTCTCTCTTTTTTTCATTTTATTTATTCATATATTTCTTTATTCGTTTATTTTACAACAGGATGATGGATATTGCTTATATTGTCTTAGCTGCCCTGGCTATGGAAGCTGTGGTATGTAACTGAACATGACCGCGACTGCCTAAAATCTGCATGAGGAAATTCTGGCAAAGTTTTGAACAAATTGTTTCCAATCTTTATTTTAATTCCTAGGTGGTTGCAGAAGATTTGCACCCAGAGGGCCAGGCAGCAGCGTGGTTTAACTTTCAAGAACAGGACACCTGCATTGACCTTCCTGAACTTGATGAAGAGGACGATTCGTTGTAAGTAGTACATCATGATCCGTACCGTTTTGCAGTCAACCAAAAGTGACGTGTTAGGGAGGACACCTCTTGGCCGAGCTGGTACCGTTCGAGCTTTATTGGTAACAACTATCAACAACTAACTAACCAACTAGCTAACTCTGCACTAACCTACCTATACTTATACTAGTTATTCGTCACATCAAGAATAGTGTCAATCATACAACATCATTAGTTGTTAGTAGCTTTTTGATTGGCTAAAACTAAGAGAACATATCTTAATGATCCAAGGACTCAAGCAAGTATTCTCAGTCTAAATCAAAGATTACTTAAAGAGAAAAGCTAAATCAAAGAATACAAATTATATAAATGGGTGACAAAAGTAAAGGGCTTCTAACTAGTTCAAAGATATTTCAGAGAATGATCAAACAAGAAAGAAATCTACGATAGAAGTTGACTAGGGCGTAGCCAGGTGTACATGCAAAAGTAGGTGAGACTATCCTCTAAAACTAAGCTTGTAACAAGAGTGTGGATCAACAAGTAACCTTAGGTCAAACAAGAGACAGAAAGTCTAGCTTAAGGTTCCTGTTCAGTTATCGTATAACTTCAAGGATAAATGAACGGATTTGTAGTTCCATTTAAATGTCAGTGACGGTCAGCGATGAATTACAAACATTTCTAAATGTCATTTCAGTTTTTCATAGCGTATATTAATTAAAAATATTTTCTTAACTGTCAACTTTATATCTTTGGACATAAACTCATTATTCATTAATATCGATTAGTTATCGATTTGTTCTCTCGTAATAAGTGAAAGTGAATGTATGCATGTCCATTGCCAAGACCTTGAGAAGGAGGATTCGTTTCTTCATTTACAGATTTGAAGTGAATCTTTTGTGTCCAAATTTTTTGGAACTTAAACGTTGAGGAAAGGCCCAGGTGCACGACGGTTCGTTGAAGTCTTCAAACCAACTCTGGTTTCTGGATGATACAATTTTAACAATGATGCTGTTGCTGTTGATGATGATGATGATGATGATGATGATGATGATGATGATAGTGATAACGATGATGACGCGTACGACGATGTTTGATATGCAGCTGATGGATGCTAATGATTTAAAAATAAAATGTTTGTCTACACACTACAATTTCATAAATTTTATTGATTGTTTTTTCATTTACAAATATTTCTTTTGCATTGAAGCATTAGGTCAAACGGTGGAAACCACCAAGAACCTGATGAATATCTTAAGTGGATTAAGGTCAACATCGTAGACAAGTACGGATTCGAAAAACACAAAGAAAAAGATGAGTGGATAAAGCAAGGTGACTTCTCAAAGTCACTTGATGATCTATCTTTTGCCGAGACAGCCAAAGAAGTCGAGAAATTCTTCAAGGTCCACAACGATTGGAACGACATAAAGAAGAGCCCGCGTTTCAGGACGAAGGATACGTGTTTGGGGCTCCTGTACTTGACAGCGGCCAGGTACCTTCTTGTTACATACATCCTTTGGATCAAGAGCGAGAAAAAGGTTAATCTCGTGTAAAAATGTGAACGAACAGGATCGACGAGATTCCTCCATCTGTGTGCTATCCAGCCCCTTATGGCGGCGCTTCGTGTACATCAGATTACGATGTTGGCCTGGTTGGAAAAGATTCTGGTTTCTTGGTTGCCAAGTTCAACGAATATTTCGAAGGCCCATTCGTCCGAATTTAAGAAGCCATCGGAAGAAGTCTTTGATACAAACGTCTACGCCTTCTCGCTAGAGTACTCCATGCCTACATTGTTTGTTGGTCTTCCAAAGGACTTTTAAGATGATGGTAGAATTGAAGGAAAGGACAGTCAACTTTAAGATGCAAGATTTAGCCGGTGCACTCTTTAAAGTTTACAAGTACAACTACAATTTTTATTACCAACTGTTTATTACCGCTATTAAGCACCTGCCGATTGATTATCGAAAAGAATTGAAAGATTGGTATTGCAAATACAACGCCCTTAATGCTAAGGTCCCTTTGAAGGGAATTCTAAATCTACGTGCTACCCACAACAAGGTCTACTCAGAGAAAGTTAAGGCAATGTCTCAACTCGGTGGATATAGATATCCGGCGATAAATTTACGTAAGCAAAAGAATTGAATGATATCTAAAATGTGTAAATTTGAATTATCTTTTGCAGCCAAAATCGTTGCATCGCGACCAGCAAATTACAACTAATTTTGTTTTGATTTTGGGTTTTTCTGAGCCGTCAATCAGTTTGGGGGTGAAGCTTCTTTCCAATCAACCAATCACTGAACGAGTTCGAAGAAGCTCCGCCCCCCGCCCCCAAGAGTGATGGACGGATCAGAAAAGACCAAAATCTTACCGACGTTGGAGGTCGCGATGCAACGATTTTCGCTGTAAATCATGCGTAAGAGCCAGTGATCATCCAATAGGCTTTCCGAGCACAGTAACAATTTTGTTCTTCTCCCTAAAGGAAAAAATCTCATTTTAAATATGATACGATCAGCTGTATTTTTCACTTTGATGTTATTTAGCAGCCTTGTTTTAATTTTTTGAAAAAGAATTATTTTTGAAAAAAAAATCAAATAACAGGCAAAGTTTTGCACGTCGTCGTTGCAAATATATTTTCAACACGATGATTACACAAAGATTGCACAGATATTACCTGTAGTACAATAGATCATCCAATCCCTCCTTTTGTGGAAACCATACGACCCTGTCCACTCAAGGAAAATGACATTTCCAGATGTGATCACAAGAGATTTAAGAATTAACAAGGACAGATCTTGCTAACGCAATGCTAGATCTGAATTAAGGTGTGGAGTGAGGTTTATCCTAGACATCTCGACCGGAAGGGCTACACAATGATGATGATCGATGATGATTTTGAAAGTTTGCTTTCATGATTTAATCTTCTTTTCATATTTTATGTAACTTGTATATTTTAGAAAATCTGGGCGTAGCATTACTATACGCAGCTGAGGCGTTGCATACTATTGGCGGGATGCGTCACGTGGTTGGAGGAACCCAGATGAATCTGACTCAGTATCTTCCCTCAAAACTCCCTATGATAGACTTGTGGGTGTCGATGATCGAGAACTGGGGTGAAGTCAACAAAGAATACAACCATCACTGTGACAAAGTCGAGACCGTTAAACTGCAAGTATGCCTCGTGAAAGTGAGCAAGTATTTTTGGAGGACGCTCTCTGCCATGAAAGCGTTGGACAGGTTCATCCCGCCCTTTAGGAGAAGAGATTTGATCGACTTTAAAGGTGAGATGAATCCAGAAGGCGATTATGGACCACTGGTTAAAGAATTACAAAAGAAAATGCCTCGACGAAATTTACACTGACACTGTAATGGAAAGAAAAAGGCTCATGATTTTCTTCACGAAATTTGAAGTGTCTTACCGTGAGGCAAACGATGTTGTCGTCATTTACCCGTGAATGTTTGGAGTCTATTAACCGGTTTGTTGTTAAGTACACCGCTCAACTCTCCTATCATTCTTCCTTGGCAGACAGTCCGGTTCAAATCCAGTTTGGTGTAAACTATGCATGCTACTGTCTCAAACTGGAATGAAGTTCCAGTTAAAATTTACAAAAATAGTAAATCGCATATAAGGAGTTAAAAAATAATAATATAAGCGATTCCTTCTTTCTCAATAATTTCTGATTTGTAATTACTCCATCTATACTTTACTCAAGCTTACCTATTATGCTTTTTATTTTGTTAATATATTTATTTACTTTTTACCGCTTTCCTCTTATTCCAATAGTCTGAACCCGCTTATGTATTTGGTTAAGGGTGCAGGATCTTATTAACCCATTGGGTTGTATTCATGCACCCTTCCACTGTTTTCTTTCTTTAATTAATTTGTAATTAGCTTCAATGTGTGGAAAATAAAAACCTTTGAACCTATGAACCCTTTGGGGATATTTTGTAAATACTACTCCGGCTAATCAGAGTTGAGGAAATGTGGTTACTATAACGACTACTCTCGGACTTTAATCATTGACGAACACAAGACTGATTACATTTAATTTACAAATTCCATGCGTCTTATGCAGTTATATTCAAGCACATTTTTACAAGAACTATACCTCCCCTATACCTCTGTCGACTAACCTATCCTCCCGAGAGGCACAATCCCAGGTATGCTTGATTGCATGCCAATTACAAATGCTTTTCTAGAGCCTAAAACAAAATTCAAGTAGTATCACCAAATAGAGCATCCAAAACTCTCTGTAGAGGCGAAATTTCGAGTCAAAATAAGTTTTTATAACAAAGATATTAGCGATGAAATATGCTGACATTTTAGTAAGAAATGTATGGGGTCGCCATCTTGGTGGTATTGGCTATACCACCAAGATGGCGGCCAAAACATCGAGCCTGAAAATGACACGAAAATAGCAGCTAATTTGCTGATTTTAGGCTAAATCTTTCTTAAATGCAAAAAAATCTCACTGATTAACTGGAAGTTGTGAAATTTGTGGCCGAATGATAAGTTCTTAGCTCCTTCAAAATATCGTGACGGCATTGCGTGACACAGTTTTGATCGCTGATAAAACGATGGCGAAGCGACAGAAACAGTCAAAAAATTCAAGGGAGACTTCTTTCAGACTCTTTTTTCTAAATTATGCGATTAAAAACTTTAGAAAATATCTTTTTCTGAAATTTTCCTTGCTTTTGACGTCACATGCAATCTAAGAATGTTTACGTGGATATTCTGCCCACACTCTCGACTCTTAACCCTTTCATATACCAAGCTTCGGCCAAAATGTACCCCTTTACTATACCTTTTAGCGTTTTTATACCTCTGCTGTTAACGGTTATATTATTTCTTTATTTTGAAAAACTGTTTCTAAGGCCGATATGTGTACCTGAGCATTGGGCTTGAAAGGTAGTTTTCGAAAGGCCATTACTGCATGGCCCGCTCTTAATTAAACCGGCTTTGCGCGAGCGGGCCGTAAACCCCGTACGGCCCTGCTCGTTTCCGCGCGCTATAATTTCATTTGTATTACAGAAATCAGTTTTGAGCACTTGTTATTACTGAATAATCAGGTCATATTATAAAATGCTTATTGACTGAGTTAGGTCGGGCAGGATAAGAAAATATTTGGTTCATGTTCATTTGTATACGGACCGAGTGCAGAATAACGACCTCGAGCCATAGATTTTCTCGTCCGGCCCTCCCATTCACTCAGTAAGTGCATAGTGTTTAGTGCATTAATTTGTAAAATACCTAATTACTAAATCATTCCCACTATGAATGCAATTTACTTCTTCAGTTGTAAAGGGGAATTATCTTTGCAAAGCAGTAAACTATATCGTATTATATAATCGATATTGATTGTTTTCATTACATATCATTAGTTTTTAAGGATAAGTATTAGATATTATTAAGTTATAAGTATTAGATATTATTCAGTTATCATTAGTTTCGAAGATCACGAGATCTAGAACAAATTTGTTTTTAATTAGTTTTAATTGTTTGTTTTATAGTTATTTTATCTCAGTTATTTTAAGCGCATTAGATCATATCCATATGTATAAAGCGCTATATAAGTATTAAATTATTATTATTATATTAACTACTCGATTAAACAAAATTAAGGTAATTCCATAGTTTTGCAGTGCGCATCTCTATTGCTCATAGCATAGCTCAGCCTATTTTGATTTGTTCGATTGTAAAAGATATATATTTGACTTGAAATGATGCAAGCTCTAGTCTTATGAAGTTTTTAACAGTAGAAACGCTCTAAGAGGCGCTATATTGGTTACTCGCCTTAGTCCTCTTCGGTCACAAGATGTTTACGACGTCTTGTTTCACACTTTAGCGCGTCGTAGCGCGGAAACGAGCACGGGCAGATATTCTTTTTAGTTTTGCAAATCAATGGTAATAAGGTTCTCTATCATATATATAATTATAGTCAAGATTCCATGTCCAGTTTTTTAGATATTTTCCAAAACGTGCAGTCAGAAGGTGCTTTCACTCTGCTTCAAGGGCACGTATTATCAACCAATTTTACCTTCCAGTTCTTGTAGCAAACGCATTTTTACAACAATTTATTGCATCATAATACTATGCTATTGCTCAAAGAGAGAAAATGAGATCATATTAGTAAGCTAGCACTGCTCAGATTCAAGAAATTAATTATTTTTGACGCGATTTTGATTTTCGAATTTTGAGCCCTCAAGACACAAAAGATGGTGTACTTTAAAGCAATCTAGCGCAAAAAACGGCTACAAGGCCCCTTATTTTTCATTTCATTTTTGGGATAAGCAACTTAAAAATTATTACTGTGTGAAGTTTTATGAGAATTCCATGTTTAGTTTTCTACGGAGTTGCCTTAATATCATAAAATACTCCAGAGGAGTTTTAACGACGTTTTTACGCAAAGTATAATAAACGTACGATGCTTAAGTAAATGCCGAAAAGTATTTAAAATGATTCTTTTACTGGAATATATATAACATGAAATACTTCCTTTACTTTACAATGGTTTTGTTTTTAAATTTGTTGTTGTCACTGGAAAATTAAGTCACATCTAAACGAGTACGGTTTTCCTTCAAAAGTTTTCAAGGAAAACTTGCCTGTTTTTGTTTGTTTGTTTGTTTGTTTGTTCGTTCGTTCGTTCGTTCGTTCGTTCGTTCGTTCGTTTGTTCGTTCGTTCGTTCGTTCGTTCGTTCGTTCGTTTGTTTGTTTGTTTGTTTGTTTGTTTGTTTAAAAACTTGTCAAGGGAAATTAAACTTGTTTGTGTGGGGGCATAGTGGAAAACAGCTAATTAAGCGGCTGTTTTCATAGGGTTTTTTTCATAAATTTTCTGTTAATAGGCTTGTGAATACCATTTTAATTAGTGTGGATTATTTTCATTCATAGGGCACGCTTTAATTGGAGCCTGGCTCTGTTGCGTGTCCCTCGCCTTTATAGTTTGTTTCCATTTTTCATTGTTGTTGTTGTTGTTTTTGTTTTTTTTTTGTTTTTCAATTTTTATGTATTTTTAATTTAGCTGGAAGTTTTGTAAATATATAAAGAAATAATAAATAAAGTTTGAGAAACAGTAACTGCTACACTTCACTGGCTTTAGTAAAAACTTTTTGCAAACTTGTGACGTTCGCGGGAATATATTCAAAAATTGATCTTTAATTTCTGCTGAACGGGTCATTAGATCTCAGAGAATTTAGCAGATATAGATGTTATATCATAATTTGTTGGGCTTTTTTTGTTGTTGTTGTTTTTTGTTTGTTTGTTTGTTTGTTTGTTTGTTTGTTTTTGTTTTTATTGTTGTTTTGTTGTTGTTGTTGTTGTTCTTAACGGCTTGTATGAGAGGCTATAAAAAAGAACTTTTTTCCGCCCTGTCGGATTTAGACTAATTAACGACGTCAGCACTAATTTGATAGGACTTAGTGAAAATTATCTTTTCTGATCCTTTTGTTTAGGAAATCGCCGCGGTTTCGGTATATAATGATAGCGAAAACTTAACACAAAGAAAAGTTCCGCCTTCTGATTTATTTACTAAGTGTGGAAGTCAACATCGAGCCAGCATTAATTATTTAAAAAACTAGTAGCGAGAAAAACGTGAATTATTGCCAATAAACTATACAAAATTCGAGTCTTTCTAAATTGAAATTGGGAATTAGCCAAATTATAAATTTGTCTATATGTTAAGATGTTCGGAGGTCTCTCTTATCAAACTCAAATCTATAGTGGAACATTGAAAATAGCTCAGTTATATATATTCACGATAGACGCCATGATGGATTTAACATTTTCAATACAGATTAGTCGAGTGCTTACTGAGGGGGAAAACCTTCCAAAGCTGGAGATTTCAGCTGTTTTATTGATATAATATTGATTTGGATAGTATGAAAAATTATTTGGCATAAAAATAAAATCTCTAGGACAAGGCGAACTTTTAAAAATCGGGTCTCTTAATTGTTTTCAATGTTTGCACCCTTGAAGACCCAGTGGCTAATTTGCACTGCAATATGAAAACATTATGGTGTTAATCGTAAATAGCAATGACGTCTGTGACGTAAGCCTTTATCATTATATATGTGCCAACCAGAGAGTTGTCAAACTGAGAAACTTGTGAAAAGCTATATTTAAAATGGTTGGCACATTAGCATTGAAATTCCGCTAATGGGCTGCCTCGATTTTATTACCATATACAAATATTAAATAATTCAACATGAATACTCCATAAAGCATCATTATGTTTATTGCCTTCTTATTTAGCCGGTATTTGAACAAATCTTTCGCGGGAGCTCTTGCAAAATTAATGAGTTATATGCTTTGCATTCAAAAGTCGATCTATACTGTAGAACCCTGCTAAATCAAACTCCAAAGGGAAGCTTATTGTTATTCGAGATAACCGATAGAACTTGACTGAAAAAATTGCTCAAGAGAAATGGTTTATGTTCGAGATAGAGAGGTTTTCGAGTTGAAAGGGTTCGATTTAGTGAGGTTCTGGTGTGCATAATATGTACCGTTACTCGAAGGATGTCAATAACACCTGCTGCAAAAACCAAATCATAAAAGACGACTTCTATATCTTCCAGAAATCAATTTCAGGTAAACCTCTATATAATCATTATAATGAATTCATAGTAAAATATTTTACGTTTAACTTATGTTTATGTTCATGTAGTTTTTAAGCTGAAAACTCTCGGATTTATAAAGTGGATTGAACTAATACAGTCTGGAAGATGGAAATATCCACAAAATTTTCCCGACATCGATATTTCGCATTAAACTAAGCTTTGAAAGCTCGGTTTCGATCATCATATCTTACACTTTGTACTTTGGCTAACGGCCTTTAATTCAGACATTTCATGAAGAATCTTCTATAATTACTCGTGCCCAGGCCTTTAGGCCGGGAACGAGTTATAAACTGCAAATGTTTTTTTTTCTTATTCTCTGTTCGTCCTGAGAATGCAGCATTTCTGAGTCAGCATTCTTGCGCACTCGGTTAAGTGATGAATCGGCTAAGTGATGCACTCCCAATTGGTCAAGAGCGGAAGAAACAATGCCCTTCATTCATCGCCTACTCTTCGTAGTGAACGCCAGTGAGGAACTTTAGGAATGCAAGATGGCCGACTACAACGAAAATCGCTTTCAGAGACAGGCTCTTCTCGGAATAATACATCGTAAAGTGGGGCTTTTAACTTGAGATATACCTAGACACTCATAAGAGCTTCAGAATGGGCTGTTATTTTGAGCTTCATCTCCAATACTTTGACCAAATATTCAATTCTAATTGGAGTACTTGAAAGTAGGCCCTCGCGATACGAATTATTTCCTATGAGCTGGAAATCTACGAATTTCTCATCCTACATGTTGCTAAACGAACATACATAGAAGCAAGTCAATTATATTCCTCATTTAAGCATTCAAGAGATCTTGAGAGGTTTTTGTACTGAATATTAATATCGGAGACCATTGCATGGAATTAGGTTCCATTGACCTTGTATTTCGCGTTTGGTCACGTAACGTCTTTTATTCAATATATAAAACATCCGAAAAATACACGATTTGTTATTGTGTTAAAAACACCGTTGTAGAAGATTTTACAGCAAACAATTGAGATACATAGTGAAATAAAAAAATGAATAAAACTGGTATATTCGCAGGGGATATTTTTGCATGTCGGAGATATACAATACTCATGTATGATAAGAGGCAAACACTAATAGCTCAGTGCTGACAGACAACTTGACTAATCAGATATTCTTTAGTTTTAATAAGTTAACCGATTCAAAAAAGGTCTTATGTTACGGTTAAATATTTCCCGGAATGGTGAAGAATGCGTGAAACGGCTCGGGGAAGAGGGCTCCCGGGGCACGAGTGAACGCACGTGTGCGTCTTGTTTGTTCTTAGATTAATGGCCTTCAGTAGAAGTTAAACATTGTTTATTTGCAATTTCCTTATAAAACAAATTACTTTCAAATTTGCATGTTATTTTGTTTGTTTGTTTTTTACCACTAGCCCCTACTGACTGGTAATGTATGTGATAAAAAGATACCACGTAGGCTGCTGAATTTTATCATAAAAGAAATAAATAAATAGATTTAACATAAAAGAAATCACAAGGGTTTTTTCATGTTTTAGCATTGAGCTCACCAAAAACCTCTCAGCCGAAAAATATGTGTTGTACAACCCCAGTATCTCAAAAAACCCTTTGGGATGAGATAATAAAGACGTATTGTAAAGTAATTTCTTTCAGAAAGTTTAGTTTTAGTTGTTTTTGGCTGAAAAAGTAGAAAAATAAAGTGAACTACACTGTAATTCAAAGTGCAAATCTGAATCCAAAACTGGGGTTTAGGCCTTCTGAATAGCTACTTCGTCATATATACTCCTTACATTCCGCTTGAAAGGTCGTAAAATTTAAATAAAAATAGAGGGTAATAACTTTAGTTGTATGATTCCTAAAGGCTGATTTACACACTACGATTGCCGGCCCGACTTTTTAACAAGGTTTATTCGAGAAAAGGAAGAATCGGCCCGATTCGCAGAAATCGGCTATAAAGTTTTTCGTGTCGGGCCGATTTTTTGAAAGGAAAATCAAATGAATTGGAGCGCAAAAACAATGGATTTCAAATCGGCCCGACAAATCGTGGCGTGTAAATCAGCCTTAAGGCAGTTTTAAAAGGCATATTGCCCCATTAGATGAGCTAACGTCCTCATAGTAAGGATTTAAAAAAGAAATTAAGAAAGAATGGATAAATGAATGAATGAATGAAAATATGAAAGAATTAAGAAAGAAAAGAAGAAAGAAAGAAAGTACGAAGAAAGATACAATACTCGAGCTCTATAAAATTTTTAGTTGTTCGTGAATAATTAATATTTGAGACGAATGAATCATAAATATAAATCGGTGTAAGTCCCTAGTTCTATTTTTCAAATAAACTACAAAGGAAATGTTCTATTTACATTACAGTCTTTGAGAGTTAACCATGGCTGACCTTTAAGTTAAAATGAATAATCTAGTTATTGCCGTCACCTTGGTAACAAGAATCCACGTGTGGGCTCAGACAACACCTTGTCCAGCGGCCTTCACTCAAGACTCCTTTGTCATGCGTAATCACGTGATTCAAGAAATATCATCACCAACAAGACAGAAATGTGAGCAGAAATGCAAATTACAGGCTGAATGCCACAGTATTAATTATTATGCAAGTCAGCGAAAATGTGAATTGAATAAAGCTAGTCATTTGGTTTACCCAGCTGACTTGGCTTTTGATGTACGAGGTGTGTATGTGGTCAACAACGACAGAGCATCAGGTATTTGTAGTGATGGTTTTTGTAGTACAGATCAAATTTGTTTGGTGACGGACAATGGGAAGGATTATCGCTGCCAAGGTAGGTTGGGAAGTTAATTCCTTGTTTATATGAAGGCCAGTTGTCAGTCGATAAAACTCAAACCAGTAAATGTGTGTGTGTGTGGGGGGGGGGGGGGGAGGGGGGTATTTCAGACCCAAACTGCGATATTTTTCGCTTAAACGTATACTCTGTTTATGGCCAAAACTATTAAGATGTACAACCTAATTTTTAAAACCAAAGTGTCCCTCCCCGCTAACCCCTCTCCCCCCACACACCCACACACACAACACACACACCTACCCCTCCCCCACCGCCACCGCCACCATCACCATCCCCGTCTCTGCGTCCCGCTAAGAAAGAAAAATAGTTTGCAGAAAACGTTCGTCCTACAAGGAAACAGACTGAAATTATAATTTGATCTTAGACAACGGTTTGACTGTTAATTTACTGTGGCAGGTAGTGGGAGGTAGTTGGGTATTGACCAATAAACAGTACAGGTCAACTTGAGTTCTCTATGGTACTGATAAGACGTCTGCATGACGTCCTGCAACTAGACTGCCTCTCCTTAGTCATTTGAAAGAAAAACTTCATTTCCTTGCAGAATGTGCCGCAGCGCTTGGCATGCAATCAGGAGCAATTCCTAACTCAGCAATTACAGCATCATCATCTTTGACGAACGGTCACATTTCTTGGCGAGGGCGACTACACAACTATCCCGCCCTACCATTTCAGTCTTCCATTGATTCTGCTGCATGGCTGCCCGCAAGCAACACAGTTGGTCAATACCTACAAATAGATATTGGCAAAGTTGTTTATCTAACCAAAGTAGCAACACAAGGAAGACCTTATTATGCGGCAAATCAATGGGTGAAGAAGTACCGTCTGGCTTAATAAAAGAACAGATACAGCATGGATAGACTACAGAGATGGAAACAGTGTCAAGGTAATTCTAGTGCATAGTGAACTCCCTCGCTATACTAAGGTGGACACTGTCGGGATCAGCTTTTTCGTGTCCATCTTAGAGAAGTGTCCGCATTGAGGGAGTTTACTGTACTTGAAACGAGACAAAATCAAAGTTGAAAAATCCAGAGTTGACAAGCCACTCAACACGTTCAAAAATTAACAAATTGTAAAGGCTATGTACCATTAGCTAAAGGCTATATACCATGATCTAAAGGATATATATACCATGATCTAAAAGCAATAGACCATGATCTATAGGATTGATAGACCATGATCAATAAATTATACACCATGATCTAAAGGGTAAAGACCATACAAGATCATAAAAATGACCACGCGCCAAAAAGTAATACGTAAAAAATGTGCAGACCAGACGTTAGTGTTCTTTTTGCCGTCGTGATGTGTGACACTAAATTTATATTTCAATTTTTTAGGTTTTTATTGGCAACGCAGACCGGAACACCGTTGTAACCAATAGACTTAAAGAAAAGATTTGGACTCAATTTGTCAGGTTTATTGTCGTGGAGTTCAATGGGTACGTTTGCATGAGAGTAGAGATCTATGGATGCTCACAGTGACTAACACCAAAGGATTTTTTGAATAATCTGTAGAATATAGACTTCTTTTGAACAAACTCTGATTATGCACTTAAGGTGGCTCGACCCAATTTTCAAGTAGAGCTACCAGTCGTCTTTGAGTGAAAACTATTTGCTCATGAGCAGTCTGATAGTAAATTAAGTATTGCACCCTTACCAGACAAAGATCAAAGTTTATGATGACGTATGTTATATGGAGATCAGCGCTATTATGGCGACGCCTTAAAAGAATTCCCCTTTTTACATATTCTCGATTTTAATGAGTTCTAGGCTTATTCTTGAAAAATGCTCTTGTGATCTTGTAGTTAACATCATTGCCTTTAGCTATAGCCAATTAAATCAAATTCTGAGAGAGCGTTTTTGAAATATCATCGATGAGAGATTTTAACTGCAAAAATCGAGCGTAAACAAAACAACTTTTTAAATCTCCTACAATTAAAAAGAAAGTAGCACATCGAAGTTAATTTTTCATCTCAAATTGTTGTAAAGATATCAAATTTGGCTACTGAAAGAGACGAGAGAAATCACATTCATTGATATCGAGAAAAGTGAGCCGAACTCATGTATATGGACATGCTGAATTTGCTTCAATGTTGCCCAAATTTCGCTCTATTGTTACATAAATTGCAATACTTAAAGATCCCTTCGATAAATATTGTTTAAAAATTAGTATGGTTTAGTTTAGGTAATAGTTGATATGATATAGCGTTTTCAAATTCATTGAATCATTTTACGGCTGTAAAATATTAGCCTCAAATCAGTATATTTTTCAGCCGGATACAGTGGTCGACAATTCATTGATGCATGATGTAGCTCCTTTGTTCTAGTTTGTCGTGTTTTCGTGCATTCTAGCACCTGATGCAAATTGCGGAACGTTTCAATACCTTCCGATCACTCTTCCGAGATATGGTAATTGCTAGAAAGAGACTTTTTAACTGTAAATTTCTTTGCAGCATGTCAGTACTGCACTACATTGTTCTATTTTTACTTTGTCTCCCCATGATTCTGCTTTTGACGAGTGTCCATCTGCAGTTGTGTGACAAAAAGGTTCTTTCCTTTTTGGCATTCTTATGTATATTTAGTTTTAGCAATTACCATATTTCGGAAGAGTGATCGGAAGGTAATGAAGCGTTCCGTAATTTGCATCAAGTGTTGGAATGCATGAAAACACGACAAACTAAAACAAAAGAGCTACATCATGCATCAATGAGTTGTCGACCACTGTATCCGGCTGAAAAATATACTGATTTGAGGCTAATATTTTACAGCCGTAAAATGATTCAATGAATTTGAAAACGCTATATCATATCAACTATTACCTAAACTAAACCATACTAATTTTTAAACAACATTTATCGAAGGGATCTTTAAGTATTGCAGTTTATGTAACAATAGAGCGAAATTTGGGTAACAGAAGCAAATTCAGCATGTCCATATACATGAGTTCGGCTCACTTTTCTCGATATCAATGAATGTGATTTCTCTCGTCTCTTTCAATAGCCAAATTTGATATCTTTACAACAATTTGAGATGAAAAATTAACTTCGATGTGCTACTTTCTTTTTAATTGTAGGAGATTTAAAAAGTTGTTTTGTTTACGCTCGATTTTTGCAGTTAAAATCTCTCATCGATGATATTTCAAAAACGCTCTCTCAGAATTTGATTTAATTCGCTAGAGCTAAAGGCAATGATGTTAACTACAAGATCACAAGAGCATTTTTCAAGAATAAGCCTAGAACTCATTAAAATCGAGAATATGTAAAAAGGGGAATTCTTTTAAGGCGTCGCCATAATAGCGCTGATCTCCATATAACATACGTCATCATAAACTTTGATCTTTGTCTGGTAAGGGTGCAATACTTAATTTGCTATCAGACTGCTCATGAACAAATAGTTTTCACTCAAAGACGACTGGTAGCTCTACTTGAAAATTGGGTCGAGCCACCTTAAAGGAGACCATAACAGAATCAAAACAGTACAAAGCACGACCTTGTATCAAAAACTCAAGGCACAGGTATTTTGTCAAGACAAAATGAGCTAAAAGAAAGAATGTTTAATATATAATATTTGGTATACTACGCGCGTTCTGATTGGTCGTGACACTGCATGTGTGATTACAGTACAAAGGCAAAGATGGCGGCGTCATGCACAGAATCTTACGAGTGCTCGGATTGGTTTAGATATTTAATAAAGACTTATAAAGCAAATATAATTCATTTTAACACCTCTGTACTGTCATAGACACTATTAGATGAATTACACTATCTTAGTGCACTATACCAATGCATGCACACTATAGTGTATAGACCACATTTATCTTCAATAGACCTTTTCAGCTTCGTATGCAAATTGCCCATTTCAGACCACGTGACATTCCCTTGAGAATTGCTTTTAATATGAACATGTGAAAATATTAACACATGAAATGATTAAATCCCAAGAGTAACATCACGTGGTCTGAAATGGGAAAACAAACAACGAAGGAAAAGGTCTATTATTATACACACTGTAAAAACGATTATGGCAGTGTGACGACGCAAAGGCCTCTGGGATTATTCCTAGAGATCTCATCATAATATCCAGTGGTTTTGCTCTTAGGAAGAAGATATCGAAAAACATTCAAAGAGGACGGTTGTCCTTCTTACTAAAAGCTGCTTAATGAACTGTAATTAGAAAACTGATAAACTGCTCACCGTTTTGCATGCTTGCTTGAGAAAATATACTGAGAGTAAGTTAATGAATGCAGAGGATGTTTTCTCAGGCTTCCATCTTGAATGATTCTGTGCAAATAAATGAATATTTATAGGCGAAATCGTTTCTTTGTTCCTTTTCAATTATATTTTTTTCTTTACTTTTCTTTTTATTCCTTGTTTTTCAAAATCGTTTTATCTCTGATTCCCTTCGCCTTTAATTTTCTTCATTCCTCATGCATGTGAACTTACAAAGATTACCGCCCGCAATATATATATAATTTTCTTTTTCTTTTTATTGGCATGGTTTGTGTTACTACTGTATTTACATTTGTGTTTTTTACAGTTGTGTATTTTTCCTCCACTTATGTCCAACAAATACAACATACAAGTAATCTTTTTCATTGTATTCTATATTGCTTGAGCTAAAGCATCAAATACACTAACATTTTTAATTTCCCATTGCTTCAAAGAACATAGCAAAGGATGGAAATGATTGGTCAGATGAATAAGCTGAATAAACATGAAACTAAACATTTTATATTAGATATTCAAATACATTAAAGTTGTCTTGTTGTAACATCAAACTCTTTAGGATACATGTCAGTTCTGACACTGATCTAACAGACATTAAAACATTGTTGAAGTAGAAGTCGTTTCAGTTCCATATTGCAGTGACTGTAGGCGGTTGAAGCCTTCTTCGATTTGCAAGTGTTATGTGTTGGACGCATGCTATTGATGACAGTGGTTTAGAATCCATTATCTAAGGTAAAATTCACCACGATTATTTTGCTTTAATCGGTTAATTTTTTCCCCTCCATTTACACTTAATAGTGTGAATTTTGATCGCAAAATATGAACCAAAAACATAACTCATACAAAAGTGCATGCCTATCTTCAGAAGATCTTCGGCTTACAAAAAGACCGAAAATGAAGTAAAGAAAAAGAAAGAACTGAGAAACCTCAGAAAGAAATCAAGATTAAATGTCATGATGTTCCTTTTCACACATTAATAAATAAGAATACTAGGGAATGGCGGTTATACGCCGAGAACTAAATTTTCAAGAGGTTTCATTTTATCAGTTCTACATTCATGGTTGATAGCATCTAGTCGACGACTAAATTCATCGATCAATATTTTCTTGTTTTTATAATGGGCCTAAGGGCCCATTATACCTGTTTTGAGGGACTTAGGCATGATCGGAATTTTTTGGGATAGGGTGAATTGCTAAATTGCAATTAGATTGAGTACCCCTTTAGGTTCAAAAATGCAATTCAAATCTTTTCATATCAATCACTTACATTTCCTCTAGTCAAATTTTCCTATAAAAAGGCATGCTAATCACCTTACTTCTCGTATCCTAAAGCCAATTCCGTTGATTTCTAGGCATGTTTACGCCTAAAGGGGTACTCAATCTAATTGCCCTATCGCATAATGACGTCACAGTTTGTTTACATTGGGGATAGATGCTCAGAACCAGTGGAAATTGGGACCTATTAATATTCCTTTTCGAAGTAGAACTTCAATGTATCGAGTTTTGATATATATCATGTATCAGTGATTGCTCATCTGCATTTTATTTGATATGCAATCACTCTGATCCCCTCTGGTGACCATAATCCTTAGCGTCAAAACAATAGAATGTTTTGGTGTGACGTCATTATGCGATAAGGCAATTGCAATTTAGCAATTCACCCTATCCCAAAAAATTCCGATCATGCCTAAGTCCCTCAAAACACTTATGATAGGCCCTTAGGCCATTATAATAAGAAATGAAAATCACTCAACTGCAACTTCTTTCGTGATTGGTTGTCCATTCAGAAATAACTGCGGCTAAAAATATATTTCTCATCAGAAACAACCAGTGGTTCAACTCCTGTTGGTGTCTTATCGAGAGTTTTTATTTTACCCCGTGCCGGGTTTGCTAGAAGGGTACGTACGTAATCGATGATATAGAAGTTATTCTTTAACTAACACTAAATCTAAAAATCTAAAAATCGATCTAAAAATCTAAAAGATCTACAATCTAAAAGTTCTAAAAATTATCAGGGATGACGACCTTGTTGGAAAAAAATTCTTTGGCTTTATTTCAGTTCTATGACTAGTTTAAAAACAAGAAAATGTAGGCCTGGTGGATGAGAAAACTGTGTATCATTTTCAATGGAGTCGACATAATAATGAGTCTCGGCTGGGTTTATTGAAGCTTATTGACATCTTCACAGGCTGGCTTCGGATCACTTGGAAATTGGGTTGTTGAACAACAATCTCATATGTGAAACTACTGATGAAACATTGTAGTCATTTATGTACTGTGGGACCGTGTGAAAGAAGGGATTACCGGATTTGAAGGAAAGATACACTATTACACAAGATTTCGTGACATTGAACACACCATGTAAATATTGATCGATGAATTTAATCGTCGACTATATGCTATCAACCATGAATGTAGAACTGATAAAATGAAACCTCTTGAAAATTTAGTTCTCGGCGTCGCTCTTAGTTTCAAAATACCGTTCTCAAACTAGATTTGGTCGTATGGGGCCCCCGTCAAATATATCGACCTCCTCTGATTACACAGGGAGGGGAGGGGAGGGGAGGGGGTAGTGCCCGGTTAGCCCGGGCAGCCTGTGTTCCCTGTACCTCATCGTACCTCGCTCCGCTCGTCTAAAATAGATATGACCTCATCGAACCACCATACCACCGTACCACTGTACCACCCAGTAGGGGTTAGCCAGGCTCCGCCTGGGCTATTGGGCTAGCCCCGGGTAGCCCGGCAGGCCGGGGCGTTGAACCGCCACTCTCCTACTACTAATAAGCTAGTGAAGAAATAAAGGCCCTAGCTTTCAGTTGATTTTGATTTATTTTTTAGTACTGAATTATTTTCATCCCGCAAACTCACATGCGTCATGGAGACCTCCTTACTTAGACGAAGAGATGTATCTAACATGTCTAAAAGGTAATGCAAATGAAGAGTTATTTACATTATCGAATACAGCGAAATTCTGCTCAGTTAACTTAAGATTAGGATAAAAAAATGTTTGAGATGGTAGTAACAATTGACTTAGAAAACAATCATGCAAACAAACAAATTAAACAGCATAAATTAAGCAACATAAATCACTCACACCTTCATATCCCATCCACAAAATGATCAGGAAGTTAGATAAAGAACTTTTTATGCTATTTTTCTCTTTAAAGGTCCAACAAAAGCTCTGCTCATCCTGGAGATGTACAACAAAGAACTACCCTTCCCCTGGAAAGTACCCTAGACTCGTACCTTTCTCAACCAGTAGACTCGCTAAATCTCGCCTTATTCCGTTTGGCTTTTGGCCTTCTGATGTCATTCTTACAGTATCGAGCACTGTTCTGGCAAGATATAATCGAACCAAATTTCAGCTACGCAGAGATGAATTTTCACTTCTGGTTTGCCAGAGGAATTCCAAAGCTACCCTTTGACTTCATACTTACTTTATACTCAATTTCGTCGGTTGCTGCCTTTTTTATGGCAATTGGTCTCCTCTACCGGGCTTCCTGTGCTGTATTCTTGGTGACCTATACATATTTAAATTTGATAGAAAAAAGTCGATATAACAATCATTTCTACTTATACATATTAATGACTTTCTTTTTCCTTATATCCGACGGTCACAAACGTTTTTCACTCGACTCCACTCTTTACCGGTTGTTCAAAACAAAGGAATCCCGGTCTGATGATGATACCCATGTTCCTTTTTGGCAATTGGCTATTTTTCGCTTTCAGTTGTTTGTTGTTTATTTTTACTCGGGAATTGCAAAGCTGAACTATGATTGGTTCTTTCGGTTTGAGCCAATGACGTCATGGAGTAGTTTTAAGAGTAGATTTTCCTTTTTTAGAGAAATAACATCGGTTTTTCTACCTGAGCAGCAAATCGAAGGATTTCTTGGTTGTTTCTTTAGTATTGGGGGTCTTTTCTTTGATTTGTTTATCGGTTTTTTCCTTGTCGTGCCGAAATTAAGAATTCTTGGCTTCCTGATGACCATCTTCTTTCATTTATCAAACCACTTTTTGTTTAAAATTGGGACATTTCCATGGGTAATGATGGCTTCAAACGTCCTTTTTCTTCATTCTGACACCATTTCTAGCTATCTAACCAACCTCAAAAACAAAATCACAACTAATTTTCCTTGGATTTCTTCTAAGCTAAACTTTTCAGAACCTTCAAAACCTCGTTCTCAAACTCCTCAATACCGCTTGTCCAAGACTTTGAAGGGCTTTCTTATGACGTATATTGTTATTCAACTGTTGGTCCCGTTCCGCCATTGGCTGTATCCAGGCAACGTGAATTGGACTTTGGAGGGGCATCAGTTTAGCTGGAGGATGATGCTAAATGAAGAAGACGTGATAATGAGAATTGACATCGAGGGGAGAATGGGAAGCCAAATATTTGAGTAAGTAACACTTTGTTAGCTTTTATTGTTAACTGACTGTCTTGGCATTTCCAAATTAAAGACATTTTGATTAAAGGCGTTTTTACAATCGTTTTTGAAAATAAATTTATCATGATCAGTGGAGATTTCCACAGGAACTATCATTATTAACAATTGTCATTTGGGGGACGGAATTAGTTACCTAGGAACCGTTAAGTACGCAAGGAATGCCGAGAAACCTTCTCCACTTACAGTATATCTGTCAATCGAGGAAAAAACCGGTACAGCCTCACCTTCCAAGTTCTTCAATATTACACAATCTGTACCTTGAGGACAGTAGAGAATAAAAACGATAAAAATATCCATTGTTTTTTCATCGGAGTATCTTCTTCTTGATATATTATTTTCTTCTACTATAATTTCTAGTCCATATCAACTACGACTAACGCTGCGTCAAGTTAAGCGAATGCTCACCGATCCTGACATGGTCTTACAGCTCGTTAACCACATAAAGAAAAACGAGTTTGGAAAACAGGATCAAGACGTCGCTATAAAGGTTGATATGTGGAAGGGACTGAATGGAAGGTAAGGTTATAGTATATTAGTTGTATTTGTGGTGGTAGTGGTGGTATAGTGGTGCATGGTGGTAATGGTAATGGTGATGGCGGTGGTGGTGGTGATAGTGGTGGTGGTGGTAGTGGTAGTGTTGATGTTGGTATATAGTGGTAGTGTTGATGTTGTTATTGGCGATAGTGTGCATGGTTGTGGTAGTGTTGGTATTGGTGTTAATGTTGTAGTGGGTAGTGTTGGTTTTGGTATTGGTATTGGTGGTAGTGGTAGTGTTGATGTTGGTATTGGTGTTAGTAGTAGCGTTTGTTTTGACATTGGTGCAAGTGTGGTAGTGGTAGTGTCGATGTAGGTATTGGTGTTAATGTGGTAGTGGTAGTGTTGATGTTGGTATTGGTGTTAATGTTGTAGTGGGTAGTGTTGGTTTTGGTATTGGTATTGGTGGTAGTGGTAGTGTTGATGTTGGTATTGGTGTTAGTAGTAGGGTTTGTTTTGACATTGGTGCAAGTGTGGTAGTGGTAGTGTCGATGTAGGTATTGGTGTTAATGTGGTAGTGGTAGTGTTGATGTTGGTATTGGTGTTAATGTTGTAGTGGGTAGTGTTGGTTTTGGTATTGGTATTGGTGGTAGTGGTAGTGTTGATGTTGGTATTGGTGTTAGTAGTAGGGTTTGTTTTGACATTGGTGCAAGTGTGGTAGTGGTAGTGTCGATGTAGGTATTGGTGTTAGTGTGGCAGTGGTAGTGTTGATGTTGTTATTGGTGGTAGTGGTAGTGGTAGTGGTAGTGGTAGTGTAGTGGTAGTGGTTAGTGGTAGTGGTAGTGGTAGTGGTAGTGGTAGTGGTAGTGGTAGTGGTAGTGGTAGTGTTGATGTTGTTATTGGTGTTAGTGTGGTAGTGGTAGTGTTGATGTTGTTATTGGTGTTAGTGTGGTAGTGGTAGTGTTGATGTTGTTATTGGTGGTAGTGCGGCAGTGGTAGAGTTAAGGCCGGATACACGATGCAGCTTTTCTTGCAACTTTTGATGCAATATTGCAATGGTGAACACATGGTGATCTGTAATGCGCGCAATATTACAGAAAACGTTGCAGCGTGTGTCCGTTCATCTAGTGTTAAGTGTAGTGCATGTTAGTGATAGATATATTTTATAGTATACATAATAATTTGTTTCTTGCAGGCCGTACCAACGATATATTGACAAGAACATCGATTTGACAGCCGTCAGTGTTAATTCCTTTACCCATAATTGGTTGATACCACAAATGTCTGATGACGCAATAGACTTTAGCCAAATGACACTTATTAGAAAAAAGTGGCGAAACAATTTTCACGATGTACGGTTTTACATGGAATCACCTAACCAAACCTACTCAACATTTTTGCAACCGAATTTCTGTGACACGGTTAGATTATTTTCTCTCAATTCACCAATAGAGTATAAGGCTGGAACTAAGAAAATTATTCTTCTACCTGGAGATAGCGTGACAGTGCCAAGTGACGCAAGACATACTATCGTTACAAGTGGTCACGGCCCTTCCATATGGTATTACGTGTTTGATTGTCACGTGTCTTTGTTTCATCAAGCGCAGGGTTACCTCAGCCCACAGGGCTTGAAATACTCTCATAATGAATTGTGAATATTTTCTCGATACTACTAGCAATCCACCAATAAAACTGTATAAAACCGTAAACGCGGCTTTGGTGGTGTTAATGATAGTTGTCGTTATGTTATTAATGTCGGCAGTTACTTGCCTCATTCACGGGCACAGTCATGCAACACCCACTTCCTCGATGGACTTGTGGGGAGGGAGGGTTGCGTGGCGAGCCTGACAGCTTGTAAATTAATTCAGGATGCAACTAATAAAATAACGCAGGCTCGGCACAGTTATACGTAAAGAAACCGCTTAAGTATTCTGTTGTTTTCTATGTATTAATTCGTGCCATTGCGTCAATGCTTCAGTATAGTAGGTCATTGTGCCATTTTTCCTGCGAGTAATTCAGGAAGTTTGTAATGCAGTGTTTTTTAGTTATGCCAATTTCAGTAATTCGCATGGCCCGTCATGGCCCGTCAACGTGTGTGCATGTCATGGGATCGTTATATCGAGGGTGCTGCACTCCAGTTTGTCAGAGTACAGAGTCCAAGTGTCAGTGTAACGTTTACATATTAACAGATATTTATTTATCCTAGTTTAATATTATATTTATTGATTTTATTACATTTTATTGACATATTTGTTAGCTTGCACGTCTGCTTTGTTAATCTATTTTTCAAGACTCATTATTAAGTCATTGTGTCACTGTGTCAGTATATGCAAGTAAATCAACAGTATGTAATCAAGTCAGTGGAGTAGATTTCGTATGACTGTGGAAATCATATGGTCACGGTACAACGCAGATGCGGCAGGAATTTTGAATGTTTTTAAAGAAATCACGGCACTGCCACGATCACTGCACGGGCGGTCCGCTTCACACTCATACGAAAACTTCTCTATTCAAATCAGTATGGCAGTAAGGCATTACGTCGAACTATCTGCGTCACAATGTCAGTGCGTCATAGAGTATTATTTGTCAGCAGATCGTCAGTACCGCATGGTATCAGTATGTCAGTAAGTCATCAGTACCTCATGGTATCAGTATGTCAGTAAGTCATCAGTCACTCATGGTAACAGTATGTCAGTAAGTCATCAGTACCTCATGGTATCAGTATGTCAGTAAGTCATCAGTCACTCATGGTAACAGTATGTCAGTAAGTCATTAGTACCTCATGGTATCAGTATGTCAGTAAGTCATCAGTACCTCATGGTATCAGTATGTCAGTGAGTCATTAGTACCTCATGGTATCAGTATGTCAGTGAGTCATCAGTACCTCATGGTATCAGTATGTCAGTAAGTCATCAGTACCTCATGGTATCAGTATGTCAGTAAGTCATCAGTGCCTCATGGTATCAGTATGTCAGTAAGTCATCAGTACCTCATGGTATCAGTATGTCAGTAAGTCATCAGTACTTCATGGTGTTAGTATGTCAGTGAGTCATCAGTACCTCATGGTGTTAGTATGTCAGTAAGTCATCAGTACCTCATGGTATCAGTATGCCAGTAAGTCATCAGCACCTCATGGCATCAGTATGTCAGTAAGTCATCAGCACCTCATGGTATCAGTATGTCAGTAAGTCATCAGTACCTCATGGTATCAGTATGTCAGTGAGTCATCAGTACCTCATGGTATCAGTATGTCAGTGAGTCATCAGTACCTCATGGTATCAGTATGTCAGTAAGTCATCAGTACCTCATGGTATCAGTATGTCAGTAAGTCATCAGTACTTCATGGTATCAGTATGTCAGTACGTCATCAGTACCTCATGGTATCAGTATCATTGTAATCATTGCAGCAGTGATGTTAGTAAGTTTGCGCTGGTATTTCAACATCAGGTTGAGTGTCAGTATGTTAGTAATTCAGTTAGTAAGTCATTACGTCAGCATACGTCAGTACGCTAGTAAGTCATACGTCAGACTGTCAGCGTCAAAAATGTCTAATCACTCAGTATGTATGTCAGTACGTATCAGTCAATACTTATTGCGTCTGTATATGTCATTTTTCAGTAAGTCGTGCGTCAGATTGTCTCCGCTAATATGTCATGTCAATGGGTAAGTATGTCAGAATGTATCAATTAACATTGCGTTGGTATATATCAGTATGTCAGTCGTGCGTCATATCATCTGCGTCAGCATGTTAAGTCATTATTTAAGTATGTAGTAGTCAGTACGTCATTGCATCACTATGTGTTAATTGTCAGTAAGTCATGCGTCAGATTGTCTACGTCAGTAATGTCATGCCAATGAACATATGTCAGTATGTGTCAGTCAGCATGTAATTGCGATAGCCGGTATGTAAGTTGTCAGTAAGACATGCGTAAGATTGTCTGCGTGAGTAATATCATGTCAATGAGTATGTATCTCAGTGTGTGTCAGTTGTTAGTAATCATTGCGTTAGTATATGTTAAGTTGTCAGTAAGTCATGCATAAAATTATCTGCGTCAGTAATGTCATGTCAATGCTTATGTATGTCAGCATGTAGCAGTCAGTAAGTCATTGCGTTAGTATACGTCAGTATGTCAGGAAGTCATGCGTACGATCAGGAGCCCTGATAAGATTATCTTCGTCAGTATATCATGTCACTGAATATGTATGTCAGCATGTATCATTCAGTAAATCTGCGTCAGTATAAGTTAGTTTTCAGTAAGTCATGCCTTAGATTATCTGCGTCTGCATGTCATGCCACTGAGTATGTATGTCAGTATGTATCAGTCAGTTAGTGATTGCGTTAGTATTTGTCAGTATGTCAGTAAGTCATGCATCTGATTGTCTGCTATGCTAAGTCGCTGAGTATGTATGTCAGCATGTATCAGTCAATTAGTCATTGTGTCAGTGTACATTAGTTGTCAGTAAGTCATGCGTCTGATTATCTGCCTTAGCATGTTAAGTCACTGAGTATGTATGTCAGTATGTATCAGTCAGTAATTCTGCGTCAGTATATGTCAGTATGTCAGTAAGTCATGCATGCGTCAGATTGTCTGCCTTAGCATGTTAAGTCGCTGAGTATGTCCTTAGTAAGTCATTGTGTTAGTATTTGTCACTATGTCTGTAAATCATGCGTGAGATTATCTGCGTCAGCACGTTAAGTTATGATGTATGTATATCAGCATATGTATCAGTCAGTAAGTCATTGCTTTGTATATGTCGGTTATCAATAAATCATGCGTCAGATTATCTGCGTCAGCATGTTAAGTCATTGAGTATGTATGTATGTATGTCAGTATGTGTCAGTTGTCAGTAAGTAATGCGTAAGATTGTCTGTGTCAGCATGTCATATCACTCTGTCATGTATATCAGAATGTATTAGTCAGTAAGTCATTGTTTCAATATATGTTAGCTATCAATAAGTCATGCAGATTGTCTGCGTCAGTTCATATCTGCTACTAAGTATGTATGTCAGTATGTAACAGACAGTAAGTCACTGCGTTAGTATATGTCAGTAACTCAGTAGGTCGTGCGTCCGATTGTCTGCGTTAGCATGTAATGCCATTGAGTATATGTAAAGTCATTGCGTCAGTATATGTAAGTTATCTGTAAGTCATTGCGCCTCAGTATGTGTCAGCATGTCAGCTAAGTCATGCGTAACATTGTCTGCGTCAGTAATGTCATGTCACTGAGTATACATGTCAATATAAGCGTCAGTGAGTCATTTCGTCAGTTTATGTCAGTATGTGCGTTATGCTGTCTGCATCAGCATGTTAAGTCACTGTGTGTGTATTGTCAGATAGTGTACTATTGCGTTAGTAAATGTGTGTTACCATGCAGTATATCATTCGTCAGTATGCCATAATGTCACTATGCAAGTCAGTGTAAAGGCGTTGTTACACGCTGAAACTTTTATCTGAAACTTGTCTTGATCGCCGATGCTAGTAGAGTTTCATAAGGGGTGTTACACGCTGAAATTTCGTCCTGAAACTTGTTCAAGTTTCTGTTGCAGGAGTAAAAAAGCAGTCCTACTTTTCGTGAAACCGTCTCGTAAAACCGACCCTGGGAAAGTTTCAGATAAAAGACCATGTTACACAGTGCAATGCGTTGTGAAAGTTGTCTCGCAACGACGATTGAGGCAAGTTTCAGAGGAATGTTTCAGCGTGTAACAGCGCCTTAACAAGTCATTTTATCAGTATGGTATTATGTCATAGAGTATGGATGTCAGTAAGTCACTGCGTCACTATGTCAGTGTCTATGTTTCCATTATGTATAGGTCCTTATGTCCTGCATGCATCACTTAATTTGTCTATCATGCACTGTCTGTCTATCAGCGTGTTGAGCTGTCAAAGTTCGTTAATAGTAACGTGTATGTGTTGGGTCTAAAATTGTTATATACAAACAAAGATAATTTATTCTATATAGAATCATACAAATGTACAAAAATTAATTAATTGTTCTTAACAGTTTAACGTTTGTCATTACATCATATTGTTGTTGTGAGACTTCCTTCGCGACTGTGCGTAGAATAAAGAGAAGGGTAATGAACCCGCAGTCATATCTTGTAGTTTGTGTGTTTGAGTATTAAGCACATTCTCCACTCATCGCAGAAAGCACTCGCAGCAATCATTTTTACTCGCTGCGAAATTTTGAACAATAGATTTTATTCCGAACGAGTACTCGATGGCTCGCTGCGCGTAATTTCTGCGATGAGTGGAAAATGGCCTTTACGTTGCGAGTTTAGATGCTGCTGTGAATCATATCATGTTTATTAGTTAGCGTTGTTTGCACACACAACACTCAGTAATTTCTCGATAAAATCTCTTTGTATATATTAGTTTGAGTCTGTCTTTAACTCGTTATTAATATACAGTCCTTATAGAAACACTACGTTGAGATATCGCTAGTGTACGTATACGTTAATTGTTGCCTTGCGTGCCAGATAGCGTAACTTTACGTTAGTATTGTACGTAAACGTTTGTTGTCTTGCGTTCTTGATAGCGTAACGTTACGTTAGTATTGTACGTAAACGTTTGTTGCCTTTGTACTTGTTCGTTGTTCACATAACACGTCAATACAGTGGTCAAACAAGTAAACACGATCATGCGATAAAAACACAAAATACCAATACTTCACCAAAAAGTAGGCTTGGTCCTCCACAAAGGGTCATGTGATTTTGCCAATTGTTGTCGATATTAATGACGACGTTGTCAAGGATACTGAAGATAAACCAAGGATAGAACACTGTGCGAGCATTCTTCTATCTGAGTTTGCCTGTTGCAAATTGAAAAGCCAATAATATGTTGTGATACAGCATCCATCTTTTCGTACCTAAGTTTCTTGTTAGGCCCAACGGTGTATTTTAACGAATACGAGCTGCACATGCGCAAATAGTGAGCTCCAGCTGGGGCCACAGAATCAATCATCAATTGTTGTTGTTATTAGTTGCTTTCTCCGCCATATTCATCGCTTGAGTAACCAAACATGTTCAAATCGTGTCGATAAAGATTTTCTAATCCTTCGACTTCCTCTTTGGAAAGTTTGCTGAAAAATTCCTTAGCAAGCTTTGATGACGCATCTTTATACTTTGACGTCATGTTGCTAGGAAACGTAGTGACGTCATCGACTTCTAATGTCTGTAGCAGTTGATTGGCTTCCGGAATAAGATTTTCAAAATGTCCTATATAGTCGTAAGAAATTAAACATGGGTGACATAATAAATCGTATTGTTTCCAGTGTTGGTCCATATACTCTGGATCCGATTTTAATAAATAATTAACGAATTCCGAGAAGCTAACGCCTTCACCTGTTCGTAATGACCTCGCGTCGGGATTTTCTCGGAAATATTTAATAATCCGTCTGCCGTAGAGCTTCTTGAAAAGTGTCAAGTTATAAGACTCGATAAATTTGTTCCTATATGCTGAAACCAAGCGTTCAAAAGGATGACGAACGAAAAGAAATTTATAATAAGTATTAAGACGGTGAACTATTTCGTCAGAGGGATATTCATTCAAATATCGGAAAATTCCCAAACTTCTATTATGTAAGTCTCCAGTCTTGGCTTGATATGGGTCAGCGGCGTCTCCATTGAGGACCATGAGCACTCGCTTCCAATTAGAACATGCAACCTTAGGAGTGTAGCAATAGAGAAGGTTGTGTTTGTCATTGACGATAATATTCTTGAATAAATATGCAGGCACTTCAAACTTGGTCGAGCCACGAGGGAGAAGGCTTTTAGGGTCTCGTTCATTGCAGTAATCGACCACTTTTTGCTTTCGTTGCTCTTGGACTGAAAGTTCTCCGTCCTAAAATCAAAGTCATTTTTAAATGAAAATTCTCAGTAAAGCAATTTCGAATTGACATATTGTTCATCTAGTTAGGATAATTTTGGAATAAAACAACGTAGTAGAGCGAACTTTTTGTAAACGAAACAAAAACATTTATTTTTTGTGTTTCGCAATAGCCTAGTTCTCTGCTCAATTAATGTTGCTTTTTGAGTTTAATTTTTTCCCCAGCCTTTTGTTTATATTTTATCATGCAACTTCTGCCATGTTATTACAACATTTAATTTAAAATGCGCCCATTTAAAAAAAAAAAGATTAAGCCAAAAATTAACTTCAAACTGAAACGACCTGTTCCTTTCTTCTCAGAAAACATTTCAGGGTAGGCAGCAAAAACAGAGGGAAAAAGAGATGTTTTTCAAAGTTTTCTCGATTTAGTGTTGACATACGAAGAGCCTAGCCTACTTTGTTTTGGTTTAAGCTTTAATTCATTCTACTGATTCAGTTTGATGGCACCTTTTTCAGAGTGAAAGAGTTTTTTTAGTATCGACTGCTTTGTAATGAGATACCTTGGAAAATTCGTCTCCGACATTGTTCACGCCTGGGGAGTTCAAATATAAGGTACCTGTAGAGAATGTGAGAGAGGTTAGTGAACCACATAAACATCCACTTCAAACTTCATGAATGACTTGCTAGTCTTCTCTGTTTTTATTTTGAAGATGAAATAAAGAAAGGAAAAGAAAACAAACTGACAAAAACGTGCAAAAGATTGTTTTTGCTAGGGTTGGAGTTTTATGTAGTGTATAAAAATATTGTATAACAATTTTATTTTCTATTTATTGCAATTTTTATCGCCTCAAGATGTTTGCAAGCTTTAGCTTATGATATTTTTGTTGTTGAAGAATGTCACATTAATTCAGTAAAATTTTAAACCAAAGCACATGTAATATTCTATGTTACATAATAGTCAAAAAATAATTGTATGAAATAGTGAATATAGTCTGCAAGAGCTGTCTTTAACTAAACTGATGATGTTTTGATTTGGACAGTGAACACATGTAAACAGCCCAATAAAGCTATTTTGCAAACAAAATTAATACAAGCCCCAATATGCAGAATTGTTTTGAAAGGGTATTATAATTAAATTTTCCCTTATGGGGAAGAACACAATTTTTGGAAACTGCAAAAACATTTTGTTTCACAATGAACTTGGCTTCGAAAAACGGAAACGATTTCAAAGCGTTCAAAATCAGTGCCCTTTGCAACAGATAGAAGTCTCCCACTGCAAATAAAATTGAATAGTACAAAGAGTTTCTTACCGAGCTCAAAGTTGTCTTGATCAAGGCCAGTGTGAAGCGATTCCCAGACCAGTAAACCGAATAAGCAAAGAAGTGAAACGGCACGAAATAGAAACAACTTTACCATACTAAACGGGTCACAAATCAGGGAAGACACTGTCTGCAGCCTATGCACCCAAATTCCTTAAAACTCCTCAAGAAATCACTCGAGGTTACGCTTATTCGATTTCCAAGACTCCCTCTGTCATAATTCCTTAAGACTTCTATTGCATTTTTGTCCTATGGTAGTAAAATTGGAGAATTATCAAGAGTGAGATCATAGTTTTGGTATGAATTTTTAAACAAAGGGGTTGAAGTGAAGCGAGGCTTGCTATCTCAAGTATGTGAACAAATTCACTGAGTTTTTTCACAGGTGCCTAGTCTTTGACACTACTTTTTAGCCAGTTTTAGCCACCAGTTGTTTTGGTTCATTTGAGCAGAAACTCCTCGAAGATGCTGTGTTTTGTCTAGTATCACTGACAATAAAGTTCTCTTTGACAACTCAAATTGACTTTTCTTGGGTCACTAAAGTTCTAGATTGTATTTTGGTACATACTAATCTACAGTAAAATGAGTTCTCTTTGATAACCTATTTGATGTTGCTCGGGTCGGAAAAATATTTTTGCTACAAAGCTGGCATTTCATTGGCTTTTTTATGACAACAAAAACACGAATTGACTTGTGGGTTTTCAGTTGCTCGCGAGCTCACAATGAATTAGTCAGAGATATCTATTTTTGCAAAGGAACTCGATTATAGATCATATCGTAAAGACGTAACGTACGGGACGTTAGGAGGTAAAAGGAGTTGGAATTGAAGTACGAAAACATTACTAAAAAGAGGAACACAAATCAAGACAGCAATGATACGATCGACAAGGAAACAGAAGCCATGATCGAATAAAGAACAGAGCTACTGAGAAACCTTTTGATGAAATTCTTCACTTTCCGTAAAGTTTACTTGCAATCTAGCCATATCAATAATTATCTTTACTCAAGTAATGATAAGAAATTTAAGTTGCAGGAGCGGTATAACAAGGAGACTGTGATTCCGCGCGCGCGGTTCATATAAAATTAGCTAGTGGTCTAAAAATACTCCAAAATAATGGAAAAACCGGTCAAGTTACGTGTCTCGATCCACTGGGATTATGCTCTCCAGGTTGCACTAGATACTTGCAATTGGGTGTTGATTGTAGTGTGCAAAAGGCCGCGAAATATCGGACAATGCGCAGACATATTGACCGCGCTCTCGTTCTAACCACAGGAAACCCATGCATAAGGAGTCATCTGTGAAATTAGGAGGCCTTTGAGAAGTACATCAACGACCAACTTATATGAACGCAGTTAAATATGATTAACAAAACTTCGAAAAAGTAGGCCGGCCAACATTTTTAATAACAACGAAATTGAATCAGTCTAAGGTGATATTCCGCCAAGGGCAAAGACTACTCAGTCTTTGTGTCACAAAGCGTGACATACTCGTAAAGTCGTTTGTAACAAATATCTTTATCGTAAACTCAAAAGAATTTGCACAAATAAACTTAACAAAACAAGAAGAAATTGCATATTAAGAGGTTCTGGGGTTTTGGGTATGAAATTATAGTTTTAAATGCTCGGTAAAACCGAACACAATTTTGATTTAAGAGTTTGTACTGAAGTTACGGCGTTGTCTTGTAAAAGGGGGGCAATATGAGTGTGACTGCAAACCAACCGATTTAAGTTTTCCAGCTCAGTGGATTTTATAAAACCTGCTTTTTAGCTAGCTTACAAATGTGCCAAAAACTACTGCGCTTATACGGTCGTTTTTGATGTTTATTTGAGTGAAAACCTGCAGAGGACATGATCTTTTGATCAGTTCAGTTCAAGATATGTTTAATTCTAGATTCTTACGTATTTTATGACCTTTTACTTGTGTATTTATTTTTTTACGTTAATGGTCTTATCATATGATTCTTATGTTTTAGTAGACTGAATTTTAGACACTCAGGTGTCATTCGCTCTCGCGCTTCAAAAAATTAGGTTTACGCATGAAGTACTCAAGACAAATCAAATTTGAATGGATCGTGGTTGGTGTCATCGAACTAGATGCCGGTTCTGGCAAGCTTAACTTTTATTTATAACTCACAAACGGCCCAATTTGATCAGTTTTCGTCGATCAGTTGCCTGATTTTTCTGTATGACTCCATACATGGATTGTATCATTAGTTAGGGATTTTGGTGGTTTCTTTTTGTATTTTTGTCCTTGATTCCTCTTGAGCTGTCGGTAGCCCAAATTGTACTGGCAAGGACTGTACAGTAGCTTGGAGATCGAAGCGCGTTCGTCATGCGTTTTCAGTTCAATATTGATGGGCACGATGGGCGAGATAACATTATTTTTAGTGTAGACTCGAGCCATCGAGTCTCGGTAACCTCAATGACTTATTCAAGTCGAGTTCTGTTTATTTACAATTAAGCAAATCAATCAATCGCTTTCTAAACAAGTATTTAGTTTGCCTAGATTATCCTATTAGCCCCTAAATGATCTGTTTACTTGATATGATAGATACAAGCATCTTTAAGCCAAACGTTTTTGGTCGATTGATTAGGCATTACCCGAGTGACCCCCTCGAAGTCATTGTTCTTTTTTTGTAAATCACCGCTGTGCTATTGTTTGTTTGGCCAGGTATAGATTCGTGGTGATGGGGTATTACAGCTCTGGGCAATTACATCCAACAATGGTCTTTATTATCAGACATAAAGTGAGCACCTTTCAAAGACCTAGCAGACGACTGTTTGCTTAAAAACTCTGCTACTATCTCAGGAATGTGGCTGTCACTTTACATATAAACTCTTCATGGAAAAGCGAAAACATTGATAAAAGAAGACATGGTTATATTAAAGATTTGTAGTTGTAGTTTCCAGAATATTTCTTTCCTTTTTTTCGCAGAACAACAGCCACTACGGGAGGTCGTTGAAGGAACGTTTAACGAATTAACACAATAGACTTATTGTCAATATTAATATTTGTTTACAATAAGCAGGATACAAGCTCATGATCTCATTTCGTAGTTAAAAGTATTGTCATTTTGTGTCGATCAAAACTTGCGAAAAGCCAAGCGAATTCGTGGATCACTTCTTAATGCTGCAAGATGATTAGTATTCTTGGTCTAATACTTTGGCCAACTTTTGTTCTCAGTGCAAAGTTACTTTTGCGACCGATCGGATTCGAGCTTCAATCATCTTCGTCAAGAAAGAATGGTAAGTTTACATTTTCATGTCAGTGCACTTCAGTTACTCAAACAGTCCTAGTTTGAGTTATTAACTGATCGCTATTGCTTGCAGTTCCAGTATTCTATAATATTTTGAGTTCTCAAATAAGAAAATCACTTGCAAAACTAGTTTGGACAGTATTTTACTTTCCTATGGTAACAGAAGTCGGACACAAGTTCATTGGGCCTGAAAAGACAGCCACGGTAACAGCTATGAAAAAACCTCGCATATGATCGACAATTTGAATTGGAAAAACCTATAGCCAAGTGCATTTCTTAATTTCAAATGCATGCAAACCAGTTTGCAGTCAAATGTACTTTTCGTATCAGAATCAGAACAGCCATGATGGATTCATCCCTTTTAGGTGGATCCCTCGTATGATAATGGCGTCCTCGACGTTGCAATGGCTTCTTTGCGAAGTTTCATACTCTGAATTGATTTTGTTCAAAGCGGCATTTCTGTTACTTAATACTACATTTTTGTGATTCAAGCATTTTTCAATGTAGCTTGATCTCTCTTCTAAAATGTGCAAGCTTCGTAATATTGTAGTTTTGCAATTTTGTCAAATTACGGCACAACTGAAAGTCGGGTGGTTGTAGGGTTTAGAGAATTGTGAACATACTTGGCTCTTAAAAGCCATCATCGCTGTGACGCTATCATTGAAAGCTTATAACTTGGATCCTGGGATTCTTGAAATGCAACTTGTCATTTATCAATTCATTTTCACCTAGTTTTATTGAGTAAAGTTACTTTTCTTATGCCCTATTATTGCAAGTCTAAAGGAAGGTGATCCATGAAGCCACTCTTTATCGTTCTTTAATACTTTTTTTCTTGAACTAGTCTAGATGTTATGTTCATGTAGCTTTGAGTAAAAGAATATCGGCGCCTTTTCGCTTCTTTTATAAAAGAACAGTAAAAATTTCATCACATGATATCGACTTAGAGAGCGCACTTTGAAACCCCCCCAATTAATTGACAACTTTGTACAGATGTTTGGATTACTTCATAGCGTGGGGTCCCGGTTTCGACATCGTTATCACATTCAACATTCCATATATAGTAACTTTATCTAACATCTCCTCAAAGGTTGTAGTTTTGGGGTACACAGATACAATATTGGCTCTTCATGGAATCCAAAAGTTCCTCCGCTGGGAATGCTACGATGTGTCTTGTGCTCTTGCATTAAGGTAGGTTTTTTCCCGTCTTAGTAATGTATATACTAAGTTGATTAGAACAGAGTCTAAGTTTGATCACATGACTTAATGAATAGACTTTGAAGCTCCGTCATGTGCGTGCATGTTTATTGTTACGACTGATACAATATAACAGTACAATGCAATTACTTTTGCAATTTATTTATTTATTCATCGGCATTTTTCAAGATAAAACTGCAAACTAACACCACCGCCAATCACTGTTCTGCATGAGGAAACAGGAATAAGCTTACTTCTTACTTTCTTCATTTGAGCAATTTTTCCCATCTCCCTACATTGTCTCGCATCCCAGCCCCCTTCATCTCCAATCAACATTTCTGACTCATTTCTCCCTCCTCTTTACCATTTTGGTCATTCCTCCTCTACCTAAACTATTCCCTCTGTGTTCTTACCATTAACAAATGCTCCTTACCGGATCTTTTACGAAGAGCATCACTCGATCTTTAGTACTTGTTAAATGCGAGCACTTTATTAACACTTTAAACAAAACTTTCTTCTCAATCTTCAAAGATCCTCCAAAACGTGCAATAAGAAATGCCTTGTTTTCAGTCAAACACACCACTGACTACTTCAGTTGTTTGGTTCAAGAGTCGTGACCTGCTAAAAAGAACAGTTTCATAGATAGACACAGGGTCTAGCAATAGCGGCAACTTCATGCAGATAGATAAGAGTTCCAGTAAACATTCGTATTTATAAACTATTTAAGAGATAAACTGTTTCAAGTCACATTTTGCGTTAATGAATCCTCAGTGGGCTCAGTCGAGAGTAAGTCATGGTCGAATTTTTACAGTGTGTGTAGTCTGGTCGATCTACAAAAAAGGCGAGGGCTACTTTACCGAAACGGAGACATGCACTTACATATGTATTAATATCATCGTAATTCTAATGTAAAAGCCATCTTCCTTGTCTTCTACATAAATCCCTCTTTAGTTTTCAGTTGCTCCTCTTTCACTTGTTATCTGTTTATTGGCCGTGCTTCGTACGTCCCATTGAGTAAATCAAAATATTTATCAAAATTTGGAGAAATCGAAAGTAAACCAACACCTGTAGTTGCAGCAAAGACTAAACATTGACAAAAATAGAAGAGAAAACAAGTGTAAAAATGGCACGAAGAAAAGTAGGTTGTTGACAGGAATCGATATATCGACCAACACTATGTGTCGCATTTGGCAAAAGTTCAAATCCAATTACAAGAAATTAAAATGCCTCGTTCTATAGGTACCAAATGTACCTAGATTTTTCGTTTAGCTACGCTGCATGTAGTTGGAACTGATGCAAGAAGGTATTCGTCTGAAAGAGGTTGTCGTATGATAGAGGAATCAATATTTTTCGTTATGAAAATCTACTGATAACATTAAGAGCAAGCACATTTGCTTCTCTTATTGAGTGTCTGGTACCTCTTTTAATAAAAGCGCGCTTCAGTTCTAAGTTTTAATAACAACATTTCTATGTGTGGAACATGGCAAATTGAAAGCCTCTGTTGGCAATGCGAATACATATGCTTTCTTTAAGAAACGTTTTTTCAACAGAGAGTGTTTGTACTGATTTTATTTTAAAAACGTGTTGCCAGAGGCTGAAATACATTCTATCTTAAAACCAAGACATTCTAATGCTTGCAAGAATTGCCGCACAACTTAATACAGCGAGTGTCTAGTATTCCTTATGCGAACAGTGATATACAGGCAAACTTAAGGATTCTCCACGAGTGACCTCCATATATATATATTAAAGGACAACATTGTATAAATGTAACATCAATTTTTACACAAACCAAGTAGTTAATTCTTCTGAATGGTATGAAATTCAATCAGCAATTACAATTTGATTTCATTCATGTTTTTACTAAGGGCTCTTACACGTGGGCACATTTTTTGGTGACAAATGTTTTATTTTCTCCGCATGTAAATTTCATAAGGAAAATGCATTTTATCCTATGAAATTTGGATAAATTTTATTATTCACAGAAGCACAAAACATTTTTCAAAGAAAATTTGTCACAGAAAATGTACTCGTTGGGAAAGCCCTTAACTTTAGCAACCTTTGTGCATTCATTCAAAGCATCCTAGAAAACCAGGCAACTATGGCAAGGTGGTTTGCAGAAGTACGAGACAACGCTGCCCAAGGACATCGTGCACCAACCCACAACTGCAAGCAAACCAGTGTTGTCCTGTTTGCCCACCAGGTTAACAATTCTCAATACAAGTATACTTTATTTTGACAGTTTTTCTTTTTGCTGTAAATATTTCCTATATAATGATTGGTTTATCTTTTTTTCTCAACAGAATTCGTAGCCCTGCTGACTCCTCCCCAGTCCCTCTCAAGTAAACCTCGTTCCCGCCAAAATGGAGTGGCGCGTCTGCACATCACATTAGTGGCGACGTCAGTTCGTATATCGGTTCGTTATGAAGGGTGCGTATTACCTCTAGTCACATCACAAGCTTTTACTATCTCCTGCTGCTCACAACTAGATATCCCCCACTAAACATATCTCCGAGCGTCAACTGGATATGTTTATATTTCTCTATATTCATATTTCTCTGTTTACATCTTTTTAAAAAACGTTGACGTTAATTGGTCAATCGAAATATAAAACTGAAATCTGACGTGCATTTATGTTTCCTGACTAAAATACAAAAAGCACAATTCTAACTCAAAACTTATAACTTATATTCCAAGATATTTCAACAAACAACGTCGTTCGGCTTTGTATTCATTAAAATTTGCAGCTGCTTACTTGTTTACAGAGGTCAGATTCAGATCCCGATCGTCAACATATTTTTAAAAGCTGTAAATTTTTCGCGCGCTTCAGAAAATGTAACTCGATAGACACTTCATATGGAGTAACCTAACCTCACTAGCAAACCAGCTAAAAGTGCTGCAAGTTCGATTTTTGACTTTTGACTTTTGTTTCAAGCAAACACAAGCTAGCTGGATGTAGATGACTTTCAAAGTTTATATTTAAACTAAAAAAGCTCGTTCTGAACCTAGCCATCACGAAATAAAGTAAAAACAACGCACGCACACTTCCATTTGACGCCAATGAATGATGCTTTTGTCATCATTAATTTTCAAACTTTGAATGAAAAAAATGTCCCTGTTTTCATTAACAGCGCTTTAAGGCCAAAGACATTGATATTCTACACATCTCAACACCGGAAACTAAAAGAATTGAACATACATAAGAAGTTTATAAATGGAACAAAGGTAAGAGCTATATTCTATACATCTATGGAACTAAGTTGAGACCGCGTTCTGACCTCTGCCATTAAATAAAAAAATGGCGGCCGATCAAAACATTTAGTTGATCATTTTTCGCATTTTTAGTGCATGAGAATCTTGGCAAGTATCACGTTCACAGCGTAGTCAATACAAAGAGGGGCCGGACGACATAATATCAAATGTTTGGGAAGTTTTGGATTGTTCAGTATGCTACCGAAGTGTTTTAGCAGCAACTTTCTCCCACTCGCACCGGATTCGACTTACTGAGGTTTTGGCGGGAAAACTATACACAAGCGCGCGCGCTCTGGTTTACAGTTGTTGTTTTTTATTATTTGCTGAGTGTGATTTGCTACAGGTTTGTCTACTGTGGAATGGTTTGAATGACCGACAAAAAATGTCAATAAGCAAAGAACGAGTAAAAGTTGTCCTAAAATTCAAAAAGAAAACTGGCATAGAGTTGAGTGGACTCTTAAGTCTATATAATGGCTATTCACAAGGTAAAAGATTGAGTCTTTGCTTTGCTAGTTTAAAAATTAAAATGTAATATCTAGATGTTAGTTTGAGCGTTATTCTATGTGCTGATATGTATTTTGATTTGTTGTAAAATTCCAAGCATTGTCTTTTTTTTCTTTTTTTCTTCTTCGATCTTCTTCTTTTTTTTTTTTTTTTTTTTTTTCTATTTGTAATTTAATCCACAACAGTATATTAGCTGTCTTTAGGACGCTAGGGCTATCCCGCCGATAAATAAATAAATTGATTGATTGGTTGATTGACTCAGCGGGCTTTGCGCATGCGCCATAGAGCCCTGTTTGCTTTTTTTTTTTAGGGGGGGGGGGTGTAGTTAACGAAACAAACCTCGTTCGGCAAGGCCCGCCGAGTATTATGGGTAGTTTAAGTCGGCATCATGGGTTGAGGATGGGAACGAAAGAATGAAAGACAGCGTGGAGAGAGAAGATAGAAGTAAGAAAAAGTTCATTAACCTTTGTGATATGTTTGTTTTAGACGCGTTTGAGTCGATTCTACGAGCAACAAGTAACATCCATGCACATGTGGCTTCAGTAGCATCTATTAGCATGTCGAGGAATGGCAAGAATCTGCACGTGAACCTGAAATATACAGAATTCATTCACGCTGGTTAGTTCAAGAGGTTCTCGAGTTCTCCTCACAACCTACGATGCTCAAATCCATGTAAACTCAATGTCTAGCTTTGAATACACCGAGTACAGTATGAGACATGCACGTCATCCATCCTCTGGCCCCATCACTTCTTGAGAGTCAATTAAGACCCGGACACACAATCCAAATTAACTTGCATCGTTCCGCACAGAATTTCAATACTCCAAGCTTTGCGTGCAACGCTGCATACAGCAGTTGCAAAAGAATAGTAGAATTGATTTTGACTCTAATATACAAGGTGCGCACGTGTGCACAATTGCAACAAATTGGATTTTGTCCGGGACTTTAAATTCATACTAAGGGTTACAAGCCCTAGAACTAGCACTTTATTGCCATTTGCTCCCATAAGGAGATACTATTTGCTTCTATGATGATACCATATTTGTGTGATTTCAGCGAGTAAAGTTATAACTGCAAAAGCAAACTTCATCAAATCGCCTCCAAGTGGCAAAACTCAACATCTCAAAACAATCAACGTGACGTCACTTCAAAGAAATGGCGGGAAGATAAAGATCACGTGGTCTGGTCCAAACGAACAATACCTAAAGTGGTTGGCTAGAGGAATCATGAACATGAGCCTGTCTGTCATGGCAGGTGGTGAAACCGTCGAGTTGACCGGAAGGATTGGGATCAAGAGAACTTGCAATAGTAAGTCACGTGGTAGAGTGGTCGCCATAGAAACCATTAACGCATAAAAAACAAAGAAGAATATTTAGCCAAAAAAAGAATATTTTTTGCCATTTTCAGGTTGGTATCGTTACGAACTAGGCATTATAATTAGGGATCGAGGTTTTTCCAAATGCTAAAAACGCACGTTAATCGTTAATTTTAATATAGTATACTGAATATATAATATCAACTTTGTTTAACGAGGGTAGCACGTGACAGTGTGCGTAATGCCAAGCAAAATTGTTTCTTTGATGTCTTTCAGCCATATATGGAATACTGTCTGGTCGTGCGGCATCTAGGCCCACGATAACTGGGGCCAGTGGTATGGCATCGTTTGTACTTCAAGACAATGGTCAGCTACATTACAAGGTACGAGAGATAAATATAAGAAGAATTTATGTTATAACAAGAGACCATAATACTAAGAGAGCGAAACTCAGTATTGATGTCTGCTGTGCGATGTTCGTGGCGACTAAGGCTAGCTATTTTCAGTAATTCCGCCATCGCGCGCGCAAGGCTCTCAAACAATAGAATTTGATTTTGATGAGCGTGCGGACAGGACCGTTTGCTTTTGGCATTTGAGTTCTATTGTTTAAGAGCAATGCGCGCGCGATGGCGAAGTTACTCAAAATAGCCTTAGTCGCCGCGAACATCGCACAGACATCAATACTGAGTTTCACTCTCTTAGTATTATGGTCTCTTGGTTATAAATGATAAAGTTTAGTTGTAAATGTTTGTATCTACAGATTGTTGTGACAGGTCTTATGCAGCCCATCACTGAAATGGCATTAGAAATGAGTCGTAAAAGAGTCGTTAAGAAACTTTCTCGTTCTGTTGTGTCTGATTTCCATTCACGTGCACAGGTAAGGACTCTATATCCCTATACCACTCCCCCCCCCCCCCCAAAAAAAAAAACGTCTTACACCCTAAGAAGTCTACACCTTGCACCCCTCAAAAGCCCACACCCAACACCCCTTAAAGTTGATCTCTTTAATATAAACAACTTATCACTTTAGAATGTCCAGATTTATTGACAACAGAACTGAAGTGGGATCTCAATAACTATATTTTTAGGTTGGCGGCGTTTGGGAAAGACCATCAGTAGCTGAGATCTCTGCACTGTACAGCGGTAGCATGAGTGTGAACGTGCGCACTAAACTTTATCGTCGTGGTGAATTAAAAGGTTACGTAAAGCAGCTACCTTACGGAGGACATCAGGCCTCGTTTGACGGTACGTATATTAACGTTACGTAAAGAGTATTGAGTTTGATTATCTTGGGTTTGAAATGTTTTCTACGTTTGGAATTACGTATTACAAGGGGTCTATGTTGCGCGCGCTCTTCGTCGAAAATTGTGTTTTATTAAAGTACAGACGCACAGATGACGTCACAGGGTATTAAAAGCGCTCTTATTGGTTGAAAAATTATTATAAAAACTGTATGACATAGTAACTAATGAATACATTTTCCCCCAGATTTTCCTTTTATTTTGTCTGGAAATGATGTCGTACCCAGTACTCGTACAGGCGCGTCCGGGGTGTCCTGGTTCTCACTAGACCGTCACTGCTACCTTCATTATCATATTCTACTTCATGGCTTGGAACGAGGCAAGAAAAATGCTGTAACCGCTGACCTGGAGGGCTTTGCGTTTGCAGGCGAGCAGCCAATAAGCTACGAGAAAAGGACGAATACACTGAAGTCTTTCTATGGGAGTATGGTAGGTCAACTAGTTTACACTGATTTAGTTACTGTATATCGCGATAAAGAGCTAATTAAGGCTCGAAACATCCGTATTACCCGTTACAGAAAAGCTGCGACTGGTTACGTTTCAGATATGGATACATATTATTTTTTACGCAGCTGCGACTAGTTACGATTCAGATAGAGTATTTTACGGAACGATTGCGGTAGTTGCGGAACTGAGTTACTGTATGGTAATCGTAATGATACATCATTTAACTGCAGCTTAGTCATGGTGAGAGCTACCGTATTGTTTCCGCTACGGCTGCACTTCCTTCGTCAATTCGTTATAGCATAATTTGGCCATGAACACAGTACGGATTATCACGTAACGTCACGTTTACATCTACGTAAGTGATATGTTAGCGGTAAAATCACGGTATATATACGTATTACGTACGCGATAGTAACGGTACTGTCACGCCACAGTTACAATAACGTTCCTGGACAGTGACGGTGTGTTCTTGAGGTACGATTTTGATTTTTAATTGATACTTTACGGTGTATTATTAGCTACGGTGTATTATTAGCTTGTAGTATACGGTTTCGATTTGGATTCGTTTACGGTGTATTCTTGTGGTACGGCTGCGATACAGCGGCTACGCTCGGCACAAAAATGATCGTATCGGTTACGATGCAGTCACAGTTAGTTAATAGGTTGGTTATGATGTTGTACGTATACGTAACGACGTTTAGCCTATACGTATAGCCTATACAGAACGGTTCTGTCAGTTGTGGAGCAGTACAGCTGATTGACACACAATAGGCCATATGCACTAACAGGTCACGTGACCCTATCTCCCCTAAATCAAGTGGCACCGTCAAAATAAACGCCAGAAATAGAAAGAGCACCTCGATATTAGTAAAAGTGCAAAGTTTCAGCTCATAAGATGTAATACAGGAGAAATGAAAGTAAAATTAAGATTGGATATTTTCTTAAGATTTGTTTGGGAAAGCGCGTTGGATGGCAAGCTCGTGCCATCCAACGCGCTTTTCCGAACAAATCTTAAGAAAATATCTAATCTTAAATCTGCTGTCATTTTTTCCCTTATTCATCTTATAAACTAGTTGAAACTTTGCACTTTTACTAATAGCCAGGTGCTCTTTTATTTTTTGGAGTTCATTTTGATGGTGCTGCTTGATTTAGGGGAGATAGGGTCATGTGACCTGTTAGTGCACATGGCCTATTGCGAGCCATCTCCCTCTGTAATTTTCCTTTCTACACTGAATGAATACTCCCTTCATCAACAGATTTCCGGCGTACAACGAGATCTTGACTCGGCATTTCTAATCAACCTTATACGAGGCCGTGTTTACCTACAAATAAGCAGCGAGGACAACCCGCGAGGGGAGCTGCGAGGACAGATCAAGTTGGAAGCTGGTCAGTGCAAGCTACCGCAGACTACATCACTACGAGCCCGAGGGCACATGTGTATATGAAGGCAAAACGTACTTTGATGGAGAGGCATGGTTTCCAGATTACGATAAAAAGTGTACTACATGTTCATGCAAGGTTTGTATGCTTCACGTACATTTACTATAAAGCTAGAAAACATTTCTATTGTGCGCGCGTGAAAAGTAATTTTATCCCCCTCCTGCCCTCCCGGAATATTCTTAATAGTTACTTTATCGACCGGCCATCAAATTAAAGGGGTTGAAACTGGAGTACTTAGGGGGCATTTTAAATGACTATATTTATTTCGGCATTAGTAAGAGTTTCGACCACTTTCACGATCACCAAGTAAAGAGGATCCTTTCATCGAGGTTCCCTGTCATTGGTTTCCCTTTCACAACTTTTATCCTATGCAAGAAGACATTTGAATCAAATAAAAGTTCAGCTCGAAGGCAAGATCTGCATTACGATATCAGGGGCGTATCCAGAATATTTCAAAGGGGGGGGTCACACTTTCCATTTTCCACCAAAGGGGGGTCACACTTTCAATTTCTCAATCTTTCTCCAGTCAGATTCTTTTATTTCTATCATCTTTTTGTTTTCAAAGGGAGGTCACGGGCACCCTGGGACCCCCCTGGATACGCCCCTGGATATACAGCAGTGTCTAATATGTAACGTTCATGTTTGATAGGACAAGAAAGTCACGTGCTTTCCAGTGGTTTGCACGCCACAAAACTGCAGTGAGGCATTGGTCACGCTTCCACACCTATGTTGCCCTGTTTGCCCAGGTAAGGGAACTTTCGGTATTTTCTAAAGAGATTTATCGTCTCCTTAATTCGCAGCCCTTTTAAGCCTCGTCACGAAATGTTCGCTCACCCCACACGCGTGCAAAATGCTGTTTAAACCGAAAGTACAAGCAACTCTCTAAGGCCCTGCCCATACGTACGGAAACATTGTGTAAACGACTAAATGTAAACGTTCTCTGTTCACATGATCGATGGTTTTAATTTCACTTCGTTTTTGCCTGTCCATACGAAAACGATGAAAACGCTGTGAAAACGGCCTCGTGGGTCCTGGTACTTATGAACATGCGTAGTGACTACATTGGCGGTCATTTTTACCTAACGTTTACGAAAACATGGCCAGGAATTACGGACATCGTTTTTAAATTAATTAAAAAATACATAATGAATAAACTTTGACGCTTCAATAAACGCATACAAATCAACGAAAAAAATTGCAAAAATACGAAAATAGCCACTTTGAAGTGCGTTTCCAAACCTGAACGTTTACAGTGGAAACGGTGAGCGTTTTCGTGTGGACGAAACATGTAAACGATCCTGACTGAAAATTTGAGCGTTTACACAGGAAATCGCCGTGTGGACGAGGCCTAATTGTCTAAACTTGCAGCAGTTTGCATGCTTCAATCGCCTTTTATTTTTAGTATTACACCCTCGCAGTCTTTCTTACAATCCGGAAAAAAACAGCGCGAAAGCCAAGGAACATTTCCATAGATTCATTCGGTAAACCACAGGTAGCCCAAGCAGCACTTTTTAATTGTATTTGATATATATACCTGATTTATTCCTGATATGGGGTTTCACGAATGATCACATATTGAATAGAGCAACAATTTGCAGCTCGGATTTTCGACGCAATTTTGTTCAGTATTGAATTGTGTCTGTATTTTTACTCATATCTTGTATTTCTATATACTTTATGGGTTGTATTATAGCAAGAGAGCATAAATTATGCTCTCTTGATTATAGGTGTTTTTTGTTTTGTTTTGCTTTTTATTTGTATGTTTTGTTTTGTTGGCCTTTTTTTGAAATCTGTCTGCAGTCTTCAGATAGGTCTCTACAGCGCATGCAAACAGTCTCACAGTCTATATTTTATAAAATAGCCCTCTGTTCAATTCTAAATTTCAATATGTATATAATCACTAGAGTAGATTTCGTATGACTATGAAAACGGAACCGCACCGTCACGGCACGGTTACGGCAGGAATTTCGAATGTTTTTATGGTCAACACATTGCCAGGCACAATATGACAAACAAACAAACAAACAAAAACAAAACACTCTTTTCTGTACTTTCTCATATCAGATATGCCCTTTCTCTTCTTTTAATCTGTGCAAGAATGAGCCAAATTGGTCATAAACTTAACACAATAAATATGCCGCAAATATGTCGCCCCCCCCCCCCCCCCCCCGGATTCTCAGTCTCAAAAAGTGTTTAGTGAAAATTAAGTAAACAATCAGTAAACAGTACTTGGCATTTGATATTAGTTTAAAATCACTTTTATTTTTTGAAAATTTAATGATCAAGATGGTCTCAGTAAGTATAGTATTTAATAAGGCTGCAAAGTACAATTTTTGTGATAGAGTTCTTTTGGATTTCGGAATGATAAATAATGGGATATTTGTCTTAAAAAAATCGTGCAGAGGGTTTCACCCGCAAAAAAACTCCTTTACAAGCAGAAGGCAAAATAATAAATTCATGCAAGCTGAAAATCCCCCACCCCTCCCATCACTTTTCAAATGGCCCGTCCCTTACCTCTACTACTGCCACCACAGTGTTACCGACGTGAAATAAGATCATTTAGAGTGATTTTTTTAAACCGTGAAAAGATAACCATTTAGTGAGTACTTGAATTAATAAAAGAACAAAATAGAAAACAATGGATATAGAGTCTATAACTAATTATTAGTTGGCAAATTAGTTTTTCACGAATTAAAATCACTCTACCGCCTATGCCATTACTATCATGATTATCATCATATGTTTGTGACAGAGACCATAATTATCATCATCATCATTGTCATCATCATCATCACATTTGTTTGTGACAGAGACCATAATTATCATCATCATCATTATCATCATAGTTCCTTGACGAAGGCAGCAGTAGAGGCAGAAGCTTCACAATTGTCTGCTTACGAACATACCCACTACAGCAGTTCTCGTATGAAGTGGCAAACGGACCGCGCCATGCGCGATTAAATTTTTGCCGCGTCCGTGCCGTAATCGTCCCGTAACCGTGCCGTAACTGTGCCGCGACCGTACCGTGACCATACCGTAACCGTGCTGTAACCGTCCCGTGACCGTGCCGTAACCATCCCGTAACCGTGCCGTGACCGTGCCGTAACCGTGCCGTGACCGTACCGTTTTTCGTAGCCATACGAAAACTACTCTAATATAATGTCATTTCTTTGAACTGTGCAGCACTAGAAGAGAACGCAGTTATGACCTACGCAAGTAGATCACCACCAAAGTTAAAAGGCTGCTTCGTTGATCAGGGAAAAAAGTTTTACCCGAGTACAACTGTCTGGCATCCTTACATCGAACCATTTGGCTACATGAAATGTGTTGTATGTATGTGCTTGGTGAGTATCGTTTTAGAACTTTAACGTTAGTAAGAACTTTGTTATTATTGTTATTGTTGTCATGGTTGCGGTTCAGCATTCAATCTCGTACCCGGTACCCGAAAGCAACGCGGGCTCTGGGTACGAAATTGCTCAGGCCTTGAGTGCTATGTAGCGTATGAAATGCTGTCTCAGAAAATATCCTGTGCAAGCGTTTTTGAGGATTTAGGTATAGATCTATGCATGACTGATGCGGCTCTGGGTATGGTAGGGAAGGGTCAGGGAGGTTACGAGAAAGGGAGGTGAACCGCCTAGTGAGGGAGTCTTGGATCGCGAACACTTTTGTTATGCGGACCATAAAGGTTACTGGCTAGCCAAGATTGCGCTCTAGACTTGGAGTTTTCTGTAATTCATTATTGTCAACAGGTCAGTAATAATGAAATCAGTTGCAGTAAAATCAACTGTCCTAAGCCGACCTGTCCATTTCCAGTCAAAAAGCATCATTCAGATTGCTGCTTTCACTGCCCTGGTACGTCAAATTAGGTTACGTTAAATTAGGTTACGTTAAATTAGGTTACGTTAAATTAGGTTACGTTAAATTAGGTTACGTTAAATTAGGTTACGTTAAATTAGGTTACGTTAAATTAGGTTACGTTAAATTAGGTTACGTTTACGTAGGCGATTTCGTCGCGTGTCACGTGTTTCATAATTATCGGGTGAGACGTTTCCATGGAGACTGGGACAAAAATTTATTTACGTTTACATGAGGCTTTTCTACCCGGAACAACATAAAGGCTGAAACTCATTTTGGAACTCACCCTAAGTTACTTCGTGGCCCAACTTTCGGGGGTTTATTCGGGGAGCGGGTTTCCTGTGCTAGAGTTACGACCGAGAGGGGATTGAGGAGAGGGGGCCACCAAGTACCCGAAAAATCGTCCAAGTAAAAGCACCATTACCAGGCCCTCAGCTACTTTTCATGTCATCATCTAATTTTTCATAAAGATGTTAAACCACACCCTTGTGCTCCTACACTCCATGTCATTTTTTCGTGGAGATTGAGAAATTAATATAAATAATAGGTAATGAAATGTCTGGGAGGGATGTGGACTTATTATTTTACTTCAAATTCATTCTCAATCTAATCTACCATTGTTTTTGGGTTTCAGCGAAAAGTTCTTATTCACCTGCTCAGCCAAAAGGTAAGTCTGCCGTCCCCCCCCCCCCCCTCCCCCGCCACACACACACATACACACAGGGGGCTCCTAGATGTAGAAGGGTGCAGGGGGGACAATAGTTAGAAATTTTGACTGAGTCTTATCCAGGTGGGTGTGGCAACACATGGCAACACATTGAATGGATTTTCATGCCATCTCCTTTATCGATGCGTGTTAAGTGACAAAAGTCAGATGATAAAAGCTGTAGCTGTGATTCTTATCTTGGGTATCTTACTGAAAAACAAGCAAAATCTTGCAATCTCATTGGTTGGTTCAGTTGCCCCGTTCAATGAGAATTTCTCATCTTTTGCCACAAATAATTGTTGTAATTTGAATAAACTTGTTCTTATAGTTTGTCGTTTTGGACATACTACGTATCCAAATGGAGCAAGATGGTCGCCACACATCCCGCCATTTGGTTTGTTAAAATGTGTCACGTGTCACTGCGAGGTAAGAATAATTAACAAGCCTCAAGCGTGATGAAGTTTTGACTCCCTCCCTATACCAAAATCCTTTTCAAGAACCTTTCATTTTCAAATTATTAACTCCTTTGGGGGAAGGGGTAGGGGTAGATTTGCATTCTTGTTTTTCATTTTTCTTTTCCCTTTTTCTTCATTTTATATAATTTCTTTGATATGAAGTATTCTTTGAAAAGCTACAAGCCATACTCCCAACAGGGAATGTTATTCTCTTTCCAAGGGGATTGAGATTGGTACAACTAAGTGTTGAAGAGTTTCTTGGGAAAAGAGAGGATTGGAGATATTTTGAACAAGTAAAATTTCCAACCCATTCTTATTTTATTTTTTTTCCTTTTGTAGAAAGGGGATATAAACTGTTCTTCAGTTAAGTGTCCCAGAAACCATTGCAAGAGCTTTGGTGAACCAAACAAGAGTTGCTGTGCACCATGCTAAATGTGGGATACCTGTGCTCATGTACAACTGAGAGAGAATGGAAACTATCATATCATGACAAGGAAACATGGGAAAAATCAGTAAATTGAAAAAGATTTTTTGTAGAAATGCTCAAAATTGACAAATATAAAGGAAAATGAATTTGTATTCATCATAACAGGTTTCAATGTTGCCCCTAGAAATTTCTTCACTGAATGTTGTAGACAAAATAACTGTACGTGACAAGTTATATTTTGGGAACAAGAAGCCAAGTAGATGGGGTTGCATCATTTTGTACTCAAACACCTTGGGGCAATATTTGTATTTCTAACTGCATTGCTTATTACCAATTGAATAATCTAAATATATGTAGAATATGTCTTGGTTGGATTTTGGACTTAATAGTAATGCATGCATGCAAACAGAATATAAAGTCAATGTGTATATTGACACAGTTGTTAATAGAAATCTTAATCAGGAAGACAGGCCAAGGACAGGTGCAGGATTTCTTAAGACGCTGATCATATCTGACAAATATTAAGGGTGTCTGTGCAACTATAAACATTTAATACTTACATAGGAAATCAATGCAGTACAGCCTAAGTACTACAAGCTATATACGCAAAGCACATCTGAGCAAGCATTTATTCAGCAATTTTAAGCATGAATGCTTAGACTAGTGCATGAAAAAGTACAAATAAAATCATTATACACTATCACATTGTCTGTTGAAATAACATGAATTTGATGGTCATCAACATCATCATCACCATTATGGCTATCAGCAGAAGCAGCAGCAGCATTACTTATCAAACAAGAAAAGGAACAGTTGCTGTTTTTCAACTGTAGGTAGCCACTATGCAGGCAAAACTGAAGAGAGAACATACAGGGGCAGGGTTTAGGGGAGGGGTGTGCACCCCCTCCGGAGACGACATTGAGTCCTTTTTTCTCAAGATTTTTCCAAAATATCCTCTCGGCATTCTTGGCTGCAATGAAAGTAATTATGAAACAATATTATTTTTTAATTTACATTTTAAAGTTTTTATGTATTTGTTTATCAAGAATTGTAAAGCGTTGTTGAACGAAAGGATATTGACGCTATATAAAAATTCTTTTTTTCAAATTATATGATGGTGCACCCCCTCCTGAAGATGGTGCACCCCCTCCTGAAAATAATCCTGGATCCGCCCCTTGCGCTTATGTACAAAGAAGCTTATTGAAACTGGTCTGTAGAACCTCCATGTATGGCCACCTCTATCGGGTGTTCATCCTTTATCAAACTATGCTTGATAATATTATTTAGCATGATTACAGTATAACATTATTTGATGAGTGACTACTTATCTCTAGATGACCTTATCCTCTACAAAACAACACTTTGTAATCTAGCATGATTTAATACAGTATAGCTTTAATAGTGACCATATCTATATATGGACATCTATCAAATAACAACTTTGTTATACAGTAAAATCAAAAATGTTTATGATTCTCCATGACTGATAAGAATTTCATTGTTTATTTTGCTATCAAACAAGGGTTCTATTGTTGTTGATTTTCAACCTAATTTTGGTGACTGACAGTGAAAATTTGAACTCAAGTTTACAATAACATTTAAAATTACTAAATATTCAGTATATAGGGCATACATTTTGTGATATATTTTAACAAATTCAGAAGAAAATTGCATTACGTTGTCAATGGGGGCTGCATATTGTTTGGTGCTGTGGAGTCTGCAAAATAAGTGGAAAAGTTTTTAATTAAAACCTGAAAGAAGTTTTTGCTTATTATTCAAAAACTGGCTTCCTAAAATGTATATATTTGTTGTTACTGTTTCATTAACTTTAAATCTACAAATTTGTGCTGAAAATATTAGGTTCTATTGGTTTCTTAACTGGAATTTATCAACATGACTTTAAATTGCAATATTAAGTGAATGAGTGGGTTAATGAAAGGTTGAATGGATGGGTGAATGGAAAATAGATGAGTGAGCAAAGGAATGAATAGAAGGGAAGTGACTAAAAATGCAAAACAATTAATCAAAAACAGAAAGCATTCTTGCATAAACATTTCTTTCATAATAATAATGTTACGTGTAAAACTAAGACAATCAAAAAACACATGGGTTTAAGATTTCATTTTAATACTAAATGTAAAATACAAGCAACATAATTTCTGCTTCTTGAACTGATCTGACATGAGATGATTATATTAATGACCCTACACTACCCGCCTTATCTTCCACACAGCTCAAAACAACACAACACTTTACAGATGTTAACTGATACCAAGATATGACAAAAACCAAGAAAAGGATCCCATTCGAATTTTAGTCAAAATTAATGTTGTTTCACCACAATGGACAGGATATCCCAAAGATGTTACTCAATTGAAGGGGAAACCTTCCAGTTCCTAATGATTTGTATGCACATGAATTTGATTATCTAGTAGTAATATTGTTGGCCTGTAATTGGGCTTAAAACACATAAGCAATAATTTGACAGTTGACTAATGTACAATATTATGAGCTCAAGGGCAACAAAAAATAAATGTATCTTCAAATTATCAAGGAATTTTTATGCAGATGTCAGTTTTTGAGTAGTATTTCTGAGTTCATGTAAAACAGACTTCAAATATATTTAAAACAGCATTCAAAATGAGCTGCTTTAGCTTTTATACAAACAATATATTTTGCTAATGATGGTACATGTACTTGATGTTTTAACGCCCTCTTAGCCAGAATGTTCACCACTGGTAGACTTATCATACTTTGCCTGTAGCCACATCGGCATTATTCATACTGTTCTTCTTAATGATGTATATACTGCATTATTGATATACTGCATTATAAAACAAATTTTACTGACAGAGATACTCTCCAAGTAAATTGTAAATCCCCTACAGTATGTCTCTAAAGGGACAAATTTTGACCAGCTGAGCATCCTGTGTATTCATATTCTAAGAAAAAGCTTTATAATTAAGATTTTATAACATTGCCTGTGTCTTCTTTGCCTCGGTAGGTTTTCTTTCCAAATGTGAATGGCAGATATTTGTATTTAATCATGTGCTGAAAAAATGTAAATTCCAATAAGACTGGGTTTTGACTTGGGTTTTGGGTTTTGGGTTTGGGTTTTGTTTTTTTTCCCAAGGGTAATGCATTTGTGAATAAGTGATAACTCCATGTTAAAAAAAACAACATCAACCACACATTTGTATTACTACATGTACCTCTTCTGTCCGAGGCAAAATAACTAAAATTCTCACACACCACTGGGAGCTATTGTCAAGCTGACGACGACCAACTGACTTTTTAATATCTTATAAACAACTCAACATAAATACATCTTACAGTATCATATTTTAACAGCCACTTGTAACTGGTGTTTCACAAAACTCTAGCAAAGCTGCCCTAGGGTTGGGTGGGTACTGTGGGGGCTAAAAACTAAATCAATGGTGGACAGCAAAAAAGCAACTGACTTAAACACCGATCACATGACTAAAGGCCCATAGGACCCAGACCCCAGTGGTGTGAGAGAAAACATTTTCCACTTCTTTCATCCCTCAGTCAGTGGAAAATACAACTCCACAATAAACAACTGCAACACACATGCTGAACTTCCATCCATGATTTCTCAAAAAATATACCTATTTCAATCAACGTTGTCGGTGTGAAGCCTACGCGACTTACCCGAAAGGCAGTATGGGTAGAAGTTAAAAAAATAAAACCACATCAACATCCCGGCAAGACAATTCAAATTCAGATCCCTTGAACTTGTACACTAAAGAACTTCACTTGTTGATGCTAAAATCAAAACAAAAGTCGACAAGAGAGTAGAAGTTTTGCTACTACCCATGCTACTTTTCGGTCTAGTCGCGTAGGCTTGTGACCTCTTGTACAACAACCTTTTTTGAAATAGGTATATACCAACACCTCCCCTGAAGGTTAGCCCCAGCCAGCTATTGTATTTCTATTGGTCAGAATGCAATAGAGTCAGTCAAACAAAGGAAATAATGTTTTCTGATTGGTCAGAATTGAGCAATTCAATGCATGTCATGTGACATGCTTGGGGATTTGAGGGGTGGTCACCTGTGTTTACGTCGCATTTATCTATATTCATGTGAAACAGTTTGACCGATCAAGAGGGAAATGAAAAACAGTTGTAGGCAAAAGTTGCACCATGTAAATTGGCCTTTACCTGTATCTAAAAGTAATTTAAATTTATCTAATTTATTGTTCAATAGTGAGACTAAAAGGACTGTAACCATACCTTAATCTGTCTCTTCATTGTGAGGGTAAAAAGGATAACAAAATACATGACAAGGATGGGCCAGAACACCGGGATGTTGAGAAAATCAAAAAATGTACAACACAGTGCAATAACAATTCCTCTTGTAGCCCCATACCTGAAATACAATATAGAATGTACTTCAAAAACTCATTAATAATTCAGAAGCCTTCAGCCCAATCACTTGGACCAAGTGCACGAGGCTTTATACCTGATTAAGTCTTCCTAACCACTAGAGTGCACACACTTAATCCGTGAAACATAAATAGTACAAAATAGTGCTAAATTATGGTAATTCCTTTGTTTCCTATTGTCTAATCAACACTATTTAGTAGTAATTAGTAGTGTTACATTTTTAAGTAATTAGTAGTGTTTGTTTCACGGATTATGTGCATGCACTCTATTAGTATTCTTTATTTTTTATACTTAATTAGCAAAGCCATGGTTATTGGTATTCTCTATAAAGAGTACTAATGATCAGCTTTTTAATTACCAAAGTCTCAATTAATTTCATATGAAAAATAAAAATACTCGATTGCTCATTTATTATTGAACAGTACAAAAATTCAAAATATGAGTTGGTAAACGAACATGCCTATTTTTATCAGATTTTGTTTGGAAGTCATATTGGATGCAAGGGTGGATTCGATCGTTATTGCATAGCATTCTAAGTGAGAAGTTCACAGTTCAACTCCAGTCTCCAATTCTCACATCCTTGTTTTGGCTCACCTCTAATCTGTGTACATGTAGCTCGGTGTATCTTTAAATACCCATAGGATGGAGCACTGTCATAGGGAGGGGGTAGAGGGTACATTGTCTCACATCCTTGTTTTGGCTTCCCTCTAATTTGTGTAGCTCAGTGTAGCTTTAAATACCCCAGAGTAATGATGGGGGAGGAAGAAGCGAACATTCCTTTCCCTGGAGCATGACTGTTGGGTAAGGTTATATCATAAATGAGCTAGCCATACAGTACATACAATGTACATGTACACGTATGTTTACATCTAAGCATGTTTACATATCACTATATCTAAGTACTGATGTTTTTCCTATCACTTTAATCTACAGAGAGACAGCATTTATTTATGTTTTTGAAAATGCAGTCTTAAAATTGCATTTAGTTTATGTGATAGCAGTATTTAAAGCATTACCAAAATTTAAATTCAGGAAGACGTCTAATGAATGGTCTGAACTCTTCATCAGCCTTGGTTGGTAAACTTGGTCCATCTTCATCGTCATCTAGACACAGGGGACATCAATGCATAAATATGTATTTCAAAAAAAGTTGATACTTGTTCCAAAGCAACAATGCATCAAGCTAAGACCAAAATGAATGCTGTTTTTATGCTTGTAGTGTATTCAAATCAGGACTTGTTATCAACAGAATTGTACTGCAATATACTAACAAGCATGTTAAAATGTTCACATTTTATAATTACTTCTATAGAAACAAGTCTGGTTCACATACAATCATTTCAGCCTTGACTTGACGCTCATCAACAATGGTTTTTGAAATAAGTGTATATTATTAAGCAAAACACTACTTAACATTACAGATCTCTATCAAACTACTTGCTAATTTGTTGAATAATAACAAGCGAATATTATTCTAAAGATCAACTAAGAAACTAGTCTTTGCCTACTCACCAAGCTCTTCAAGGGCTGGGTCTATTCTTGGTGATAAAAATGCTATTAGCAAATTTAAATGGTATATACCCAAGGCATAAGTTATAATGTACCATCCCTGAAAGAATAAAGCAAATTATTAGTGATATTTAGACATGTGAATAAATAGTACATGACAAATTGAAGAGGTCCCTGCAAAAATAGCATAAGTGATCTCTGATCATATACTGATTTCTCCTTTGAAAATAAAATATTTTTTGGGAGAATGTATACTTTGATCAAAGAGCACTTAAAATAGGTTGTTTCTGCACTGACGTCTTCAAAAATTCTTACCTGTAGTAAGAATACTCTAATAAGATAAACTATCATTAAAACCAAGGTTGCAATCCATCGTCCAGTTAGATGTGGAGTAGTGTCATCAAGAAACTTTTGATATCTCTAAAAATATAACAGTTTCACATTTAGAGTATTACAAACCAAATGTGAATATGTTGATACAGCATCTTCCACAAATATTGATAGCTAGCACTTGTACCAGTGGCCCTTTTTATAGGACAAACATTTACATTCTCCTGTAATGAGAGTGCATGTCCTGCAGAGAGGGGGGGGGGGGGGGGGGGTTAGCACTAATTGTCAGAAAATGGATAGTTATGTCAGACCCCAAGACTGGAAATAACCAAACAAATCAGACCCAAACCACAAAAATAACAGCCTGCATTGCATCTGGACTTTTCTCTCATTTAGTCCATCTGCAAAATAGTGCCAGAAACCAAGTTCCGGACCCCAGCAACTTACACTTACACCTCTGTACAATGGTCACCTCTGAAACCTCTGTACAATGATCACCTCTGAAACCTCTGTACAATGGTCACCTCTGAAACCTCTGTACAATGGTCACCTCTGAAACCTCTGTATAATGGTCACCTCTGAAACCTCTGTACAATGATCACCTCTGAAGCCTCTGAACAATGGTCACCTCTGAAACCTCTGTATAATGGTCACCTCTGAAACCTCTGTACAATGATCACCTCTGAAGCCTCTGAACAATGATCACCTCTGAAACCTCTGTACAATGGTCACCTCTGAAACCTCTGTACAATGATCACCTCTGAAACCTCTGTACAATGGTCACCTCTGAAACCTCTGTACAATGGTCACCTCTGAAACCTCTGTACAATGATCACCTCTGTACAATGACCACCTCTGTACAATGACCACCTCTGTACAATGACCACCTCTGAAACCTCTGTACAATGGCCACCTCTGAAACCTCTGTACAATGGTCACCTCTGAAACCTCTGTACAATGATCACCTCTGAAGCCTCTGAACAATGGTCACCTCTGAAACCTCTGTCATTTATCCACAACAGTCATCACTTTCTAACCTCTCCATCAATCCAATCTATGCATTCTCTCTATATCAAAATCTCTGTACAATGGCCATCTCTCCATTACATTTACTTACTCTATCCCATGGGTGGCCATTGTGGAAAGAACCCAACCATCAAGCACCACTTCTACTTTGCTTTTGTTTTTGCTTTTTTGTTTTTGTTTGATTTGATTTGATTTTTTTTTGGGGGGGGGGGGGGGGGTGGCAGAGGGTGTTGCTCTTGATAAACTTCAAAAATAAATATTTGTAATAATATTGTAATCGGAACTTTTTAAAAAAAATTGGTAAAACCATTCAAATCCATAAGAAGGATCATTTGAGCAATTTTTGTGGCATGACATGTCTACAATAATCATTAGAATCTATTAATTATTACAAACCTGTGACATTGAATTAACAAATTTGGTGACTACATTTGGTTGAGATGGTGAAACATCATCATCTGATGTATCCATATTATATCTACAATTCAAAATGGTTAAAAATGAGCCTGGATGTTAGTGGGACATTGAAAAGATTAGCAATAAAAACAACATAATAGTTGGAAGATAATATGAAGTCATAAAGTTTTAACGTGATTAAAAGTGCTACAGCTTTTTCTAGTTGCATGCAACGGTTGAAGGTAAAGGCCCGGTAATACGAGCAACAAAATCGTGCAACTTGTCGCACAACATTGACTGTCTACTTCGTGCAACAAAGAAAATTTGTTGTGCACGGGGTGGTAATACGAGCAACATTTGCTCTGCAACTTGCAACGCAACAATGTTGCGCGACAAGTTGCACGATTTTGTTGCTCGTATTACCAGGCCTTAAACAGCAGGCTTGATTTACACTATGCATGTAATTCAAGTATATAATGACATAAGCAAGTTACATGTGACAGTTGTAGGCAACAGTTGTCCTATGCAGAAATGTAAAATATCAACCTTTAAGATGCAGTAATATGGGAAACAAAATTGTGCAATATTTCGCTCAACATTGTTGCATTGTGAATTGCAGAGCAAATGTTGCTCATATTACCACCCTGTGCACAACAAATTTTCTTTGTTGCACAAGTTACAAGCACTTTCTACTTTTTGCAACAAAGATTTAGTTGTGCGTGAAGGGTGATACGAACAACATTTATCTTGCAACACAATGCTGTGCAAAAAGTTGCACAATTTTGTTACATATTACTGCACCTTTACAAAGACGACGTTTTGGTGTGGACAGCAAAGGGAGAGAAAAGAAAGATGTATTTTCAAATTTATCCAAATTGCTATGGACATAATACAATATGGTCATAATAGCCTGTCATGATCAATGGATCACGAATACAAAAACCCAAATTAAACAATACAATATTCCATTAAAACTACTTAAACAACTAAGCATTGCTAATAGTGCAACTATCTGGCACTTTAGTCAAATCAAATATAAAGCTAAACTTGGGCATCAATAGTAAAGACCATAAAATACTTCAGGCTGTTTTAAAATGCTCAAAACCAGCCAAGAAAACTCAAAATCCTTAAATGCGACCTGGGAGCATGGAAGGTATTAAGAAGGGATCGCAAAATACTGTAAACAGGCCAAATCGAACAATCGCTTGAAAGAAAATTTTAATGCCAGTCAGTTTGATCGGTTAAATGTAGTTGATTCCTTACACGGTAGTAAAACATAAAATAAATAGTCATTTCACTACAACACATAACTTGGTACATCCTTACCTTATTAATGACGAGCTCTGTGAGTATAAAACGTTTTATTTTGAGGAATTGAGCATGGATTTTTAGCTGATTTCAACTCGCTTTTTGTCACATTCACCGGTTTCCTTCTTCAAATTCGCCACGTCAGAATCTACGCAGTCAGCAGTCATACCCATTAAAGCATGTGTGTAAAACTAACTTCCGGTTTTTATTTCAGAATTCATTCCTTCTTGTAAAAGAGATTTTCTCAAATAAAAAGAAAGTCTTCTTATAAATGTTGTTTAATATTAAAAATAATCCTTTAGAATTATCTAGCTTTATTTAGAAAGCTGCTATAGAACAAAAGGTCCATTTTCATTTTCGGACTTCCGCTCTGTCCGTGCTTTCTCGTTATTTTATCACCACAGCAACCCCAACTTCTAACGAAACACTAAAAAAATTATAACATGTATAAACTTATTTAAATTTTCATACACTGTCTCCTTCGTGATCGGAGTCCAAGTATACTTCAACAACGGGTCCTGTTTTCACGAAGCTCGGGTAAACGCTATCTACCGCAAATTTATTGCTTTCAACATTCGTTTCCTGATCTTGGCTCTTTCTCAAGGATAAACAATTTCGCTTCATAAATCGTGATAACCATCCTCTTGATGCTTTGAAGTCTTCAACGTCTTCATTATTTAAACTTTTCATATCGTGATATATGATTTCAGCTTTCTTCATAATTAGCTTACATGAAACTCGCAAACCGCGAGCGCGCCTGTTGTCGATCCATTCCAACAAGACTTTTTCTAAATTCGTGCTAAAAGGTCTTCTGCCACCTCCTTTTAATCTGCTTCTTTGTTTTCCATTTTTAGTTGCAAACAATTCCTCGATTTCGCTTTTCTTTGCTCTCCATTCTCGTATTCTCCTTTCATCCACTTGAAATTCGCGGGAAGCTAGGTCGATTTCCATGCACTTCTGCGAACGCGATAACTGTTTTCTTGACTTCCAGACTGTATCTCTGAGTTCTTTTTCCTTTATGTGAAACCATGTCTTTATTCACGACTTCCATAATGTTGAGCTTATGTACTGACCTACTACTGCAAATATGTTAATGACGATGGAGTGATCTACTGTTCAGGCGTAGGAACGGCACTCTCTGATTGGTTTATAGCCTTCCGTATTTACCCGCTTAGCGCCGCGGCGTAGGCCGCAGTTATTAATTGTTTTGGATATTTCAGGTGCGGCGCTTGTTCGGGGGTCGCATTAATCCAAGGGTGGCGTTTATCAAAAAAATTATATGTCAAAAACAAAACAAAGTGTTTCAAATGTTTCAAATCTATTCTTAGATTGCGGCACAGGTAGCCCAAGCTAATAGAATTTATGAGAATGGACGGAGATGAATTTTACTCTACAAAAATATCAAAATGACAAAAAGTCATGAAATGTAGTCTGAATGCTTACGGTAAGTGAACTTTCTTTTTTATGCTATGTTATTGAATTTTCTATTAAAACAATGTTATATTTATTTTTGTACTTATTTTATCTAAATTTAGTAATATTCTTTTCTCTTTAAATACATATGTTAAGTGTATGGGTATGGGGGGGGGGGGGGGGGGCTTAATTTTTTCCCTTTACTAATAAAATAATAAAGGTATGAATCAAAGGCAAGGGTATTTGAAAACACGGTCCATAAGCAGAGCTTCAACTTTATATAAGAAAATTATGAATACTTTCACTAATTTGCATTAAGTTTCTGCAAACCTGCACCTTTGTGCTTCAGAAGTACCCTGCAAGCATTCTTTTTCCTGATCCTCAGTATTACCAGCAAGCAAGGGAAAAACTTCTGCTGGCCAATATCACAACTGTCTAGGTTGATATCGTGTGAGGGTTACACCAAGACATATCCATCACACGTTGGGCGAAGGAATTTTTATCAGGAGCAAGGATGATACAGTTGGTTAGTGCACAGCCTTCAGTGTGAGAGGTCCCAAGTTCAATCCCAAGTGACTTCACATCCTTGTTTTGACTTGGATAGAGGGGGTAGAGAGCACACCTTCAAGCTTAAACACAAGCCCCTGGCTCGGGAGAATTGGGCAACCAATCCTGCTATTCAAAGTGAAATAAATTAACCTTTACCTTTACCAACACTGTGTGAGTTCTGTGTGAGTTCTATATATTGCAAGTGTTCCATGAACTTGTTTTGAAATGGGTTTTTGTCGTTAGGCCATAATTTCTAAATCCAGAAATGTGGATGTAGAAATTGCAAAATCTGGAAAGGGTAACTTTTTCACCTGGTTTGTGGAGAGTTGGAAAGGTAACCTCTTCAAAAGTAAATCTGCAAATGGTACGTTACAAATGTACACCTTTAATTTGCAACAAAAATTTTTACACAAATAAATCAATTTAACATTACTGACTGGCCACACAGTAAAGGGACAATTCTTTTTCCTATAGAATTTGAAATCCCTGAAAGCATTCAACCCATTCAATTCTATGGATCAGACTTTAGTTTGGTTTCAGAGATTTTTTAAAAGTATTTGCTAGCCCATCACTATTTACCCCTAAACTTTGGACAGTCTGTCTCTCCATTAATGAACAATAAATATGGATGCTGAATGAATATAATGATAGTAAATAGCTTGCAGCTGTATAACATTTACAATTTGATTTCCACCTATATAGAAACATTTATTGGTACTATCATTTCTTTAAAATGTTTTCTTGAGAAAAATGTAATAATAATTGCTTAAGTTTACGATATTGTTGATGTTCCATTCTCTTCCAAGGTGCACTTTCATGATCAATCCCATTCTTCTGTTCTTTATTTCCCATGTAAAAAAAAACA